>VXBI01012583.1:126754-160870 GCA_013397375.1 Toxostoma redivivum | reverse complement strand
TCGCCCCCCCTCCCGTGGCGGGGCCCGCCCCGCCTGGGCCAGGCTATGCTGGGGCTGGGAGCCGGCGTAGCCATCGCGGGGGGATCGGGCCAGGTGCCCTGCGCCGCCGTGGAAGCTGTGGGGCAGGGGGCTGGCAGACAGGGCTGCTCACGCTGGCTGCCCTAGGGCACCTTCCTGGGGCGGGAGGAGCCCCTGCGGGACCAGGTGCATGCACGGCCGGGGTGCGCCGCTGCCGATGCCGTGGCGCGGGGCAGGGGAAGGGGTGGCGGAGGCAGAAGCCGGGCTGTAGCCGGGCCAGGCGCTCCCTGTATCCCCCGCACCGCGGACAGCCCCATCGGCTGCTCACGGGCCAGCTGCTGTCCGCCTGCCCCGGCCCGAAGCGGGGCTGTCCCTGCGCCGTGGGATGCCTGGGATGGTTCTGGCACCCTGCCCTCCCAACGCTACCAGGCGTTCTGGCACGGGCAGTGCTGGGAACCTCCCGGACTGCTGTCCCCAAGGCTTGGGGCTGGTGTGAGACCGTGGTGGCAGCATCCTGTCCTGCAGGCTCCCACGATGAGTAGCCAACTCCTGCTCCTGGCTGTGCTCCCTGCACTCCTGGGTCCTCCAGCTGCCATGGCACAGAAGAGGAGCCAAGGTGGGTGCTGAGCACTGTGCAGAGAGGGCTTCAGCACCAATGTGCCACAGTGCCAGTCTGTGCCCTGAGTGCTGTCACTGCTCCTCAGCAGTGTGTGAGGATGTGCTGCAGGCTGACATCGCCTTCCTGGTGGATGGCTCATCCAGCATTGGAAGGAACAACTTCCGTGCTGTCCGCACCTTTATGGACGAGCTGGTGGCACCCTTCGTGCAGGTGGTGGGTGAGAAGGCAGTGCGCTTTGCCGTGGCACAGTACAGTGATGACCCACGGTGAGCCCAGGGGAGGGGGCATGTGGGGTACAGGGTGGCAGGGCTGGGAAGTGACAGTGTCCCGCTGCATCCCCAGGGTGGAGTTCCCATTCTCCCAGCACACCGATGGTGCAAGTGTCCGGAGGGCCATCCAGCAGCTGAGCTACAAGAGTGGCAACACGCGGACAGGCGCTGGCTTCCGCTACGTTGCTGACAACTTCTTTGGCCCCACACAGCGCCGGCCTGGAGTCCCCCAGGTATGTACAGAGCAGTGGCCCTGGCGATGTAAGGAGAAGTGTCAGGTCCATGGGCACCATGCTGGATCCCACAGTTCTTTCCTGGCCCCACAGATCTGCATTCTCATCACGGATGGCAAGTCCCAGGATGATGCTGAGGGGCCGGCAGCAAAGCTGAAGAGCCAGGGCATCAAGGTCTTTGCTGTGGGTGAGTGAGGCTTCTGCACCATGTGGAAGAGTCTTCTGCTTGGTTCAGGTTCCTCCCCCACTCATCATCTCCCTCTGTCCCAGGTATTAAGAATGCTGACCACAAGGAGCTGATCCGTGTGGCCTCAACGCCTACTGAGGCCTTCTTCTTCTACGTTGGTGATTTCAAGCTGCTGGACACGCTGGTGCCACTGATGACACGCAGGGTGTGCACGAGTGTTGGGGGCACCCTGCGCCTGCTGGGTATGGGCCCCCATCCTCCACCCTGAGTGGCACAGGTGTTGACAGTGCTGGGTGCCAGACTATGCACCCTTAGCATCTGTTCCACCCCCAAAATGACCTCCTGGCTATCCCATCCCATTGGGCACACATCTGTGCTGCCCCAGCAAGATCTCCCCTCTGCTTCATGCACCGTGGAGCCATCAGCCCCTGTGCTACCCCACAGATGGGCCAAGCCACACTGGCCCCTCCAACCTGGAGATCCCAGAGGGAGGCCTCGACCATCTGCAGATCCGCTGGAGGGCAGCCAGTGGTCCCATCACTGGCTACCGGGTGCAGTACGTGCCACTGACAGGGCTAGGGCAGCCCATCATGGCAGAGAGGCAGGAGGTGAGTGCCCCTACCTGACTGCTCAGAGTTCCTGGGAGTTTCTGGTGCCTCCATGTGTGACCTGGGGAAGATGAGGGGGTGACATTGTTCCTGCCCAGGTGAGTGTGGGACCACAGGAAACAAGCACTGTGCTACGGGGACTGCGTGTTGGGACAGAGTACCTGGTCACTGTCACTGCCCAGTATGCCAACAGCATCGGCGAGTCAGTGTCTGGCCGAGCACGAACCCGTGAGTGTCCATGTCCGTAGGGACAGGGGTGAGTGCAGCACTGGGTGCCCAGAGCACATGGGGCTGGGCACTCATCCCTGCTTCTGTGTGCCTCCAGAAAGCCGTGCTGGCTCCATTCTGGATTTTCGTGTGGTGGAGGCTGGACCAACCTTTCTGCGGCTGGCCTGGCGGCCTGGCCCTGAGCTCCCCCAGGGCTACAGCCTCAGCTATGCTGTGCAAGGTGAGGGGATGTTCCCTGTGAGGGCTGGTGCTACCTTTGTGCAGCCCCCAGGCAGAGGGATGCATGGATGAGGGTTAATGCAGGGATACGTGCCCAGAGTGCTGTGGGTGTGTATCCACCCACCTTCTCCACAGCAGCCGGCACGCGTGCGCTGGGTGTGGGGCGCGTGTGTGTGCGGAGGCGTGGAGGCAGCCTGTGTACTCCTGCACCAGGAGGCTTCATGTGCACGGCTCAGGGTGTGTGCTTGGGTGTGCACAATGGCTGGGGGCCTGGCGTGTGCCCCTATGGCTGCTGCACATGGGGAGCAGGCAGCAGACCCCCGTCCCAGTCAGAGACCGGGCTGGAGCCACACACCTGGCAGCCCCACCCTGGCCTCAGGCGCTCCAAGGGGTGCCCCTGGCCCACGTCCCAGCCTCTCCTGGTGCTCCCCACCCCTGGCACTGACTGGCATCCTCAGGGCAGGGTGCAGGCCCACAGACACCCCTTCCCTGCTGGGCCTGGTGTGTGCCATGTCCCTGTGCCCCCCATACCCCTCCAGGAGCATCCCAAAGGGAGGAGAAGAGCCTGACGGCCAGCGCACAATCGGCCACGCTCAGCAACCTGCAGCCCGACACTGAGTACGTGGTGATGCTCCGGCCCCGCTATGCACAGCAGCCCGCTGTCCCTGCCACCCTCACCGCCCGGACACGTAAGTGCTGTGCCCAGCCCTGGGCCCAGCTGGGGATAGGATTGGGTTCCCAGCACAGCGATACTCCCCTCTAGTCATTGTGCCCCATTGGGATGGGGCTGCCTGGCCCATTGCTGCCTGTGGGGATGGGATGGGGATGCAGGTAAGCATGGCTACAAGGTGATGTTCTGAGCCCCAGAAGTTGCTCCCAGGGCAGGATGCAGCGCTGTGAGCTCCCAATTTCCTTTGCAGCCTTCTGGGAGTGTTTCCTCCCATGATGTAGAAAATGTTGACTGAAAAAATGTAGGGTTTGAGTACAGTGCTCTGTGGGAGGAAAATGTGGTTTCCACCAGGGCAGAGGCTGTTGGAAAGCATCTCTGGGTAGGAGTGGGGGTGAGGCCCCAGGGCAACATCTTTGCTAGCATCAGATTTTGGCAAACCAATTCCTTCAGCTGCCCCAGGCAGCCTTAACCCACAGAAAGTATTTAAGGCATTAAGAGGAAGACATTAGAGCTGCATTTTGCATGAGTTTGATGCTTTGAAGGAGCCACCTGAGTGCAGGCTGCACTCAGTGACCTCAATGTGCTTAGCATCCATGAGCAGGGGCAAGGGACCTTCCTGGAGATAGTGATTTGCAGGTGGAGGTGCTTCCTGCTGCCTCCTGCCCCATTCTCATATGGGAGATGGACTGTCACCTCACTTCCACAGGGCACCTGGTAGGTGTACAGCACCTGACTGTCCACAATGTGTCAGCACAGAGTATGCTGCTGGCCTGGCAGTCCGTCAGTGGTGCTACTGGCTATCGGCTCTCCTGGGCAACGCGCGCAGGTAGGTGCCTCTCACAGAGCTTGTGCCCCTTCTGCTGGTGGCCCCGTGAGGAAGGACAGGAGGGAGTTGGTGGCACCTGCTGCCTGAACTCCCCAAGGGACTGCTGCACTGGCTCCCACAGGGCAGGACAGGCACAGGGTGGACCTGGATGCTGGGCAGACGTCACATGCATTGGTGGGGCTGCAGCCCAACACCGACTATGTGGTGATGGTGGCCCCACTCTTCAGGCAGCTGGAGGGGCCCACAGCCACTGTGCGGCAGAGGACAGGTAGGTTTTGGGTACGGGTGATGCCACCCTGCTGCTATGCATGGAAGGAGGTAGGGACCAGCCCTCATAGCCCCTACCCTGCCATGTGCAGGAGCCAGAGAGGTGGGCTAGGTGGCTGGCAGCAGAGTGGTACAAGGTACTCTGGGCCATGGGGTCCCTCTTGCAGAGGCAGGTACAGACCAGATGCTGCAGACCAACATCCTGGGCCCCACATCCATCCAAGTGCTCTGGACCAGTGCCCGTGATGCTCGTGGCTACCGTCTGGAGTGGAAAAGAGCCACAGGTGGGCTCGGGGTGCCTGTTGCTCCTGTGGGCCCCCCATGGCAGCAGCTGGCTGTGATCCTTCCCTTCCTGCAGGACCAGAGCCCCCCAGAACGGTGTCTCTCCCCAGCAGCACCAATACTTACCAGCTGACGGGGCTGAAGCCAGGCACTGAGTACCGCATCACCCTCTACACACTCTATGATGGTGGGGAGGTGGCCACCCCTGTCACCACCTTTCAGACAGGTGAGTGCTGCTGTGGGTTCCCTGAGTTGTCTCCCACTATTCCAAGCCTTTGGCATGGAGGGTTGTCCACTGGGCATTGCTCAGCCTCAGAACTGCCTTGGCCATGAGACCCCCCAGCTGTCTGGTCACAGCCCAGGATGAGTATGGGGGTCATGCTGTCCAGGCTGTGCCACTCCAGCTGTGCCTCACATTTCCCCTCACAGGCGTGGAGGCACCCCTGGGTGCTGTGTCAGACCTGCGGCTTGTTGAGGAATCGGGCAGGCGGATACGGCTGAGCTGGACTGGTGTCCCCGGTGCCACCGAGTACAAAGTGGTGGTGCGCAACAACCAGGGTGAGTCTGTGGGCAGGGGCACGGGTGGCACCTGTGGGATCCTGGCCAGCTGACACTGAGTGACTACACTGCCCTGCTCCTGGCAGATGGCACGGAGAGGACGAGACGCATCCCAGGCAGCCAGACGGGGCTGGAGCTCGGTGACCTCCGGGAGGGCATTGCCTACCTGGTGCGTGTTTCAGCACTAGCAGGCAGTCAGGAGGGCAATGCTACCACGCTGACCATCCGCCTCACTAACTCCACATCAGGGTTTGGTGCCAGGAGTGCTGGTACTGCACGTTCCCACTCTGGCATGCATCTGTCCTCTATCCCCCTGCAACCCCTTGGGGTGGCAGCTTGGCTGTGGGGTCCCTTTGGACTCCCCAAGGTGACACTGTGGTGCTATGGGGTGGTGCAGAGTATCCAGAGGTGGGCAGCATTTCAGAGCTGCGAGTGATGGAGGCCAGTCCCAGTCAGCTGCGGGTCACCTGGCGAGGGCTACCAGGTGCTGGGGGCTACCTGCTGACCTGGCAAGGCAGTGATGGTGAGTGTATGGACCATGGGATGCTGTGGTGGTAGGGCTGGAGCCCTTCCTATCCCAGCCATCTCTTAGGTCTGAAGAAATCCCGCTTCCTCCCTGCTGACCCCACCTCCTTCACCATCGAGGGGCTGCAAGCCAACATTGTCTACACTGTCAGTGTCTCAGCCATTGTGGATGGCCGTGAGGGCAGCCCTGTCACTGCCACGGGACGGATAGGTGAGGTAACCCCTTCCTGACAGTGCTGTCTGGTGCTATTTGCTGTGAACATGGGTGACAGTGAACTTAGGCCCTCTTGGTGTCACAGTGCCGGAGCAGGTGGGGAAGGTGACCCAGCTGGAGGTGCAGGCATCCAGGAGCAACGTTGCCCGTGTCACTTGGGTCGGTGTGCCAGGAGCCACTGCCTACCGTGTGGTGTGGAGCCGCAGGGACGGTACTGTGGGATGGGGATGGGGGCGGGCTGTGAGGGCAGCAGGATGGAAGGCCTGATGCCACGGTCCTTGGCAGGGGGTTCGGAGAATAGCCGGCGAGTTCCTGGCCACACCAATTCCTTTGACATCCCCAACCTGGAGGGAGGCGTCTCCTACACGGTGAAGGTGACAGCACTCATTGGCAACCGTGAAGGCAACCCCGTCTCTGTTGTTGTCACCACCCGTGAGTGCTGGGGCAGGGGGCATCACCCCAGGGTGGCACTGGGCACTCTTGCCCCTAATGCTTGCCCCTCTGCTCCACAGCGGAGGCAGTGTCCCTACGCTCCGTCAGTGGCTTCCAGGTGACCGAGGCCTCGGAGCACCGCCTGCGCCTGACCTGGCTGCCAGTGCCTGGCAGCACCGGGTACCGTCTGTTCTGGCGCCTGGCTGAAGGTGAGCATAGCTGGCTGGCACCCCTGCATCTCTGCCAGCCCCCACCCTCACCCCTCTCTGCCCCTGCCAGGGGGGTCCCAGCATAGCCAGCAGCTCCCAGCCACCTCCAGCTCTTATGTTCTGTCGGGACTGGAACCGGGCCGGCGCTACCAGATCAGCATCACCAGCCTGGCTGGCAGCCGAGAGAGTGAGCCAGCCACCATCACTGCCATCACCAGTAAGGACTGCCTGGGGCCAAGGCAGCATGAGCCCGCTGGCACTTGGCTTGGGCCCAGAGGGGCACCCAGGGACTGGACTGTCCCAGCATTGGACTGGAGAGGGAGCGGGCTGGGGGCTCCCCCATGAAGCTGGGACACCCTTTCCTCCCCCTTGGTAGCTCCCCCAAGCCACGTCACCAGCCTGCGAGTAGTGGAGGTGCAGAGAGATTCGGTGACTCTCACCTGGACCCCAGTCCCTGGTGCCTCTGGCTATGTCCTCTCCTGGAGTCCTCCAGCAGGTGAGATGAGTGGGTGGCCCCAGGATGGCAGGCAGCATCCCCGCAGGGGCTTGCTGATCCCTCTGACTCTGCCCTGGGTGGCAGCTGGTGGGGAGAGGGGGCAGACGCTGCCCAGCACTGCCAGCTCCCAGCAGGTCTCTGGGCTGCGCCTGGGCCAGCGCTACACCTTCACCCTCCGCCCACTCCTGGGGAGCACACCGGGTGCCGAGGTGTCCGTCAGTGAGCGCACAGGTACTGTGGGGTCACTGCAGGAGCGGGCTGGGCTTGTCTCCCACTGGTCTCTCACTCTGGTGGTGGCTTCATCCCTTCCTGGCTTGCAGTCTGCAGGGATGCCCTCGGTGACGTGGTCTTCCTAGTACACGCCACCCGCAACAGCTCCTCTGGTGCCGATGCTGTCCGTACCCTCCTCTCCAACACCGTGTCTGCCCTGGGGCGCCTGGGCCCTGAGGGCACACAGGTAGGCTGCTGCCACAGCTCTGGGGGCACAGGGGTGGAGTGTGGGTGGATTGTGGTGTCCACTGCTTCCCTGCACCCTTGTAGGTGGCCCTGGCAACATACAGCTACCGCAGCCTGCCCTGGCTGCTCCTGAACCGCTCCAGTGACCTGCCCACTGTGCTGGAACAGATCCGTGCCATGCGCTATGAGGACCCCAGCGGCAACGCCATTGGTGAGGAGTGGCACTAGGAGCTGGGGCAGTGGTTTCCAGGATCCTGCTGACTGTCCCTTCTTCCTTCTCCCTCTCTAGGGGCAGCCATCACCTTTGCCCGGACCTATCTGCTGAGTCCTGGTGCAGGGCGCCGTCCCGGGGTGCCAGCAGTGCTGGTGGTTCTGGCTGACAGCCCCTCTGGGGATGATGCCATCACTGTGGCCAGGGATGTCAAGGCTGGGGGTGAGGATGAATGATGTCTCATCAGGGTGTGCAGGGACTTGTGTGGGGTGCTGAGGGTACTCTTGGCTCAGGGGTCCAGGTGCTGGCAGTGGGCATGGAGGGGGCAGACCGGGAGCAGCTCCGGCGCATGGTCACCAGGGAGGACCCACGGTACATCTACTATGGCAGCGACCTGGCAGAGCTGGAGGGAGAGCTCACTGATGACCTCTGCACCATCATCTCCACCAGGGTAAGGGCCAGAGTACCCTGGGGTGTGGAGAGGGAGCAGCCCCATGTAAGCCGGGGGATCTCCTATCCCTGGGTTCACACAGGCTTTTCTTTGCTTGTCAGCCAGAGCCGAAGCCAAAGCCCTGCACTGTGCAGTGCCCCAAGGTGAGCTTCTTGAGGCTGTGCCATGCTGTGCCGTGCCACAGGCACTCAGCATGGGTTAGGGACCCCTAGCTGCTGACGGCAGAAGCTCAGTGGGGAGTTAAGTACAAGAGTGCCGGTCCCTAACTCCTTCCCTCTGTCCCCTTGCAGGGCGAGAAGGGAGACCGCGGTGAGGCAGTGAGTGCTTTGGTGACACCCTGCCACCAGCTGGTGGTTCTGGGGTGTTTGCATCCCCCAAACCTTGCTAACACCAGCTCACAGGGGATGTTCACTACTGGCTTTGTCTCTGCAGGGACTGCAAGGACGTATGGGACCACCAGGTCCCCCCGGTCAGCCGGTAATACCTAATGGAGGGGGGCATGAGAGGGGCAGCTCCCTGGAGAGGGCAGTGTCATGGTCCCCATGTCCTCACTTTCCCTTGTCCCTTTGTCCTGCTGGTGGGTGGGTGTGGGGAAAGGATGTGTACAGCCCTTGCTACAGGGGTAGACAGGCAACACCTCTTGACCACCACCTGCCACCCAGCCTGTCCTCTCCACTGTGTCTCCAGGGTCGCCATGGGCTTCCTGGCCCTCCAGGACCACGAGGGCCACAGGGTCCAGCAGGAGGGCGTGCTGAGGGTCCGGGCAAGAAGGGGGACAGGGTGAGTACCTCTGGCCCCTCACCTAGTCACCCCAGGATCCCTGGACACAGTGACCTGGCTCCACGGGGCCTCTCATGCCCCTTGTCCCTTCGGTCTCCACACCTATGCTGGAGGGAAAATCCTGTTGAAAAACCCCAGTCCAGCCTCACACTGCACCCACACCCTCACATCCCAGCTCAGCACATGGGGCTGCCCTGAGCTCCCTGTGCTGAGACCAGCACTGCCTGGGGCACTGAAGGAGTCTGGCAGTGCTGGGATACATCAGATGCTGGCATGATGCTCCACTGTCCTGCAGGGATTTCCTGGAGCTGATGGGACACCAGGAAGCCCTGGACGCCCTGGGAATCCTGGATTACCTGGGCAGCCAGTGAGTAAGGGTATCTCTTGGCTTTCCTGCTGCACAAAGGGATTTTCCCATACCCCTGCCTGATCCCTGAACCAGCCTCTGCTTCCCTGTTCCCTGTCCTGGGGGAGTCTCAGCAGCTGGCAGGGTCACTGCTGTCTCCTATGTGTGTATCCCAGGCAAGGTGTACTGTCAATCCTTGCTTTGGCTGGAGCTGCCGTGCCATGCCACCCCATTCCATCTCATCCCATCCTCATTCCCCTGGCTAGCAGGAATGTGTTCACCTCCTGAACTGTTGTTTTCTAGGGCATCCAGGGCATCCCTGGCCCTCGAGGGGATCCTGTGAGTATGGCCCCTGCACTCCCCAACCGTTCTCACACCCAACACCCCCTTTCATTCTCATCTTTCCTTCCCAGGGAACACGGGGACCCATGGGACTTAGTGGCCCAAAGGGGCAGAAAGGTGAACCGGTAGGTGATGGACATGGGGCTGCGCCATAAGGGTTCTTGGGGAGCACTGGGGACCCTGCTGGGCACATCTTGGCACCTGGCATCTCCTGGCCCCAGGGTCTCCCCGTGTCCTTGCCAGACTCCTGGCCTTGTGGCACTGTGGCCGCAGCAGGGCACATGTGGTCGCTGTTTTTTTCCTCCCCCTCATCACGCAGGGAGAGCCCAGGGTGATCACGGATGGAGAACAGGGGCTACCAGGCCAGAAAGGGGAGCCAGGTGTGCCGGTAGGTGTGGGAATAGGGATGTGAAGGGGTCTCTGCCAGCACCCCCAGCCCACGCCACAGCCTCCTGATGGAGCACCTCTGTCCTCCAGGGCAGCACCGGCTCACCTGGGATCCCTGGCCCACGGGGGCCCCTTGGGGATCCAGGCCCCCCTGGTCCACTTGGACCCATGGGGCTACCAGGACCTCCTGGAGAGTTTGTGAAGGTACTTCCCCCTGATGCTGCATGGGGATGGCTGGGGGATGTGTGGGCAGGTGGATGAGGGAACAGCCATCTGTTTGGAGCTGCTCCCCTGTGGGCTCCTCCTGGCCCTGCTCATGGGCTGTGCTCTCCATCAGCTCTGCCTGCACGTGCCTGAGCTGTTGCTGGCACTGGGCAGTGTGGGGAGAGGCACATGGTATGCACATACCCTAATGCCACTGATGATGGGCTCTACCCAGCATGTTCCTCTTCTCTTCAAGGAGGGCATGGAAACAGCCCAGAACTGTCCTTATTTGATTTTTTCACCCTTGCAGGGAGAAAAGGGTGACCGAGGGGAAAGGGTGAGTGGCTGTGGATTTCCCTGACTCCTCTGCCCTACTGAATGGAGGTCCCTTGAGTGTCCAAGGGCACTGCAGACCCTCAGGGTGCTGGGGAGGACAGAGACCTCAGGGCACCCACATGGGAGCTGACCCTTCTCTCTGCAGGGCCCCCCTGGATTCGTGGATGGGGCAGTACCTCGAGGGGATCCTGGACCCCCAGTGAGTCGAGCCCCTAGGCCAACAGAGTTGGCAGAAGGGATCAGGGCTGCAGTGGCTATGTGTGCCCAGGGCCGAGTTGCATCCCCAGGGGCTGAGATTTTCTCTCTTGCAGGGCCTGCCTGGGGACCCTGGGCCTCGGGGACCTGCTGGACCCCCTGGCCTGAAGGGAGAGAAGGTAAGAAGTTGGCAGGGACGCTCCCCACTGGGGCTGGACCTCCCACCACCCTCCAGCAGGGATTCCCATCTAATGGGCATTCCCATGTTGTGAGCATGGCTGTCACCTTTCCAAATCCCTAGGGTGATGGCATTGAAGGTTTCCCAGGGTCACCTGGCCGTCCTGGGGACCCAGGAGACAGGGTGAGTTTCCTGAGAGAACATAAGGCAGGCAGGAGCTGGCCATGCCAAGAGCCAAGCCCAGAGGGCACACTTGAGGGCTCCTGCTTTGGACAGCCTGGGCATTTGCCTTGTCACGCCCAAGGTGACAACGTCTCCATTCTTCTTTGCAGGGTCCTCGGGGGCCACCGGGGGAGCAGGGCAGGAAGGTGAGTGGTGCAGGGACCAAAGGGACATTCTTGCCAAGCCTTTCGCAGGGACAAAAGGATTTTGGATTCTGTGCCAGGACCCAGGATGTCCCCCAAAGATCCTGCTGCCCCTGACCTTGTGTTTCTCCTATACCAGGGAGACCGTGGGGCACCAGGCGAGCTGGGAGAGACAGGCGAGAAGGTGAGATGGTGCCAAAGCAGACCAGCATTGGCCAGCCCTGGTGTCCCTGAGACATGGTGGTGGCTGTGCCTGGGGATTTCTGTCACAACCCAGCGGTCTTGGATGCAAGGGATTCAGGACTGAACCGTAAAGAGCTCTAGGGCAGTGTATGGGCTGGGGGCAGTGTGATGTAGATGGAGGAAGGCTCCCTAAAACCCTCCTCTGCTTTACTCTGCAGGGAGACCGTGGTGTGCCAGGCCCAGAGGGTGAGAAGGTAGGTGTGCTGGGGCAGCTGTGCCATGGTGGAGTGATGCCTACTCTGCTCTGGACCAGCCACCCTGGCAGGATGCCCACACACCTTCTTCTTCCTCCTCTCCTGCAGGGTGAGACGGGAGCCCCAGGGCATCCAGGGCCATCAGGCAGAGAGGTGAGTCAGGGTATCGGGTGTGGTGCTGTGGAGCCAGGAGCTGCCATGCCCTGGGTGCATGTTCCCAGGCACTGCCAGCCCCCTGAGGTCTCTATCTTGCCATAGGGAGCTCCAGGACCTGCTGGCCCCCGCGGGGAGAAGGTGAGGGCAAAGTGGGGTCCCGGTGGGGTGGCAGGGGTCTGTTGGGGAAGGGGCTGGCAGTGACACCCGTCTCTCTGCAGGGTGATCCAGGACCACCTGGCAAGCCAGTAAGTGATGCTGCCCAGCAGGTCCACCTCTGCCTGCCCCAGCCCCAGGACAAGGAGCCATGGGCAGTGCCCAGCATGGTCTCCTCTGCTTCCCCTCCAGGCTCCCAGCGTAGCTGGTGTTGGAGAGAAGGTAAACCCTGGCCCAGCTGTGCCCTCCACCCTCTGGGCATGGCTATGGGCTGGGGAGGGGGATTGCACAGTTGGGCACATCCTGGTCCCAGACCTGGTTGTCTACAGCTGTAGTGGGGAAAAAAATGGGTGGTTTGGTGTGCTGATTTTGTCTGCTTCAGGGAGACAGAGGTTTCCCAGGACCAGAAGGACCTCCTGGCCCCAAGGGTGACACAGGAGATAAAGGTGCCCGTGTGAGTACTGCCTTAAGGATAGGAAGTGCAGGGCACGTGGCACAGCCCTCCCCAGACTCATGGTGCCTGTGCTGTTGCTCCATGCTATGTCCTTTCATGTCTAGGGTCCCCCTGGCCTGAGCATCCCAGGACCACCTGGCCCCAAAGGCGAGCAGGGCGATCGGGTAAGTATAGGGGCACGCTGGGGGCACCAGCTCATGGGCCTGGTCCCTCCCTGTCAAGGGGTCACCAAGGTTCCCAGTGACACATGCTCTTCCTCTCCAACAACCAGGGTATCGTTGGCCTCACAGGCAGGAGTGGCCCAAAGGTAGTGTCACTGCCCTTCCATTCATCTGTCCATCCGTATGTCCAGCTCTAGAGGGGCTGCTCCTGCAGGCTGTGCCCCTTCTCTCCCCAGCTGCCCAGACTCTACCCTGACTGTTGCCCCTTCCCTTGCCTAGGGTGATCCAGGAGAGCCAGGGGAGAAGGGGGAGCCGGGCCGAGCAGGCACCCCTGGGCAGATCGGGCTGCGAGGCAAGGAGGTAGTGTGAGACAAGGGGCTGTGGGGCACTATGGCCCTGAGGAAAGGAGGGCTGGCAGGGAGCAGGGGGATGCTTGTGACTTGTACTTTTCTCTCCTGGCCGGTGCCCACTGATTTGTGCTGCAGGGAGAGCGAGGAGAGAAAGGTGATGAAGGCACCCCGGTAAGTGAGAGTCCCCAGGACCACTGCTCCTGTTCCTTCTGCTCCTGTTCCTACTGCCCCACACTCAGCCCCTCTTTCCCCACAGGGTGAAGCAGGTCTGCCTGGCAAACCTGGAGACAGGGGTCCCCGGGTAGGTGCAGGGCTGCTGGGCACCCTGGGGCAGGAGAGAGACCCATGGCCTCGAGGTGGCTCCTGCTAATGCACATCTTCCCTTTGCCCTCACCCAGGGTCTTCCTGGCTACCGTGGTCCCCCTGGGGAGAAGGGTGACTTGGGGGACCCAGGACCTGAAGGCAGGAATGTGAGTATCCCCTTGTATGTACCCACTGCTTCATGGACACACCCTCCCTTACCTCAGGGTACCATCCATCCCACAGGACCCACACCCCATGGGTCCCCCATTTCCTCCCCCTCTGACTCAATCCCTCTTTCCTGCAGGGCAGCCCTGGAGCACCAGGGAGCAAAGGTGACCGTGGGGACCCGGTGAGTGATGGCAGGGCCACGTGTGGCCCCCTACCCTGGAGCCAGCTGTGCCTTCCCTGTGGCTTTGCCAGCTCCCCTTAATCTGCTTCTCTTGCCCTTCTTTCAGGGGCCCCCTGGACCTCCGGGACGAACTGTAAGTTCTGCCTCCCTCTTCTCCCTGCCCATGGGCTGGCGTCCAGCCCCGTGTGCTCCAACAGCTCCTCTCTGCCCCACAGGTCGATGTTGGGCTTGGAGGAGTGGGTGCAAAGGGTGAGAAGGTAATGAACGAGTCCTTGGGATGCTGGTGTCCTCTCTGCTGTCCTCTGGGCTCTGCCTGGCCATTGGGATCATTGCTCATCAAGCCTTCTCTGCCCAAAACAGTCTCTGCCACGTGCAGCTGATGTGCATCACAACTGAGAGGCACATGGAACTCGGGGGCACATGGGCTAACACTCATGCCCTGTGATGGGAGGAGACCCTGTAGGACTGAGGGCTCCAAAAGAAATGGTGTACTCCTGGCTCCCCAGCCCCACAATGCTGCTGAGGCAGCACCCAACATGGGCATTCTGCTTTTGCAACCCAGCTTAGGGCAGTTTTGGCCATGGGCTGTGCTGGGTGGCATTGTTGTCCCCACCTGTGGCTGAGCTGGCTCCTGGCTCAGTAGTGCTGCTCAATGCCTTTCTTCTGCAACCATGCTCTGGCTCCCACTCCCCCAGTGGGAGCTGCATTGAGCTCAGCCACCTCTTTCTCAGCCTGTGCCTCTTATTTTGAGACCATTCCTCTCATCCTACCCCTAAACCACAAAGCACCAGTGCTCTGTACTCTTGGTACAGCACAGTACTCTCTGAGCACTGTGCCCTTCCCTGGCAGGGGGACCCAGGCAAGGATGGTGTGAGCGGTGCCCGGGGTGATGCTGGCCCCCCTGGAGTGCCTGGAGACAGGGTAGGTGCTGGGTCCCTGGTGTGGGAGGCACTGGGACAGCAGGATGGGTGATGTTCTGCAGGAGAGCCGGGGGTTCTGGTGTGCAGGGACAGCCTGCTGAGCACCCAGGATCCCCTCCTTTCCCCCCATGCCCCATTGCTGAGCTTGTCTCTTTCTTGCAGGGTGTGGAGGGCCCCCGTGGCCCCCCTGGCACACGAGTAAGTGTCCCTTTTCCCATGGGGGTCTGAATGGGGGACGCGTGCCCTGTGCAGCTCCTGTTAATGGGAGATGATGCTCATTTCTCTTCCGGCCTTGTAGGGTGACCCTGGGGACCGAGGCCTGCCAGGAGAGAAGGTGAGAGGACTGGAGGCTGAGGCTTGCCCCACAACACTCCCATGCCACCCCAGAGCTCCAGCTGTCCTGCTCTCTTACAGGGGGACCGTGGCCCACCAGGGCTGGATGGCCGCAATGGGCTGGAAGGCAAACCTGGGCCCCCAGGGCCTGCTGGGCTGCGGGTGAGTGTGGGCCAAGGTGGGGGGAATGTCTGTGCCTGGATGACATGGGTGGGAGCTGTGGGATAGAGGGGTGATGGCATGGGAGGAGCTGTCCCCTGGACACCCTCTGCTCCAGGCTGGGGATGCTCTGGAGGGGGCGGCCTTTGGCAGGATGGGAATGTCCCTGTCCTCACCTCCTTCTTTGTCTGCAGGGGGACCCGGGAAAGCAGGGAGATCCTGGCCGGGATGTAAGTACCTCTGGAGAGAGTAGGTTTAGGTTGTGTTCCTGCTGGGGCCATTAGACTTGTAAGGGACCAGTGCCCTGTCCCATGCTCCTTGGTCCAGGGCAGTGCAGCAAGACCCTGCCCTGTCCCCACAGAGTGCCACTGCCAGTCACACTCCCTGTTCCCAGGGCTGGCTGTGGCAGATGGGTGCCTTGCTGCCTTGTGCTCCACCATCTCCTTTCCCTACAGGGGCTGCCTGGACTGCGTGGGGAGCAGGGACCACCTGGTCCTGTGGGTCCCCTGGGACCACCCGGCGTGCCTGTAAGTACCAGCCACCCTGCACCCTAGGGATACATCCTGCACCATGCCCTTTGTGCATCCCAGCTGGATCCATCCATGGGGCTTGCCCTGTGCCTAGCTCCACCTTCCATGCACCTTGAGGCTCCAGTGGGGCCCGGGCACCCCTGGCTGGTGGAGAGCCTGGGGAGCTCCCTCACTGCCTTTTGTTTCCTCCCAGGGCAAACCTGGTGAGGATGGCAAACCTGGCCTGAATGGCAAGAATGTGAGTAGGGGAAACAGGGCTTGACTTTGGGGCTCTCCCAGGATGCTGAGGGATGGTGATCCCAGTAGAACATAAGGCAGGGGGAGGATGTGGCAAAGAACCCCCAAGCTCTGAGCCAGCCTCCAGTTTGTAGCCATCTTGAGATGGTTGAGTGGGGCACTGACAGGCAGCCTTTGTTCCCAGGGAGAAGATGGAACACCAGGAGAGGATGGGAGAAAGGTAAGAAGATGACCCATGGGTGGTTCCTGTGTGCTCCTTGCATGGTCCTCATGTGATCCCCACAGGCCCAGTGGCTCCACCCTCCCCAGACCAGGAGCACTGTTTTGGGGCATGTGGATGGGGCAGCATCCCTCCAACTCCTTTCTCTCCTGATTAGGGAGACAAAGGTGATACAGGACTACCTGGGAGAGAGGTGAGTGCTCCCCAAAGAGGAGTGTGTGATGGGGGCTGCTGGGTACAAGCCCCCATCAGGTCCTGGGACCTGGGTCCCACATCCTGGGGGTGACACTGCTCTCTCGGCAGGGCCGCAGCGGTGCCAAAGGCGAGCCGGGGGACAGGGGTGTGCCAGGCCCCCTTGGCCCCCCTGGCCTTCCCGGTGTCCCAGGCCAGGTTGGCCCCCCAGGCCAGGTGTGTAGTTCTCGACCCCATGGTGCCACTCAGCAGCAGACCCTGGAGTCCAGACTGCTCTGAGGCAGGCAGGACCCCCATCCATGGGCAGTGCCCTGTGTCCATGGGGGCCAGGTGCTATTGTGTCACCTCCATCTCTTCTAGGGCTCCCCAGGCCTCCGTGGGGTGGCTGGACCAAAGGTAAGTGGGCTTCTGCCCCCCAGGCCCCCAAGGCAAAGGTCTGGGGGGGACCACATGCCAGAGGGAGTAAGTCCCTGGTAGGAGTCCCCACCCTCAAGATGACAGGGCTGGACCCTGGTGCTGCAGTTGGTGCTGGGCAGCCTGACTGCTCCCCTTGATCCCTTTGCTGTGTTTCAGGGGGACCCAGGGGAGCCTGGACTGCGAGGGGAGCCGGTGAGTACCCAGCACTGAGCCTGACAAGCTACCAGCACCCCAATCACAGCCACAGTCCTGCCCAGGCAGCACCAAAGTGTTAGCTCTGTAACCTAGTAAGGGTGAGCACTGCTCACCCCTCTTGCTGCACCTCTGTGCATCTTCTCATTCTCTCTTTTCCTATAAACCTAGGGGCGACCTGGCAACCCTGGAGCACGTGGAGACCCTGGGACTACAGTGGTGAGTCCTTACCCTGACCTGCTGTGCTGCATCAGCCCTGAGGGACAGAGAAGCTCCCACAGCCTCTGTGGTGGGAACCTACTTTGTTTTTAATGTCTTTTTATTGCAGAACATTGAACGTAGTCTGGAAGCACTCGGCATCAAGGTGTGTATTTCCTGTCAGGCTGAGACTTTTTCCTGCCACATGGCAGCAGGAAGAGGGCATGGGAGGTGGTGGGAGATCCAAGCAATTTAGGATGGGATAGCAGGCCTGTGGGATGTTGGGTTCCACTTATGCCCTGACCAGTGGCTCTCTCCTCCCTCCCAGGTTTCATCGCTGAAGGAGCTCACTGGTGCCTATGATGGGAGCTCAGACTCATTTCTGCCGGGGTTTGAGCGGCTGCGGGGCCAGAAGGGCAGTCAGGGGGATCCAGGAGAAAGGGGGCCCCCAGGCCGAGAGGTGAGTGGAGCCAGGCTTGATGCCAAGCCCCAACACTCTGCCCCACTCCTGCTTCTGCTCTGGCTGGGAGTTCATGCAGCTGGCCCAGCCCTGGGGTGCTTGGGAAGGGCTCACAGCCCTGCCTCAGGGCTGGCTCTGGCAACACAGCTTATGTTTTGCAGGGCTCCTTAGGCTTCCCTGGTGAGCGAGGACCCAAAGGTGACAAGGGGGACCCAGGGAACCCCGGCCCCCAGGGCCCCATGGGCCGGGCCGTGGGTGAGCGGGGTCCCGAAGGGCCGCCTGGGCAGCCAGGGGAGCCTGGCAAGCCAGGCATTCCTGGGGTGCCGGGCCGGGCTGGGGAGCTGGGGGAATCCGGGAGGTCCGGCGAGAAGGTGAGTGTGTGTGCAGGTGCCAGGTGAAGTCTGGGGGACCTGGTCTAGGGGCTTGGGGATAGCCCCGTGACAGCCACCATGGTGTTTGCACAGGGCGACCGAGGTGAGAAGGGCGAGCGAGGTGAGCAGGTGAGCTGGGACAGGGACATGGTGCCCTCCATCCCCTCCTGGGCTGTGCCCCTCTTGAGGGGATGCAGGGTTCTCTGTGGGGCAGGTAGATGCCCTGTAAAGGCCAGGAGTGGCCATACCAGGAAGGCTCTGCTCTCCCATGCTCTTTGACACTCAACCTATCTCTCTGCCCTTCTCAGGGAAGGGATGGCATGCCTGGACCCCCAGGGCCCCCAGGGCCTAAGGTAGGTGATGGCTGCTGCTGGGGACCACTATCAAGGTGCCAGCCTGCCCCTCTGGGGATGGATGGCCACATCCAGTCACTTGGTACAGGGGCATGGGGATGGCTTTGCCCCTGAGGGGCCCTTCCTGAGATCCCCTGGATGCTGGCCCTGACTGTGCCCTGCCCACAGATGGACGTGGTGGAGGGCAGCCTGATGGGCCTCCCAGGAGAACGTGGCCCCATCGGACCCAAAGGAGCGAAGGTGTGTGGCTGGTCTGAAAGGAGAAGGGCAGCCAAGACAACTGAGCTGGGGCAACATCATGAGCTGGGGCAGAGGGGCAGCAAGGGCTGATGGCATCTGTCTTTTTCCCAACACAGGGTGAGCCAGGAGCAGAGGGCGAGCGGGGACCCAAAGGAGATAAGGTCTGAGGTTATAAGTATCCAATGTCAGTGTGCCCTGGGTGAGGGCACTGCTGGGCACATACCTCTTTGGGTGTCAGCAGAGCCTGGGAGGTCATGGAAGGTCGCTGGCCATCTTGTGATGCTGTGCCTGTCCCCACTGCAGGGCGAGGGTGGCTTGAGGGGTGACCGAGGGGAGCCCGGTGAGAAGGGCAGGGACGGCGCCCCGGTGAGTCCTGTACTGCTCCCCTGCCTGGCACTGACCCCAGACCCTGCCTGGCACTGACCCCATCCCTGTCTTCATCCTTTGCTCCAGGGTCTCCCGGGTGAGAGAGGACTGGCAGGCCCCGAGGGGAAGCCGGTGAGTGGGGACATGGTGGGGACATGCAGGGTGGGATTGGGGGAGGTCCTGTGGTCTCACACTATCCACCATCAGCACCAACAGGAGTGTTTATGCCTCATTCACCTCCTTCTCCCCCCACATCCGGTGCAAGACTTGCAGAGCTTTAGAGGGCTTCTCCCTATTCCTACCCTTCCTAAGTGTCCTGGCTGGGTACCACACACTGAGAATGGGGAGCATCCCTGGGAGGCAGGCAGGGCTGTGTGGAGGGGGTGGGTTTCCAGTTGTCCACTGACTTTGATGTGGTTCTTTGCAGGGCTTGCCAGGCTTTCCTGGCGTGCTGGGACGCCCGGTAGGTGTCTGTGTGTCCCCCATGTCCTTGTGCCCCACCATCTCAGCACAGAGCTGGGGGCTCCTGGCTGTGAATGCTTGGTGAAATCATCGGGGTCACTCTGCTGCCGGGCTGGGTCCTTGGCCCCCTGCATCTTTGCAGGATCTGTCCAGGCTTGTCTTACTTGGTGCTTACGAGAGCTGCTGGCACTGTCTGGGTCTGCTCTTCCTTGGGATACCTTCTGCTCCCACTGGGAAAAACCCACTTCTGCAGTGATCCTATTTCTTCCTTCCTTCCTTCAGGGCAATCAGGGAGACCCAGGACCCCCAGGACCTCCGGTAAGGGGCCACCTTGCACCACGTGCAGGGGACTGTCATGCAAGGGTGATGTCCAGGGTGGGCATTCCTCCAGGGAGTGGAGGTGGGGTGGCAATGCTGGGACTGAGTGGTCCTGCTGCTCCCTCCCTGTCCTGTGTCACCAGCAAGCACCACCCCAATAATGTCTCCTTGTCCCCTGCAGGGCAGCACTGGCCCACCAGGGACCCAAGGCCCAGCTGGTGCCAAGGTAAGGCAGCAGCATTGGCATCTGCATCAACATTGCCATGTCCATCCTGGCAGAGGGAAAACGGTGCCTTGCCAGATTTGGGTTCTGGAGGGAGGACCACATTTCATTTCATTTCATTTCATTTCATTTCATTTCATTTCATTTCATTTTTCACATTTCACATTTCATTTTCATTGGGCTGGAGGGAGGGACATTTGGGCTGGACCCCCTCCTGGATGCAGGTATGAAGATATGCCTGTGACCCAAGTAGCTGGTTGGTTTGGGTGGTTGGGCTGATGCAGTGTGTTCTTCACAGGGTGATCCAGGGGAACCTGGCTCCAGCATCCGTGTGAGTACTCATACACTCCCTGCCAGTACCCCCCTGGCTGTCCAAAATCACCCAGCCTCCCCAAAATCAGCCAGTCCCACCCCAACACACGTTCCCCCAGGGGCAGCCAAGGTCCTGGCTGTGCCATCCCCTCTCTGATGTGGCTGTTTCCATTGCAGGGCTTGCCTGGCCCCCAGGGCAACATGGGCCTGCCAGGACCCCTTGGCCCCCCCGGCCCAGTGGTAGGTATTTGCAACACCCCAGACCTGCCCCTTGGCTGTTCCTGGTGCTTGGAATGCTGCTCGACTTCTGCTCATGTCTCCATTGCAGGGCCCACCGGGTGTCCCTGGGCTGCCAGGACAAGTGGTGAGTGTGTTGCCTCCCACATCAGTGTGGGTGCTTGGGGCTGCCTGGGGGGCTGTAGGACCCCCAAACCCCACTCCCACTCTTACTGCTTGCAGGGAGAGAGCGGGAAGCCAGGTGTGCCAGGCAGGGATGGTGTGCCTGGGAAGGATGGCGAGGCAGGAATGCCTGGGAAGATGGTATGATGGTCACCCTGCCTGGGGAACCTCACTCAGCTCAGCCTGGGTTGTCTGCAGCTAAGGCTGAGGGCTGTGCTGCTTGTGCCAGGGCTTACCGGGACCTTCAGGGCCTGCTGGTCCCAAGGGAGAGCCAGGGGATGCTGGAGCCCCAGGGCAGGTGAGTGCAGAGCTGCCTTGTCCAGTGTTCCTGGCCAGGATGAGGGGGAGCATCCCCGTGCAGCTCTGCTCACCTGCCCACTCTGTCCTCTGCCCCAGGCCATCGCTGGCCCCCCTGGAGCCAAGGGAGAGAAGGTAAGGAGCCAGGGTGTGGATAAGGGTCTGCTGGGCACTGGCCTCCACAGTGGGCACATCTGAGCCCCCGTGTGTCCCCTGCAGGGTGAGCCGGCGCTGCTAGAGGGTGTGCTGCTGGGAGAGCCCGTGAGTCACCCCATAAACCTTTAATGGCACTCCCATTACCCTCATCTCCCCTCATTAACCTTTCCCCACCATTAACCTCATCCCCTCCACCACCCTTGTCTTCTGAGGAGCAAGCCAGCCCTTTGGCTGCCGTCTCCCCCAACTCTGCTGTCCCTGACAGGGCTCCAAGGGTGACCGAGGCTTGCCAGGCCCCAAGGGTGAGAAGGTGAGCTCTGCCCTGGGGGTCGGTGGGGAGGAGGTTGTGTGGTCCCTGGCTGCTTGGCCACGGTGTGAAGATCCAGCTGCAGCTGCTCCCCCAGTTCATAATCCCACACATCTTTTTCCTTGTTTTTCCCTGCTAGGGGGAGCCAGGAAGGTTTGGAGAGCCAGGAGATCCTGGGGAAGATGTGAGTAGGAGGCATATGGGGGTTGGTGGGTGGATACTGGGGACAGTGGATGTTGGCAGGGGCTGGTATCTGCTCCCTTGCCACCTACTGCCCAGGCCTTCCTGGGGGCTTGGTGTCTTCACAGGGAGCCAAGGGATCCCCTGGAGCCAAAGGGGAGAAGGTATGTGTCCCCTGCCCCCAGAGGGATCCCCCATGTGGGGGATGCTCTGGATGTCATGATGGCCCTGGCATCCCTGTGCCTACCAGCCAGGTGATGTGCCACCTGCTCTCTGCCACTTTGCAGGGATCACTGGGTGTTGGTGCACGAGGACCACCAGGACAGGACGGGCCTCCAGGTTTGAAGGTAACCCCTGTCCCCATGTCACCCTGGCTCTGATCATGTCCCTGATGCCCCAGTGATGCTCTAGCTTGGCTGGCTGAGGAAAAAGCACACTCCTGAGGAGCTGTTTTTGTGGGCCTCATCTTTTACTTCTCTGCTTCAGGGTGACACTGGCTTACCAGGATTACCAGGACCCCCAGGCTTAGCAGGCATTGCTGGGATGCCAGGACAGCCAGGCCTGAGAGGGGACAATGGACAGCCTGGCCCTCCAGGTCCCCCAGGAGAGAGGGTAAAGACTACAGCCAGAACGTGGCATCACTGGTCCTGGCAACTCCGGACCCTTGTGCAGTGTCAGTGAGGTCCCTGCAAGCCCCACTGCTTCCCAGCCACAGCCCCTGCCCATTCCGTGCTTTTTCCCTGCCAGGGTTTGATCGGCTTTCCTGGCAGGGAGGGCACCGCTGGACCACCAGGACCTGTGGGGCCCCCAGGGCCGGCCGTGAGTATGGTGCCACAGCATTCCTGGGGGTGTAGGCTCTGCCCTGGCTCCCCTGCTGTCTCAGATAGGCTGACGGACCCTGGGCAAGGTCTTACTGGAGTGTCCAGTACTCTCAGTGGTGTTTTGCAGGGTGTCTGGCATTGCTTTCCTCCTGTGGCTTGCTCACCCTTCTCCTTTCTTTTAGGGCATACAAGGGGCCCCTGGCCTGAAGGGTGACAAGGTAGGACCAGGTGCAACCCTATAGCATGAGAGGTGGGAGGCTGCTTCTCTTGTGGAGTGTCCCTGCAGCCACCTCCCCCTGAGGGTGCTGAGCCCACTCTGGATGGTGGCACATGGGACCCTCCTGTGTGCCAGGCACCCAGAGAGGTGGTGGGGACTGTGGGGTCCCTGGCATGAGGGGGTACCTGGCAGGGCTGGGCGGAGCTGTGGGCAGTGAGGATGGGGATGAGTTCCTGCCTTTCTCTGGCAGGGTGCTCCAGGGGCTGGGCTGCCAGGAGCCAGAGGTGAACGTGGTGACCCAGGACCACGGGTAAGTACTGCCACAGTCCCCCCCATGTCCCCACAGCCAGGGACAGGAAGGCTCACTGTGCCAGCCCTGACAGGTCTCTGAGCCAAAGCTGCAGCTGTCCCTGGGGTGTCCCCAAACTAAACCAACTTCTCACATCCCCTCCTTATTGCAGGGTGAAGATGGGCGCCCAGGGCCAGAAGGGGATCGTGGGCCAGCAGTAAGTACCTCCCTTCCTCAGCTGCACCCTGATCCAGGCCCCTTGCTGACCACAGCTCTCTTCTCCCCCACAGGGCTTGCCTGGGAACCGTGGGGAGCGTGGGGACAAGGTAAAGGACTCTGTGGGCTGAGGGGAGAATGGTGCACTCCAGGTATTGGGCTGCCCAGGGAGGTGCTGCCTGCTACCTGCTGTGCAGCTTTGCAGCATCTCACCTTCCTCACAGGGAGACCTTGGGGCCCCAGGACCCAAAGGAGACAAGGTGAGCCCTTGGGGCAGGGGGCAATGGGAAGGCGGGCAGCAGCCCTGGCCCCCTTCTCACCCCTACCTCTCTCTCTGCTTTGGGTGTACAGGGTGATACTGTGGTGGTGGAGGGGCCACCTGGAGCACGGGGCAGCAAGGGGGAGCCGGTAAGAACTGTCCCTATACTCCCTCTCCCCATCCTTCCTGTCCCTCTGGGAAGAGCTGGAGGAGCTTTTTCCTGCTGAGGGATCTACCCTCCCTTGAGAGCATATTGTCCCCTCTCCTTCAACCACCCTACAGACCCCCATGTTCCTGCCCCCACGGGAGTCTGTCCTGATGTGTGTCTGAGCTTCTGCTCATTCCCTTACCCCTCCCTGTGTTTCCTCCTTTGCAGGGAGAGCGTGGCCTGAAGGGCACAGAAGGGGACAAGGGGGACAAGGGGGAGCAAGGCATGCTCGGAGAGAAGGTACACGGCTGGGGGGAACTTGTGCAGGGCTGGGAGCTGCTGGGTTGGGGGTCATGGAGGGCTGTTGACAGGGCAATGGACAGAGGAAGCAGGGCATGACAGCCTCCCTGTGCCCTATGTGCTGGTGCTAGTCAGCACCAGGGACATGGTGCAAGGGGAGCTGCCAGACCTGGCCTTGGAGGTGACCATGGCTGTGCTGTGGCCATGCAGTGGCTGGAACTCTCCTTCCTGGCTGTGCTGATCTGGGTTTCTGCTTGCAGGGCACGAGAGGTGAACAAGGAGAGAAGGGCTCCATGGGCTTCCCTGGGGCCCGTGGCCCTAGTGGGCAGAAGGTATGAAGCTGGGCAGCCTCTCTGCTGGGGATGCTGGTGGCACCATCCCCCTCACCTGCCCTGACTGATGCCTTTGCCTTCCCCAGGGAGAGGTTGGAGCACCAGGAGAGCCTGGTGAGCCGGTGAGAAGTTGTGTCTTTGTGCCTCTGCCACCCCAGTGCAGGGCAGGAGCAGACCCTCGTCACGCTGTGTGCTCTCTCACAGGGTCAGCCTGGCCGTGATGGGATCCCTGGGGCCCGGGGAGAGAAGGGGGACATGGGACCCCTGGGCATGCGTGGCCTCAAGGTGGGTTGGCTTCTCTGGCTGCCAGGGCTCTTCTGGCCAGGACTAGTGCTGGCCTGGCATGGATCTGACTTCCCATCCTTGCAGGGTGACCGGGGCATGAAAGGTGCCTGTGGCCTCAATGGGGACAAGGGCGAGAAGGTGAGTGGGTGCCTGTAGGGTGCTGCAGAAGCCTGGATGTTGCCTGGAGGCTGTGGCCCTCTGGATCCCCTCCACCAGCCGGCGGGAGTGGGGTGATGGCTGAGGCCAGACCTTGACCCCATGACAGGGTCATGGGGTCCCTTCCTCTGCCTATGGCTCTGAGGTGAGCATTGAGGGGTGAAGGACTGACTGCCCTGCCTCTCTCCTGCCTGCTGTAGGGAGAGTCAGGGATCCCAGGGCGCTCAGGACTGCCAGGGAGGAAAGGCGAGCCGGTAAGCACCACACTGACACCAAGGTGGGACAGGAATGCAGGGCTGGTTGCTGATGGACGTCTGCTCTGTCCCACAGGGAGATCTGGGTCTGTCAGGACCACCAGGCATTCCAGGAAAAGAAGGGCTCATGGGACCCAAGGTAGGTTAGAGCAGTGTTGGGAAAAGCTGTGCTGGCACTTCATCCCCTCGCTGCCTGCCCCCCACTGTGCATCCCCTGCTGCCTGTCCCTTCCTCTTTGCAGGGTGACCGGGGATTTGATGGGCAGCAGGGAGCCAAAGGAGACCAGGGGGAGAAAGGAGACCGGGTGAGCAGGCTGGAAAGGGATGGGCTGCATTGCACTGCGTTGCTTGTACCAGGATACAGCCTTGGTTGGAAGCATATCAGAGCCTGATGCTCCCAGAAGAGTCATTCAGCGCTGCTCTAAATTATGTCACTAAACAATGAATGACAATTCCCTGCTCTTTATAAGAAGGCACCAGTGCTGGTTCTTTGAGAATGCCCAACTGTGGGGTCAGAGGATGTCCATGGCATCTGCTCTGAAATCAGGGTCTCTGACACCCCTGGCCTCACCCTCTGCTCTCCTGCAGGGTGCCCCGGGTGTTATGGGTGTCCCTGGTCCCCGGGGCAGTGACGGTGCTCCTGGCCCCCCTGGGCCCTCAGGGAGTGTTGGTCCACGAGGTCCTGAGGGCATGCAGGGCCAGAAGGTAAGTCCTCACCACCTCTGGTCCTCACCACAGGTGACTGGTCCTCTCTAGGGCTGTGAGGATGGGAGGGCCCTGTCCCCTTAGTGGGTGAGGGGTGGGTGGCATCTGGAGTCATGTCCCAGTTCTGTCCTGCCCTGCCAGCTCACTGGCTTTGGGTTCCTCCCTTGTGTCCCCCAGCCCAGAGGATGGAGTCTGAGGGAAGGAGTCTGGACCCCTGCTTGTCCTAGAGCTGAGCTAGACCCGTCCCCATCCCCACCTGCACTGGGATCCCTGGGGTGCGAGTGTGGGGAAAGCAGCACATCCATGGTGCTGGGGAGAGCAGAGAGATTCCAAATCCACCAGCCAGATCCTGAGCACGTGTCCTTTGCAGGGGGAGAGAGGCCCCCCTGGACAGTCAGTGCCAGGTGCACGTGGCATGCCCGGCATCCCTGGTGAAAGAGGAGAGCAGGTAAGTGTGTGGGTGCCTGGCCCTGCCTGGATGAGCTCCAGCCAGGGCCAGCTTCCCACCTCCTTTCTGCTGTCCCCAGGGCAGTCCTGGCACCCACGGGCTCCGTGGGGAGAAGGGGGAGCCAGGCATGACGGTAAGGAGCCAGAAGGGAGCCAGCATAGGCTCGTGGCATTCAGGTCACTGGGGTGGGAAGGAGTGCTGGATCCATCCCACTGCCACTGATGTAGGGGCTGCCTTCACCTCTGGGCTCTGCTAGACCCTGGGGAAAAGGCTTTTCCTCTTCTTTAATTGTATCATCCCCCATTACTGCCTTTGCCCCTTCATGTGCTTGGCAGGAGGAGGAGATCCGTGGCTTCGTCAGGCAGGAGATGAGCCAGCACTGTGGTGAGCAACCCCCACTGCTGTTCTTGGGTCTGGGGGTCTGGACCCACTGCCCCTGACCCCCACCCTGTCTCTCCCACAGCTTGTGGTGGCCACTTTCCACAGCACCAGGATTCACGTGAGCACTCAGGTTGCAGCTCCTCCTTCCTATCCCCCTGCCCCACACGTGTGGCACCCAAAGGGCCCTGGCATGCAGGTGTGCCACTGGTTTTGGGGAGCTGGAGGTGGCTGGCACCCTCCATGACCCCTTCAGTCAGGGTCAGCATCGATGTAGGACCCTGCACAGGAGAAGGGTTAGCGTGTTGTAGAAGTGATGGTGCAACAGGGATCCCCAGGGGCAGCTGGCTTGGGATGCTGCCAGTGGGATCTGGGTGCTGCCAGGGTCTGCCCAGCTGAAGGGATCACAGGAACTGCACCCCATCTATTCTTGGGTGTCAGAACTGGGGTGGGAGTCTTGCAGGGGTCAGCAGTGCTGGAGGGAAGGGTGGGCTGGAGGAATGAGATTGGAGGGACGGAAGAAAGGGGTGGGCTGGGATGAGGTGGGTGCTTTCTCTCCAAGGAGGCTGGGGGGCTCAGGCCAGGAGCAGCTTCCATTCTGCCCAGGGAACAGGAAGAATCGTCCGCCAGGAGAGAGAGCATGACCAAACAGGTGATGGAGAGTCTGGAGGACCTGTGAGATCTGGTGACATGGGCATGTGTGCCTCCCTGTGCCCTTCCCTGTCCCTATCCTGCTGGGCTCCAAATGGGTGCTGTCCCTCTGGGCCTCCCCTGCCTGTCCCTCCTCTAGAAGCCCCCATGGCAGCCCTGGTCTGTGGTGGAGAGAGGAGGGGGTATCTCCAGGTCCACCATCCCTGTCCATGTACCCTGTCAGGCTACAACAGGGTTGGGGCAGTGCTGGACTGCTCCACACCTGAAAGAGGTGGTTTTGCCTTGGGAAATAAGGGGAAAGCAGCCCAGACTCCTTTGCCTTTTCCCTGATGGCTGTGTCCCCTTGACAGGGTCCTTCTCCACTCAGCCGTTCCTTGCTGGCAGCGCTCACATAGTCCCTGTGCTCAAGTTGTCACATGCTGAGGAGGATGAGGGTGTGTCATCCCTGTGCTTTTAGTCCTTATCCCCCTTTTTCTGTGCTCCATGTGTGTGGTGAGGACTGCTCATATGTTGTGCTGTCTCTCAGGGCAGGACAGGCAGATCATGCTTGACAGTGATGACCTCGGGTATGACAGCATGGATGGAGAGGAGGAGGATTATGATGAGATCCCGGAGATGGACAGCTTGGAGCAGCCCACAGTGGATGGTGAGCTTCCCTGCACTCACCTGGCACTGAGCTACTGGGGGAAACCATGGAGCTGCCCCAGGTTTTGCTGGGGTGGTGTCTTTGCATCCATCTGGGCAGTGGGTTCCTGTGCCATTTGTCTGGGGGGATTTGGGATTTCCTGCCCTATCACTGGTACTTTGGAGGGTTGCACTTTCTCTATCACTGTGCTCCCCACACCATGCAGACCTTGTGCTCTATCCCCCTCACCAAAGCCATCCCTAGCAGTGATGGGTGGTGTGCTGGGCTGGTGGGACCTGCTGCCCTGGCAGCTTTCCTGTGCTCTGGTCATGAACCACAGGATGGATCCCAAAGACCCCAGGAGATCAGGGAAGCCCTACTGGCAGCAGCCTTTGGAGAGTCCCTCTATAAGCCTTTCAAGGGGTGCCGTAGCATGTCCTCACACCACTTACCTCCCAGCAACACCAGCTCTTTGCTGGGAGTTGTCCTGGTGTTGCTGTAGGGGCGGGCATGACACACAAAAAGGCACACTACATTTCAGAAGGCTAATACCCATTTATTACAACAGCACACTGTCTTTTATACCCTCTACACAGTTTACACTTTCTTCATTGGTTACAATTAGTCAACATAACGATCATTAGTGGAACACCCCTATTCTTCCCAGAATCTTTCTAAAAATACTTCCCACAGCTGCAGGTTTCTTCTTGCTTCTCTTCTTCTTCTCTTCTTGGTCTCCAGGCCAACAGCCTTGGTCAGAGAATACTTCTCAAAACAAACCTCATTCATTAACCCTCTCTAGCCCACTGGCCTGTGGGTCCTACTATATACCGGGAGACAGCTTGCCCAGTGTGGTGTCTCCTGCCCCCAATTCCAACACTTGGGCAGAGCACAGAGACATGTCCTCCAGCCAAACCCTTCCCATGCTCAGCCTTCCCCTTCTGGGGTTTCCCCTCCTCTGCCAAGTGGGTCTGGCAGCCTCCACTGCCGGTGTGCTGCCAGCCCCTGCCTGCCCTCACCAGCAGGGTTTGCCCCACAGCTGAGCCCTGCAGGCTGCCCCTGGACGAGGGGGACTGCCAGCGCTACACCCTGCGGTGGTACTACAACCAAAGAGTCACCGAGTGCCGGCCCTTCGTCTACAGCGGCTGCCAGGGCAACCTCAACCGCTTTGACAGCAAGGAGGAGTGTGAGCTGCGCTGCGGGCAGCCTCCAGGGGCAGGTAGGCAGAGCTTGGCACACCAGCAGGTCCAGAGCATCTCCATCTTGTGCCGTGGGCTCAACACTGCAGAGCTGGGGGTGCAGTGCTGGTCCCCCACATCAGCCTCTGACAGCGCCTTGCTTCTCTCCACAGATTCCCGTGGCAGTGCCGGCAGCAAGGTGGGAGGGCAGCCAAAGCTGTAGGTGCAGGCAGTGTCCTGGCAGGCAGGGCTGCCTGCAAGTGGGGCCCAGCTGCCACCCTGCCTGGGGCTGGGCTGCCCATGGTGGCAGTGGCCATGTACCCACCAGCCCCAGCAGGAACCTGGTGCTATTTCTAACCTGTCTTTATGCTGCTCATGGGTTTTTCATTGCCTCTCAGTTTATTGTCATTAAGGTGAAATTTATATCAAATGGGAAACTGCCTCCCACCAAGGCTCTGAACCCCCTTTCCCACTGGGCTGTTCTCAGTTTGATTTTTTTAAATTATTTGTTGCCAACAGAATGGTTCTTAGCCCTGTTCCCTCTCTCTGGAAGCAGAGCTGGGACTTGGCACAGTTGGGCTCCCTCCCCTCCCATTATACCCCTGTACCCTTTCCTGCCCCCCAAACTCCCTCTCTGCTCTGTGCTCTTTGCTGGGAGAGCTGCCCATATCCTTGTGCCAGGCAGTGCCTCCCTGCACAACATCACTCATCCCCACCCTGCAATGAGCTCCATCTGAATAAATTTCACCTTAACCTCAACTAGGGTCCAGTTCCCCTTTTATGGCTGCGGTGGTTTGGCAATGACCTGTGGGGAGACTGGAGGCTCTTGCTATGTGCTACCCTTCAGCTCACAAGCCTGCCAGCAGCACCTTTCTTTAATCTGGGGGATCTCACCTAAACCCCCAGGCCTGTCAGGGAAACCCTGAGGATGGTGCTATGTTAGAAGAGGTTCCTGCTCTACCACGCTTACTCTCAAAGGCTTTGTGAAAGTGATGGCTGTCAGGGTCACAGCCCCTGCTTCCCCCCAGGGGTGGGGTGAGTAGGGACATGCCCTTCACTGTCCCAGAGCCCCAGGGGCTGCCAGGTGGGCTTTGCAGCCCTCACACGTACTGCTGTTCTCTGTGTATATCTATATACAAATGTATATGTGTACCAATGCAGGGGGATGTGTATTAAAGTTGTGCTCACAGGGAGATGTCACACTTCTTGGCATGTTGCTGGAGATGCCTGTGGAGTCTGGGGACAGCTCTTGACTCATGCATGCCGCCTGCCCGCCCCAGCTGGGCTGCCCTTTCCAGCTGCCCACTGCTGGCAGTGCTGGCTGGGGTTCCTCACCCTTTCCAGGGAGACCAGTGCCCAGCACGTGCCCAGCTGATGCAAGCCAGGCCATGACCCCCTGTCCAAGCCCTGACGTGTCGGCACGTGGGTCTGTGGTGCTGCATGATGTACTGTGTGAATCAGTGCTGCCAGCTAATTTTGGCTACTGGGTGTGAGTTCCTGGCTGTCCCTGGGAGGGGGAACAGACTGGCATTATTTCTGTTCCTGCCATCCCGGGGAGGGTGGCACAGGATGGGTCACTCATCGGTTCAGACCACAGGGGTGGGCAGAACCTCAGTGGTCTGAACCCTGGGCACCCTGACTCCTGTCCCTGGCCAGCTCACAGGGCTGAGCACCCACAACTCTCCTCATGGTGAGGCTGGCTGGCCCCCAGCCTAAGAGCCTTGGGATGCTCCCACAGTCTCTAAGGGGGGAACTTTGGAGCTCACCCCACAGCAATGCCTAAGGCTGATACCCACCTTGGGCAGCTGGCAGAGGGGCTGGGCCAGGCTGGACTGGTGCAGGTGCCATCAAACCAGTGGTGTCCCAGTTGGAATGCATTAAGGTGAGCTGCAAGCCACTGGTATCCTGCAAATCAATGGCCAAAGCAGTGCTTGGGTTTGGTACAGCAGGGAGGGAACATGTCCCTAGATATGTCCTCCATGTGGCCAGGGAGTCTGTCAGGACACAGTGCCAAAACTGTACCAGGAGCTGTCCAGGGGCCTTGTGAGGCACAAGGCTCAGAAGGCTGCCCATGATCCTTGTCCAGCAGCAATATGCACATACTCTCCCTCCCTTAAGTGATTACCAAGCCTGACAGGAGCAGGGAGGCCTAATTAGATGGAGAAAAAACATCTTGCAAGTCAAACATGAAACAATTACAACTGAGCTGTCCCAGGTTCCTGGAATTCCCTCCAAATACAGCTGGTGGAGCTACAAGGGGGCACACACCCACTCACACCCCGGGATGACTTCATCTGCTATTAGGCAAAATGTATTAAAAAAATTTCCACACACCCCCCCCCCCCACCTTCCCCCGTCACTGTCACCCCCTCTGCGGGTCAGAGGTGGAGCTGAGACAGGATAAGAGCCAGGGCTTGGCAGGGAGAAGAATAAATCCCCAGCTTGTGGTCCCTGGACTCTGGAAGCACTGCCTGAACATCGTGGAGAAGAGGACCTGCTGCAAATGGTGAGGCTGTGCCCTCAGGGGCTTTTAGCTGGGAAATAGATTGTAGGGAGTTAGATGCTTTTCATTCCTCACTTTGCAGTGAGTTAACAGCCTTTGGCTGCCTACTCTGGTGCTTTCCAAAGATACCCTGCTGGGTGACTGATTTTGGGGAGAGGCAGCTATTAGCAGGATTTGTGCAGCAGTGTCCCTGCACCTGCTCTGACCCCCACCCCACATCCCAGCACCGTGACCCCCACCCTGTAGCACAGCATCCTGCAATCCCTGGGGCCCTCCCTGTGACCAGGGTGAGGGATGGCGTGGAGAAAGTTGCTGAAGCTTGACACGACTCAGGACATGTGGTCAGCCTCCAGCTCTTGTCACCCCACTGTGATCAATATGCTGTGTATTTTACACTGGGTGGCTCGTGTTCCTCCTTGGTGGGTGACTTTTGCCTCAAAGAGCACAGCAACACAGTGGGGAATGGCAGCTGCCAAGGAAGGTGTGGGAGGAAGAAAGCCCATAGCCCGCCCAGCCCTGAAACCCCAGGCATTTCCCTGGCCAAAGGGCAGGAATGAGTTGGGGAACAGCCACAGTACCCTGGCAGCCACCCTCCTGAGCAGGATTGTCTCCTTCCCTGGGTGACAAAGGGCTGAAGGGTGTGAAATTGAAGGCACAGCTAGCATCTGGCCAGGGGCTTTGTGAAAGGATAAGGACACTCGGGTAATTTGCTTCTAACGTCCCCTTCAGGCTCCCCAAAACTCCCCTCCCTGTTCACGAGGGTTAAAATCAGAGTGGAATAATGAAGGGTGCCTGAAAGGCGGGTGAAGCCCCACCAGCTGGTGCAGGGAGTGGAGGGTTTCTGTGGGTGACAGCCTAGTGGGGACATGCCCTGCGTGGGGGGCTGCGGGGCCTAAATAGGGTTTTCAGGGTGATGCTAAGCACCAGCCACGTGCTCCCTGCAGGCACTCCTGGCCACGCTGCGAGGCAGGATGCTGCTCTCCTTCCTGGTGGTCCTCGGAGCACCAACGAGAGCCTGGAAGGGACCGAGCGGTGAGCGGCTCCCGCCAGCCCCCCGAGCTGTGGATGGAGGAAAGCTGATGAGGCAGGAAACCACCAGCGATAACAAGATGCCAGGTGTCTCCAAAATGAGGAAGGGTGACAATTGCTCTGGGGCAGGGTCTCATCTGGACAAAACTAGCCTGCCACTGCTAGAGGGATCAGAAAGACAAGCACTGCCCTGGCTGATGAGCCCAGCCACGAAGAGAGATGCTCCCAGGAAAAAGGGGAGGAAGGTGTCCCTGTCACTCGATGTTGACACTCACTTACTGAAAATCCTGCTCGACCTGGCCAGAGAGAAGGAACTGCAGGCCAGAGCAGCTGCCAATGCTGAGCTGATGGCTCGCCTGGGGCGCAGGAGATGAACTGTCCTGGCTGGGATATAGCAGGGCTGGAGAGGGCAGCCGGGCTGCCTGGGGCAGGGGCGGAGGGAAGTGTGGAGCAGCATCGGTGTGACTGCAGGGGACTGTGGACATGGCACCTCATCCCCTCAGTCCCAGTGCTCATGGCAAAAGCAGCAGCCATGGGAGGATTTGGTTTAATGACTTTCAACTCAGCACCACTGGAGAAGAGACAGCTGGGTTTACTTTGGCCAGTGCTTGAGCACAGCTGGTCACAGCCCCAGGCACTACAGGGTTTTCTACGCTTGGCTTTGCTCCCTGCTCATCCACCCCTGAGATGTCTCCAAAGAGGCTGCATCCAGCCAGGCAGCTTTTCTTGAGTGCTTCCTCTCTCTGGGTGACTGAAGCACACAAAATTCTCCACAAAGCTTGGCCAAGCCTCAAAGCTGGAGTTTTGAGTGAGCACACACAATAAAATGTGGTATCAAACACACTTTTTGTGCTTTATACCAGTTCTGCACCCCTTTACACTCCCATTTTGTGTTCCCTTTCCCCAGAGATGCAGTGAGGGCATATGCTTGGCTGGGGCCAGCACAGGAGGTCATTAAATTCCAAATGAGGGGTGTCAGACCTTGCACCAACAGCAGACAGCCCTTGGCCTAGGGAGTCTACAGCAGCTCTGGGCCAACAGGGCAATCGTGTTGTGCCATTGGAGCTGCTGCTTTCAGCACAGCTGGGAGATAAGAGCAGTGCAGAGCAGAGTGTGGCCGCCCCGTGCAAAGTACAGGGCGGTGCAGGCGAGTCAGAGGCTGGGAGACACCTGCAGGGGGACAGCTGGAGCTGGTGGGGGACACAGCCATGCTCTTTGAAGAGTACCTGCAGCAGGGTGAGTGAGCCCTTCCAGCCCTTCCACAGTGGAGCGGGCACTGGCTTTGGAAAAGGGGCAGAAGCAACTGAAGTGAGTGACCCCACATTCCATGGGAGGGACAGATCTCAGGAAGGGATGTGGCAGCAGATGGCGGGTTGGGGTGAGGTGGCAAGGTGGGTAAAAGGTTCTTTGCCATCCCTGCCTGACCTGAGGCTCAGGTGATGCCCGGGCAGTGCCTGGCCCCTTGAGATACCCACCCTGCACCCAATGGGTGTGTGCTGTGGGGCTGAGCCAGGAGTCTGTGGTCCAGTGTAGAGACAGGGTGCCAGGGGGACAGGGGTCATAGGAAGACCTGCCAGAGCTAGTGCATCCAAGTGTCAACAATGTTGACAGGGCAGGCAACCTGAGTGACAACTGGTCATCCCCCAGAAAGGAGTTCTCCCCTGCCATTCCCAATTGCTCCTGGGACGCTGAGCCTGCCAGGATCTTCTCCTTTCCACGTCCTGCCCCAGTGTCTCATCTGTCCTCCCCGAGACTCAGTGTGCTCCCATGCTTCAGCCCCCTCCACCCCTAGTGTCACCACATCTCCCCAGTGCCCTTCCCCTGCCCATCTCAGGGATCCCAGTGCCACTCCCCATCACCAGTGATTCCCCTGGTACCAGTGCCTCCTGCCCCAGGCCCTGTGCTGTCCGCAGCCCCAGTGTACAGAGCAGTGTCCCAGTGTCCCCCGTGCTGCCCCTGCCCCTCTGTCCCTCCAGTGCTGACCCCGACCCCCGCCAGCCCAGCCCC
>VXBI01012583.1:100529-126739 GCA_013397375.1 Toxostoma redivivum | reverse complement strand
ACAGGCTGGCGGGAAGGGGCGGGGGCAGGAAGGGGCGGGGGCGGTGCCGGGACCAGGACCGGGATCAGCACCAGGATTGGGACCAGGGTCTAGGCTGGGACTGCCACTGCCACGGGACGGGGGGGCTGCAGCGACGGGCCGCTCGGTAGCACCATGCTGAAGAAGTTCGACAAGAAGGACGAGGAATCGGGTGAGGGGAGGCCGGGGGTGCTGTGAGGGAAGAGACCCCTCTGTGCGTACGGAGGGGATTGGTGAGGGGGGACTCCTTCGTGGCTACAGGGAAAGCTGAGAGGGAAGAGACCCCTCCTGTGGTTATGAGGGGATCTGTGAGGGGGCACCCCCAAGGGAGCCGGGAGGGGAGGCTTGGTGCCAGCTTGGCAGCGGGGGCTTGCTGGTGTGCATGGAACGCAGTGGGAAGCACTACGGGAGCACTACAGAAACACTATGGGAGCACTGGAGCAGTCTGCTGCTCCTTCTCGCAGCTGCAGCCAAAGGCTAAACTGGTTGCATCGGCACAGCACACCGAGGTTACCTGCCACATCACCAGGTGCAGAGCCTGAGACTAAATATTGACCATATTAGCCCTGTTCACAGTTGCCCACATCTCTATAGCCAGGTAGAATCCAATTGATTTTCTGTCCCCACAATCACTGCTACTTTCAATGAATCAGAGAATCTGAGAGTACCAAGGAAATATGAAGTAATTGCCTGACTTTTCAAAACTTTAGGCCGGTTAGTAAGGAAGAGGTTGATATTTATGTGGTGTGTAATTCAGGTGGAAGCGATGCATCATAAGACCGTGTTTCCTTTCATGGTTTAGCTTTGTAGTATCTTTTTCATCTTCCTATGGAGCTTTCTACACAGTGTGCTCTGCATAACAAATCCATGTGTCCTGAAGCAAATTGATTCAGCTTACATCTTGGCGATCTGTGTGACTGTGCTTGCTTTTTATCTTAAAGTGCATTAAATGCTTTGCCCTTGTCTCCCTTTTCCAAGCCCTCCAGTGACACTTTGATAAGCAGAGAATTTAGTGAGGCAGCTGTTGGAGAGGAATAACTCTTGGCTTTAATTTTGGGGGCTGTTTTTCATTTGCACCTGCCACACCCATCAAGGTATTGACATTACCTATAGCTAGGGCTGGTAGGAGATACAAGTATCCAGTTAATTGGCTTCTATGTCTTTGCTTTCCATTAATGGTTTTGCTAGCCTTGGATGACCTGCTCCCACTCCCTTTGACATGTTATTTTTGCCACAAAATTATGTTTCTCTACAAATCAGAATAAATTGTTGTTAGTTATCTAAAATAAGGAACTTTATGAACACACAACTTCTACCCTCCCTGCATCTTTCTCCCTCTTTATGGAAGAAAACTGACCCAGGGTGCTATGAGGACTGAGACCCCATGTACAATGCATTTCAAGATCCTTAGTGCTATGAAAGATAAAGAGGTGATGCTGTGTTGTTCATGGCTGATTTAAGGATTGTAGACATGCTGAACCATGGAGATACTGGGCTGCTGGGCAGGGTTTTTGGAACACATTTGCATACTTATACTAGAACTGGTTCATACTCAAACTAGAGACATTTTTGCTCTTTCCCCTTGTTTTGTTCTACCTCTTCAATATCACATAAGCATCTGTTTTGTTCAGCCACCTGCTGCCATTGCAAACTTTTCCTGAGTCAGAGGAGGGCATTTTATGAACCAGGAAGGAGCCAATGTGTAGAAGTGTTTGCTTTTGTATGTGAGGCTTACTCTAGAATGGGCTTCTGGCACCTAGGATGCTTCAAGCTTGGGTCAGATCAAATTTTGGCCCAGATGTTCTTTCTAGTGAACGAGGCTTTGGAACAAACACTGGAACAACCCTAAAGAAGGCTGCATTTTGTCCCAGGGCCAGGCTGAACATAGGTTCTAATTAAAACCTACTTATTGATAACTAGCAGCTTTTGAAAAGCTGCAGCTCACAAATGCTTGGGAGGCAATGTAACAGAGACCATGCTAACAGAGAATGATAGTGCTTTTCCCTCTGATTATTTAATCCTTAATTGCTGAGGGTTGTAATTATTTAGTATAATTTACTTTGTTAAGTGGAGCAATGAAAGTTACTTGTGTCCAGCCTATCTAGACTGCTGTCTTGTTCTCTTAATTAGCAATAGAGCCAAAAATATTTTACTGGTGGATTCTTGATTGGTTTATATGGGAGGGATAAAACACTCCTGACTCACCAGTCTGGCAAGCGATATCTTTCTGTCTAAGCTTTTGTTTCTAGGCCTATTGATGCTCTAACTGCCAGTGAGCTCCCAGCCCAGGGGTGGAAGTAGGTCTTTGGGGATACAATGGAGCACAGTTATTTTACAGCTAATCAGTCTACCTCAGCGCACAGTCAGTTACTTCTGGAGGGGATGGCAAATTGAAGAATGCCCTGCTCTGCCTTCCCTGACTGCCATGAAGACATCCAATTAATATTACTTCAAGGAGGGTCTTCTGATTGCTTGGTGTTCATGAAGAAAATCAGCCCAAAATGCTCAGACTGGTTTTAAAGTATGGACATGGTTATAAAGTTGCTTTCTCATGGCACAATCCCTGGAAAGACTTTTACTCTCTTTGTTTTGCAGGTGGGAGTTCCAACCCATTCCAGCACCTGGAGAAGAGTGCAGTCTTGCAAGAGGTAAATCTTCAGACCATCTCCTCTATGTGCCACAGTGGATAGAGTCTCTTCCTCTCTCGAGTAGGTCACTGGAGAACTTCAGCAAGGAAATGAGGGTTTGCTACAGTCCTGCTTACTCTGAAAGAAATGGGCAACAGTTCTTATTTTATTATTGGGCAGATGAAGGGAGAAGGTTGAAATGGTCTCTGTAATAAATTAAAGACTGTGAACTATAAATAGTAATAAAAGGAATAAAATTATCTTGGAAAGCTCACCCCCAAACCAGGAAGACTGGGAAATTTGCCCTGGACATCCCAAATGTCTTATGGATGACAAAATTAATGAGAGAGGTGTGAGTGGTTATTAAATAGTTTTATGAATTTTCTCTGAAGAAATGCCATTCTTTTCAAGAGCAGATGAACATCTCAATCCCTGGCCCCTGTTGTTTCAGCATTCTCTGTTTGCCTGTGAGGTTAGGAATGGTGTTGGCTCCTGTAGCCTCAGTGAGCTCAAGTTGATCTGTCAGAAGAGTGGTGTTTTAGCTAGCACACAATGCACACCTGTGTGGGTGAAAGTGTGATGAGAATTTAGCCTTTAAACCTTTATTGCTCGTGGATTTATAATCCCAGACTGCAAAACCAGCTGTCTAAAGGGGTCCGTGTTTAACAGGAATTGAAGGGAAATCTGATCTAAAGTCATTAAGTATCTTACCATGCCTCACTCACAATGTGTTGTTGGGACAGGCAGGACAATGTTTGCTAGGGGGTGTCAGTGTCAGCCCTTGTCTGTGCTTTGTTTCCAGGCTCGAGTGTTTAATGAGACTCCCATAAACCCACGAAAATGTGCTCATATCCTTACCAAGATCCTGTATCTCATAAACCAGGTGAGAGAGAGAAAACAGACATCTATACAGACATGTGCATCAGGCCCAAAGCTGGTTATGATAACTGGGATTTCCCTTCTTCTTTTCAAACAACTAGGGCGAGCACCTTGGTGTCACGGAAGCTACCGAATCCTTCTTTGCTATGACCAAGCTGTTTCAGTCCAATGACGTAAGTCTGCCTTTGGTTTTCTCTATTTATCTGATGGGACAAGTCCCTTGATATACACATTTTTATAGAATCAGCTTTTCAGTCCTGTCTGAAGCTACCTGATCTGAGTGGGAAGAGTAGGATGGAAGTTTAGAAATGGTCATCAGCTTCCCAGCTATTCCCAGATCTTGTAGCAGCTTAACTGAAATATGCACTGGTCTTGAGGCAGAGATTCCTCTCTCTAAATTGCCATTTAATTTATGAGATTGTGGTAGGCAGGTGGATTTTACTGTGCTTTATGCTCAGCATTGAAACATCCTGCTGAGAGTCAACAATTGTGTGTTTGGAGGAGGCTGGGAATTAGTGCCTACCCACAGCAGTAGCACTGTCTTTGGCTGTCCTGCCATCTGCAAGGCATTGAAATCATGAGACCAGTGTAGAAATCCCCAGACTCAGGAATATAGATTGTTTGCTTTCTTGCTTTTGAAGCAAGACAAGGCTTTCAGCCACCGAACCAGCAAATAGTTTCAAAGCTTTCTCCTTGTTCCTGTGAATGACAAGTGGAAGATGAAACTGTAGATCCAGCTAAATCTGGTAGCTCTGTGGCTGCACCCTAAGACTGAGGGATTTAGAAGAGGAAGAGGTGTTTTGTTAGTCAATCTGGATTTTGTACATCTTTTACACTCAGGGAGTGAGGTGCTCTGAAGGTATCAGGTTCTTGTGATCTTCACAATAAAATTATGTAAGCAGGGAAAAGTGAGATCCCTTCCTATCTGGGATCATCTCAGCTGATGTTGTTCTTGCGTATTTCCTTGCCAGCCAACTCTTCGCAGGATGTGTTACCTCACTATCAAGGAGATGTCTTCTATTGCAGAAGATGTGATCATTGTTACTAGCAGGTCAGTCACTTCACTTTTCTTGCTATAATATTGACATGCCCTTCAGTAATGTCTGTCTAGCTTCATGAAGATAACTGTAGTCCCTAATCAGGGTGATGATAGGGAGTGCCCTTAGTGAGGAAAAAATTTTCCTTTATAAAAGACTAATGAAATGCAGACATTGAACTCATAGTGATGTATACAGAATATGCTGTGTCCTCATATCCCATGGCCATGGATGTTTGGGGTGTCTCTTGATTACATGATATAGTAGCACTGCTGTTTTTTCCCCTTTTGCAAAGGCTTTTTCATCAACTCCTGTCTGAATGCCTTGAAATGTTTTGAAGAATTTTGGCATAAATCACAAGGCTTTCAACAGGTAGACAAGGATTTACTTCTTCTGTAGCAGCACAGAATATTACTTCCCCAGGGAACAAAATTCCCTCTGTGAGTCATTCCTGAATTGCTGATCATCCCAGTGAAATATCCTGTTGGGGAGTCAGGAGCCTGATGGTGCACGGTCTGGGAAGGGCTGAGGCAGAAGCTAGTCCCAAGTGCTGCTATGTAATGAACTCCTGGCCCTTCACAGATAGTCCTCACAGTGACCAGGACCGTGGGAAAAGGACAGGAATGAGTGTTTAGTAGGAAGGACAAATGCCTCAGGGGTATATGTATGTGCTCCAGCCTCACTTGGTGAACAGTGCAACTTGCAACTACATCAACATGCAACTTATTGATGAGCTTGGGACCTGAGTACTGATCTTTTCCTTCTGCCTTCCCACCCCAGTGGGATTTGCCTGAGACCTGCAGCTGGCTGCTTGGCATTCAGCCGTGGTGCTGGCTGCCTGCTGCTCTGTGTGCACTGTGTGTGCACTTGAGAGCTGCTGGCTCAGGAATGCCATATTGAGAGCTTCCTGTTTTCCCAGCTTAACCAAAGACATGACTGGGAAAGATGACAATTACCGAGGCCCCGCTGTGAGAGCACTCTGTCAGATCACTGATGTAAGTACTGCTTTTCCCATGGGGAAGCTCTATGCCCTTCATTTTTCTACTTTATCTCATCCCACTTTCCACTCTGCTTTTCATGCCTTCGCACCCCCTTCCACATTCCAAACAGCTTTCCCATATCAGCTGTTATTTCCCTCTCCCTGCAGAGTACCATGTTGCAGGCCATTGAGCGCTATATGAAGCAGGCAATCGTTGACAAAGTGCCAAGTGTGTCCAGCTCTGCTCTTGTGTCTTCCTTGGTATGTACTCCCTGCAGCACAGGCCTGAGGGACAGTCAGGCAGGGAAGCAGTCATCTGTAGTGGGACTGGGCATCTTGGGAGTTTCAGGATTTTGTTGCTGTTCCTGTCTTTGCGAACTGAGGGACTGGTGCTGACTTTGCTAGAAGTCAGCCTCCTGAGGGTACAGCTGTTATGGCCAGGTCTCTGCATGCTGATCCCTTGTTCTTGTATAAGTTGTTGCTGTCAGCACACTCATGGGGAAGGCTCATTCCTTCTTAATATAAGCTGAAATTCTCAAAGCTTCCTCCATTCTTATCTTATGGGTTGTTGTGGCTTCATTTCCTTCCAGCACTTGCTGAAGACCAGTAATGATGTGGTAAAGCGCTGGGTGAATGAGGCTCAGGAGGCAGCTTCCAGTGACAATATCATGGTTCAGGTAGGACACTCACCTCCACCAGGGGAATAGCCAGCAGCAGCTGGGCATGGAGCAGATTGCTGGAGCACCTCTGGGCGACAGAGGGGACAAAAGGGGAAAGACCCAGCATGGGTTTGTGATGTTCTCTTTCCCTGCACAGTATCATGCTCTGGGCCTGCTGTACCATGTGCGGAAGAACGACCGCCTGGCAGTCAATAAGATGCTCAGCAAGTTCACACGCCACGGCCTCAAGTCTCCATTTGCCTACTGCATGATGATCCGAATAGCCAGCAAGCTGCTAGAGGAGGAGGCTGGCAGGTGAGCGGGCTCCTTTGCCCTGCTGAAAGAATTTCCTGGTCCTGCTTCCATCTCCTCTTGCAGGCTCACTTGCCATTTCATGATTTCTGTCTTTGAAGAGCAGCATGCAGTTTCTACCCTCTTATTGTTGGGTAAAGGCAGAGAAAATATAGGATGTCTTTGTGGTTGTTTTGAGATGACTTCTGTGAGTCTTGCTTGCACATCAAATACTATTTTGTTTCTCTGGACTGTTTTGCATAGCTTTTCTTTGTTCTACTTAATTTTCTCAGTCTTCTGTAATTGTTTATCCAGCATGTATGCAGTGTGGCTTCCTGGTGGATGAGTTGTGGTGTGTACAGTAACTTCGTACTGTGTGAGAGTTGAGGGAGATTTCCTTTAGCCTGAAAGGCAGAGAGTGCCTTCTCAGAAGGCAGCCTGACTTTCAAGCATGCTGGAAGTACAGTATAATGACCACTGCAAAATCTGGGGACAAAGTGGGTTTACAGCTGCTTTTACCTTTCCATAGGCTGTGGGACCTGCTCATTTCTGCTGCTGAATTCTTAATTTCTGTTAGTATCTTTGCTTTAATTCAGTCTTGTGGGTTTTTTTTTTTTGTCCCTTAGCCGTGATAGCCCTCTGTTTGATTTCATTGAGAGCTGCCTAAGAAACAAGCATGAGATGGTGGTGTATGAAGCTGCATCTGCCATTGTTAACCTGCCCAACTGCACTGCCAAGGAGTTGGCTCCAGCTGTCTCAGGTAAGTGTGGCCCTCATGGCCATCGTGAGGGAATTGTGAGCTTTCAGTGGTGACACTGATTGCCCCAAGAAACAAGCGCCTTCTGAAGTTTCGGGCTTGTTGTGCTGCTCTATCCTTTGTTGCTTTATGCTGCTGCTGAGAGCCTGTGGTGTGTGTGAATAGCTTTGTTCTTGTAAAGGTATTTCCTGGTATTTCCTGTGTTCAAGTGTGGGTTACTTCATGGGTCAGTTCTTGAAAAGGAGCAGGGTTTGCATGAAATGGAAAACCTCAAATTAACATTTGAACAGCAGTTCAAATTAACTTAGTAGGAAAGATGACAGGGTGATGGATTTGGCTTTCACAAGGAGCAAAGGGTAGCAGCACTGTGGAAGAAGAGGGAGAGGTAGGTAAGAGTTAGTTGTCAACAGGGATGTGACAAAGGGGACAAGAAGGGAGGCATCTCTTAAAGGTACAATTGTTTCTTAAGCATTTTTCTAGTTATCCTTATGCTTGCAACTGTCTCTTCACTGAAGCTCTTGCTTTAGGTATGAAATGCTTCTCAATAATAGAGTGCCTAAACATCTCCCTTTGTTGGTTTTCCCACCTTGCAGTTCTGCAGCTGTTCTGCAGCTCCCCAAAAGCAGCACTAAGATACGCAGCCGTCCGTACCCTCAACAAGGTAGGAGCCAGTCTCTTGGGAGCTCCAGTCTGCAGGAAGGTGCAGACTACAGAAGAAGGCAGGCAGATTATGTGATGATTTTGCGTGAATAACCTCTGTCTTGTGCTACAGCCTTACATTTCAGCTTTCTGTCTGGAATAAAACCTCAAAGAACACTCTACAGAAGGCAAACAAACCCTTATAATTTTCACTGTTCTCTTAGAATTGTCACTAGTCTTAGTGTTACTGCTTTCCCTTCTGAGCTTCCCATGGTGAGGAAGCTCCTTGTAAAACAGGGATCAAACCTTGATGATGCTTCTTGTCTGCTCTGTGGTCATCTTTGCTCCAGCTTTTCCCTTCTCCTTATAAACTCTATAAAAGAAAAGGTGAGAATGGCAGTGTCTGGTAACTGCTGTGCTTCCTCCCACTGAACTGTTTTGCACAGCTAGTCTGGCTGAATTTTTGTTGGGAGTTCATAGCTTTCTTTTCTTACTATAGAGGAAAATCAGAGAGTTAAAAATAATAAAAGATTGTTTAATACTACTGCTTCTCTTCCAGCAAGGGATGCAATTCTGTAGGAAACAAGAGCTTGTTACCTTAACTCCAGATCAGTTGTTTGTCTGAGGTGTCCCTCGTGTGCAGTCTGTACCACTTATTTCTATGGGAAGGAGTGAGTTTTGCTGGGTTTTGCCAGCTGGGCCTTTTGCATCTGTTCAGGGATTTTCATTCTTCCTTTGCTGCTGCAGGTGGCCATGAAGCACCCATCTGCTGTGACTGCCTGTAACCTGGACCTGGAGAACCTTGTGACAGACTCCAACCGCAGCATAGCCACCCTGGCCATCACCACGCTGCTGAAAACAGGCAGTGAGAGCAGCATTGACCGGCTCATGAAGCAGATCTCATCTTTCATGTCAGAAATCTCAGATGAGTTCAAAGTAAGGAAGAGGGAGGAGGAGGGACACCCAGATTCCTGAAGAAACCTCATGTCTTTGCCACATTTGTACGTGTCCTCTAAACCTGCATGGAGCTGCTTCCAGAAGCAGCAGAATATTTGCAGGGAGGAGAAAGTATTTGAGGCTGTCTGACTAAGCCTCAGTCCTACATCTCCAAAGCCACATGCTCTCTTCTGGGGAGATTCCTTCTGAGAATCAAATCTCCTTTCCAGTGGGTGTGGGCTTTCTTTAGGGGCTGGCCAGTGCATAAAGATCTATCTCTTCCAATTCTTAGGATTGTACCTCCTGGAACTGCATTTGTTGAATAAATAAAGACAAAAATGTGATTTCCAGGCTAGGGAGGCCAGCACAAAATTGATACAACTCAGCTATTTTTTCCTGCATGGTGAAAAAGAATTCTTTTTTTACTTACCTCCTTTTTTTGCAGGTGGTGGTGGTGCAGGCCATCAATGCTCTGTGTCAGAAGTACCCTCGCAAACACGCTGTCCTCATGAACTTCCTCTTCACTATGCTTCGGGAGGAGGTAAGTCTACAGGACAACCACCTGCCTTGCTTATGTGCATGAACAGTACTCCCTGTGAGTGCCAAGCTTTTACTGATAAGGCTATGCAGTGAAAGCCTGTCTCTAAAAGGCCTGCAGTCTAACTGCAGAAATGCCCAGCTGTGCACAATAGCTATAAGCGTACTGCCAGGCATATTTTTAGTGTGGTTTTCATTCTGTGATTTTTTTTTTAACGGGGGTTTATTAACTCTCAAAGCAAATGCAAGCAATAGCAGATCTGTTGGCAGTCCATATGTGTTTCACATTTGAACCTTTTATACTTTGACAGCAAATTCCAAGATGTTTTGTCTTATACACAAAGATTTGATAACAACCTATTTATTGATGACATGGAACCACTTTTGTTCTGGTGTCTGTGCTGTGGCAGTGAAGGGATCACGAGTACCTATAACCATTCTCTGCATTCAGTCAGACAAAAATTGCAGAAAGAGAGGTCTGCAGAGGTTTGCTGAGGCTGTTTCTAAATGAGCAAACATGCCTGCAGCACAGCTGGCACCACTGCCTTGCTCTGACATCACTTCCTGCCAATTACAGCCTCTCAATTGGGAACAAACCAGAGCATCTCATTTTACTCATGTGAAAAATGGACCATTCTCCTTTCCCAGATTTTCTGTGGGTGGATGGTATCATTTTGAATGTGGTTTTGTACTTCAAACCATTCTGTTTTAAAGCGTTTTTAATCTGAAGTACCTCCAGAAAGGTCCACATGCCTGGCACTGTGCATGTAATTGGCAGAGGGTAGTGTGCAGTTTAATCCCCTGGTGTGTATTGAGGACATTAGTAAATAATGTCTGAAGATAACCAAGCATTACTGGCATGTCAGATTGTGGCTGTACCTGGGGAGGTATTGATTGCCTATCATCCCACACTAATGGAGCTATTTGCTGCATCCTGCTGTGGCAGATATGATCCTACATATATTTCTCTTGTGCTTCATCCTCAGATGTCTAGTGCAAAAGGTGAGAGGGTTGGGTTTTTTCTCCTCCCATATGGCTATTTTTAAGCACTAATTCTAGCAGCAGAGGATTTTGATGGAGATAAAAACCCTTCAGCCAGATGAATCCTTTTATTCTTGGGCTAGGACTTGGGTTTTTTTCTCCAATGCAGCCATTCTGAAGGGAGCTGGCAAGAGAGCTTGAATATTAGCTGGCCCTCTGGGTGTAAAGAGGGTCAAAAGTGAGGGCAGAATTGCTGCCCTCCTCCTTTCAAATATACATTAAAAAGCACTGAGTGTGAATGACCTTTCAAAGGAATGTTTCTCCTGTCTGGCTAGCTCAGAGTCTCTAAAATACTTTGAGATTTCCAGCTGAGCAGTTCCCTTTTGCTCCTCAGGGCGGCTTTGAGTACAAGCGAGCCATTGTGGACTGCATCATCAGCATTATTGAGGAGAACTCAGAGAGCAAAGAGACAGGCCTGTCTCACCTCTGTGAATTCATTGAGGACTGCGAGTTCACTGTGCTGGCCACTCGTATCCTCCACCTCCTGGGACAGGAAGGGCCCAAAACCAACAACCCCTCCAAATATATTCGCTTCATCTACAACAGGGTTGTTCTGGAGCATGAAGAAGTCCGGGCAGGTAAGTGACAGACCTGGAAAGCTCTCTGCCCTTGGAGGAATCTTCAGGGAGCCATAGTGTATGAATGCCTCTGCTTTTAAGGGTTGTGATTTGCTCTAGGCCTGAGCAGATCATTGTATACAGCAAAGATCTTGCAGTAATATTGATGGAAGAGGCAGCCTGTGGCTGAGAAATGGGAAGGAATATGCACTGGTTCTGAAACTAGACAAAGGTTTGCAGGCACTTCACCTCTGCTTCTTTCTAGTCACAGTTTTACTAGTGACTTCACTTTGCTAGTGAAGCATCTCTGACATGGCCAGGATCATGGTTTGATCAAGGCCAAGAAATTGAGGAAACTTCAGCTGATTCCTTTGCTTTCTAATTCTGTTTTCATAACTTTTGCTACAGGTGCTGTAAGTGCCCTGGCCAAGTTTGGAGCTCAGAATGAGGAGATGTTACCCAGTATCTTGGTGTTACTGAGAAGGTCAGTTGTGCCTCAGAGTTTTTCAACATCCTGGGTGAAAAACCCTGTTTGCTTGAGAGCATGTCTAGTCTCTTCTACCTGTGGGTCTGAGAAGGTGCAAGGGAGTACTGGTGATCCTGTGATAGGATCACCACTGCATTAAGCACCACAAAGTGGACAGAAGTAGTGTGTGGCAGATTATTGCTTTTCTAATACAAAACTAAGAGATTGCTAGATCCCCCCTATGGCATGTTTTTTTCTGGCTCTGTGATGTGTCTTACCCATGTGGATTCTGAAGAAAGTTTTCCACTTTCTTCTCAGGTGTGTGATGGATGATGATAACGAAGTGAGAGACAGAGCCACCTTCTACCTGAATGTGCTGGAGCAGAAGCAGAAAGCCCTCAATGCTGGCTACATCCTGAATGGTACAGTAGGAAGGCCTTAAAAGAAGTCTGCACTTCTTTCCTCGTTTAACAAGAGTTAAACTAAAGACCTGGCATTGCTGTGGTTTCAGTGACCTGTCCTTTTTGTCCCCAGGGTTGACAGTATCCATCCCTGGCCTGGAGAGAGCTCTGCATCAGTACACCCTGGAGCCCTCTGAGAAACCCTTTGACTTGAAATCTGTTCCTTTGGCAACAGCTCCTATAATCGAGCAAAGAGCAGGTGAGGAATCAGGTCCCCTGAATGCTAGTGATTCCCTGCATTGACCTCCTGGGAATTGCTGAGCTCCATGCTATTTGAATTTTGTGGGATTGCATCTCCTGGAAAGACTAAGGCCTGCAAATCTGGTTGCTCCCACATTAATGTTTCAGTTTAGTCCAACTGCTAATAATAGCAGTAGCTGGCAATCCTCACTGGAGCTGCTGTGGTTCTAAAGCTGCTTAGGAAGCCAAATAGGGGTGTCTAGTCTATATCAAATGAGAAATGAGCTTCCTTGCTTTCCTTAGTCAAATCCCTCTCCAGACACTGATCTGTTTTCTGATTTAGTAATTTCTTACTCTTTGCCTTCAAATCTTTCGGGTTTGTTTTTGTTTGACTGTTTTCTTTTTCATTTGCAGAAAATGCCCCTGTTGCTGTAGTGAAACAGCCAGAGAAAGTAGCAGCAACACGGCAAGAAATATTCCAAGGTAAATTGATGCAAGGCCTCTCCTCTGTCCATGTGTGAGAACTCTGTAGCCTCTTGCTGAGCCTGCCTTAGCCCCTCTGGCTTCTTACCTTCTTGCAGGGAGTGACACGGGCTCCCAGCTTAAGGTCAGCTGTTCACTCCTGGAGGGTGGGGGTCCCTGCAGTCCTCTTTTGTCTTGCAGTAGATGTGAGCAAAGGAGACTTTTCATTTTAAAAGTCTCTGGGGAATATTTATGAGTATTTGATGGATAGTTCCTTGCTGTAGCAGCTTCTGGCAGCTGAAACAAGGGATTTGAAATGGCTAACACTTCCTCGTGTCTTGAGGAAGGCAGTAATTTTTATCCTCTATTTCAGAGCAACTGGGAGCCATCCCAGAGTTCAGGGAGCTGGGCCCACTCTTCAAGTCTTCCCCAGAGCCTGTGGCCCTGACAGAGCTGGAGACAGAGTATGTGGTTCGTTGCACCAAGCATACCTTTGCCAACCACATGGTGTTCCAGGTGGGTAGCTATGGGTGTGGTATTGAGGACTCTTAGAAGATAAGCTCCTGACTGGCTAAAAGCTTCATTGTGAAGACATCTCTCAGGGATATCACAGAATCATAGAATGGCCTGAGTTGGAAGTGACTTTAAAGATAATCTAGTTTCAACTCCCATGCCATGGACAGGGACACCTTTTACTAGACCAGGTTTCTCAGAACTCCATCCAACCTGGCCTTGAACACTTCCAGAGATGCAGCACCCATAGTCTGTGTTGAAAGCACGATGCTGCAATGAGTAGTCCTTAGTTTCTTATCCATGGGAGCAGAACCCCAAAGAAAAGTAATAAGAGTGGGGGTGTGTGTCTGAGCAATGTTACAGGTACAGTCAAATCCAACAAGCACCAGATGGGGCTGTTCTCACTGAGTAGCTGGCAAGGGGATCTGTGTTCTATCTTCAGAGTCCCCAAGCACATGGTTTGGACATGAAAGAGTGAAACTTACTACATCTGAGAAGCTGAAAAGGGTCCCCAGAAAGGGACCCAGTGGGGGAGAGCTCTTCATCTGCTATGCTTTGTTTTAGCCTGTAGCACAGGTGCTTTCTTCTGTATATCCTGGCTTTGGCTGTACCACCCTGCTGCTACGTGTGAGATATTAGGATTGATGTGTCCCAGTCCCCTTGCCTGGGCTTCAGGGAGTCCAAGGCACAGCAAGTCCTTTGCTAGCTTGTGAGCAGCAGTGTTTTGTCCTTAGCCAAGCTCCTTCTTCAAAGCTCAGAAGTGCTTACACAGCCCTCACAGGGGTTGACCTTTGTTTCTGTTGTCCATCCACCAGATGCAATTGGTATGAGCTTAAGAGATTTGGCATAGCAGCTGGAATGAAGTCTAATCAGCAAGTTTAGGCTTGCTGAAAACATCAAGCTTGCTGAAATGTGCTCAAGCTGTACCTTGTTCAAGCCATGCAAAGGATCATCTTTCCATTTGCTGTGAAGGCACTGTGTCCCTGTAGCTTCCAGTGGGATGATGTAGGCAACACAGTACTTGCATTTCCATAGAGCAAAGAATTAACCCAGGAATGACTGGAAATTAGAGGAAAAAGTTCCATACTAACTGGTGGAACTGAAACAGGCAAAATCTGACACATCCCTACCCTCACTGAATTTGTTATCCTGCCTGAATTGCAGAGGGCAGGCCTTGGATTGGTGTGTGCTGATTCATTTTAAGTTGTTTCCTTAACAAAAAAAAATTTGCTGGAGCACTGGACTCCCCAGCAGGGTTTTAGTTTCTCCCTTAAAGCATTTAAATGAGCACTCTTCAGTCACGTTGTTCAGTAGTGAGCCAGCTGATAGCAAGGTGCACCATGGAAACACAGAGAGCTGGGGGTTCACGGGCTGATACCAGGTTCCCACTGTGCCTAAGCTAAGTCTGCTCTTCAGTGGGTACTGAGCAGCTTCAAACTGTTGCTGCTTTCCCTTTTCCTGTTTAGTTTGACTGCACGAACACCCTGAATGATCAGATCTTGGAGAACGTCACAGTGCAGATGGAGCCAACAGAGGGGTATGAGGTCATTGGCTATGTACCTGCCAAAACCCTGGTGTACAACCAGCCAGGTACCTGCTACACACTGGTGGCACTGTCTGAAGAGGATCCGACAGCAGGTAAACAGTCTGCACTCCTTTTTCCTGTATTGCTTATTCCCACACATTCTACCTTACATGCCAGCCAGATATTTATAGCCTGTGTGAGTGCAGCTCTGAGTGATGCTGAGCATGACTTGTCTTTGCTGTTTTGGGGGCTGTCAAGCCTTCCTTCTCCTCTGCTGGTTCCCTTGTGCTGTAGTACTGCCAAGTTGGGCTGTGAGAGCTGGCAGATGAGTTGTCTTTTATGCACCCTTGCATGTCCTTCAGCCTTTCTTTGTGTTAGACATGGGGAGGCTGATGCTTGTAAAGTGCTGAAATTGCTCAGATGCTCTGAGTAGCAAAGGGGTGTTTCAGACAAACTGCTAGAATTTATGGGATGTCTGTTAGAATTGAACATCCCTGTCCCTGTTTGCTGCTATCCAGAACATGAATCAGGCTTTACCTGTGCTTTGGTTTCCCTGGTTTGTGCTCTGGAACTGCTCTCCTGTCGTGCTGTTCACTCAGCAGTACCCATTTTCTAGGGATGAGTCATCGCTTCCTCTCCCAGCTGAGTGGTATTAATGAGCTGCAGCATTGCAGTGCGAGGGGCTTTCATTTCAGAGGCACTGAAACGAACTGATTCCTGTATGTGCATCTTGCCTCTTCACAAGGTGCTGGTGGGACATGTTTAGTTAGTATTCCCAACACAATGTGAGTTTCATTAGTAATAGCACTTGATCTGAGGATTATGGTCTTGTACAACCATCATGAGCCTGTCTTTATCACTGTTTGCTTAATATTATAAATAAATAGCTTGTCCTTGAGAGACAGAAATTGTTGGAGAGCTCTCTCTAGGTCAGTGGCTAAGCCTGTGCTGCTGACAGTGACGGGGAGAGCCTGGCTGCCTCATACCTCCCAGCCCCGTTCTCCCTCAAGGGAGTATGGATATGGTGGTAATGTGAACTTTGCCTTTGCTTTCTTGTCTCCAGTGGCCTGCACATTCAGCTGCATGATGAAGTTCACTGTCAAGGACTGTGATCCCAACACGGGTGAGACAGACGACGAAGGTTATGAGGATGAGTATGTGGTAAGAAGCTGGGCATTTCCTGATCATGGAAACTGCTGTCATTTCATAGGGTTTTGCAATCTGAACTCAGATCTCTGCAAGCAGTGGTATGACCACCAACACTGAAGGGGACAGCATCACATAGAGGGAGCTCTTGATGTCTCTGATACAGATGGGAGTTTGCAGAGCTTGCTTTGTCTCATTTGGAGTATTGTCCTGTTGCGCTGTATATGGATACCTGACTGTGCAGGATATGTATGTTTTGGGAAGCCATCGTACATCCTCCAGGTTTGGCTGACTGTGCCCTATAGACTCCAGCAATGGCACACTCAGGATTGTGGAGACAGAGGGCTATTGGGTGTCTTTTGTTCTCCACAAGTTTCTCCTGTGGTGGCACAGTTAATTGTCTAGAGGCTTGCCTGGCACAAGAAAGTTGCCATCCTTGTTCTTATTCTGGGGAAGGTGGAGTTCTTCCCTCCCCAGCACAGTCACTGCTGAAAGCAGTGGTACTGCAGAAACACCTCTCTTCCTTGGAGAGGAAGGGATGTTGTTCACAGCCTCAACTTGGCCTGCTAGCTCCAGAGACTGTTTTCTGTGCATTGCCTGTCACTGCTGTAAATCTCATTAGAGGCACTGCTGTGCAGTGAGTCACTGTCTTCCCAGAAGGAGTGGGGAGAGTTTTTCACAATGGAACATACAAGGTTAACACTTCTTTCAGCTTCCTACCAGTCACCAAGGCATTGAGTGATACTTAAACAAACTCTTCCATGCATTTCACCTAGAATCAGGAGGAGATTCTTTTCTGCAGCAATTGCTGGAATTAATGAAGGCTGGTATCCTGCAGGATACTGCCCGTCCTTCATTACACACTCGGAGGGACAAGCCTGGTTCTGCCATGCACAGGTGCAGTCACAACAGCTGCTCAGCTTACCCTGGTGCCACTGTTAGGTGATTGCACGTCTGACAGTTTCTCACTTGACCAGCCTACAAAATGATAAGCCAGAAAGGCAATACAAAACTGACATGCATTTCAGGGAAGCAAATGCTCAAGCACCTATTTCTAAACTTTTGTTTTCCCCTCTGCTTTGGCCATTTGTCTAATGCTTTGATCTCTGTCAGGCCAAGGGCTGTGCTCAGAGCAGGAACCTGGTTTTTTAGCCCTGGAAATGGCATCACTGTGCCTTTCTCAGGCCTAGCAGTTGCTCAGTAGCAAACCAGAAGTGGAAGTGGAGGCAGTGTTCTTCATTCACCTGATTTCGGAATCCAGTCTAAAGTTCACTCTGAGGATAACAGGGTTGAGAACAACCATGTTTCACTTGAACCTCTTCTACCACCAGCTTGAAGACCTGGAGGTCACAGTGGCTGATCACATCCAGCGAGTTCTGAAGCCAAACTTTGGAGCAGCCTGGGATGAAGTGGGTGATGAGTTTGAAAAGGAAGAAACCTTTACTCTATCTGCTATTAAAACCCTTGAAGGTAAGGAAGGGTGTTTCAGCAACAGTAGAGCTCTTATTTTCCCTCTAGCAGGCAGAGTCCAGAGGCCCAGTGTGGCTCACTTTAGATCTGTCACAGGAAAGCTAATGGTTCAAAACCCTTCACAAGCTTTACACCACAGGTGTTAAATAGGGAGCTGCAGTTACTGTGATAATAAATTAGTTCAGGTCTCAAGAAAATAGTGTTTTGTGACCAGTAGAGACCAGGCTGGATTGTGGAGGCAAGAGAATATCTTGCTTTGCTCTTGTACTTAACCCTTCCAAGCAGACAGACCATAGTTCAATTATAAACTACCAATATTCTTCTTGAGACCAGTAAGAAAAAATGAACACTGCAGAAGACATGAGGCTGGCGAGCAGACTGGTGGGGTAAACTCTCTCTCTTTCATCATGCATTAAAGAATCTTTCTATTTTACTCACAAGCCTGTGAAAACTCAGTTCTTTTGATGCCTTACAGGGTGTCCTTGTCCTGTAGCCATTTCTGTGCTCCCTTGAACAGCCCCTTGGGGTTTTAAATACTCTCCCTGAGGCCTTTTCATATTTCTCCTGAAAACCTGTGTCTCCTTTTCAAGTCTCCAGAGAAGTGAGTAGGCTAACAGGGCTGTGCAGTAAGTGCAGCCGGCTGCATTCTCCTTCTGCCCTTGTCTGACTCACTCCCCCTCGTCTTTCTGTTGCACATTTGCTACATCAGATAACAGAACTCTTCCATGGTGGTGGAGGTTTTTGTGTGCTGTCTTTGCAGTCCTTGTGGCATCCAAAACCATGATTTGGACCAGTGGTGTGTGTCCCTCAGGACAAGGAACGTGAATTCTAACATGTAGGGAGAGCTTGAGTCACTTTTAGATGCTCTTTATGTGCTGCTGTTAAGATATCTGTGACACACAGCCCATTTTATTTATTTTTCCTAACAGAGGCAGTGAGCAATATTGTGAAGTTCCTGGGGATGCAGCCCTGTGAGCGGTCAGATAAAGTGCCAGATAACAAGAACTCTCACACACTGTACCTGGCAGGTGAGCTGTGGGGTGAGGTTCTGCTTGAGGAGCAGCTCTGGGAGGTTGCACAGAGCTGCCTGTTCAAAATCAGGGCAGGAGTTTCTGATGAAGCCCACTGTGCTCTCGTTTGGATTTTGGTCTGTTCCTGCCATGATTTCTGTCTCTGCAGTGCAGAGCAACTGGTCTTGGGATCAGGGAGGGTGCTGTGGTGGAGTGGATTTTGGGATCAGTCCCAGGCTCAGCTGGGTGGAATTTGATGTCTTCATGATCTGTGGCATCCTGCTTTGGAGTGAGCCTGGTGTGGGAAAGACAGCAACCTTACCCAGCAGAGCAGATGAGTATAGGAGCTCTTAGACATGCCTGGATCTCTTCTCAGCTGGAGTTTATTTTACACTTTGATTTCATGGGTTTTACAGTAGCAGGAGTCCCAGGTATGTTATAATGAATGGGAACTGAGCTGCTTTAGGGTCTCTTCTGGCCCATTACTAGGATTTGCCAGACTGCCTGTGCCAAGCAGTAGTGTTCATCTTCATGTTCAGATTTGGAGGGGAGAGTAGCCTGCACCACGCTCACCCCTCTCTCCCCCTCTCTGTCCAGGTGTGTTCCGGGGTGGCCATGACCTCCTGGTGCGGTCCCGTCTCGTTCTCACGGACACGGTGACGATGCAGGTCACGGCGCGCAGCGCCGAGGAGCTCCCTGTGGATGTCATCATGGCCTCCGTGGGATAAACCCCCCCCTTTCCAGGACTGTCCTGAATCCGAGCCCCCACTGGCAGCAGAATAAGGATCGCGGTCACTACAGCAGCTTTTGTGTTCTCTGCAGTATAGCTGTACTTGGGGCTTTGTCTATAAAATGACCATGTTTTTATTCTCTGGCTACGCCGCGCTCTGTCCTCCCTCTGTGGTTCCAATAAAGCGATGTTGTGGCTCTTCCTGGCTGTATCGGGGGCGGGACCGGCGTTTCGGCGGCGCGGGCCGGCCCTGCCCCCGGCCGCAGCCCCTCCCCGCGGGCGGGCGGCAGCGGAGCGCGGTGCCCGGTGCCCTGCCGAGCCCGAGCCGGCGGGATGTGCGGGCGCACCGCCTGCTCTCTGGCCGCCGACAACCTCCGCCGGGCCTGCGCCTACCGCGACCGCCGCGGCCAGCACCGCCAGCCCGAGTGGGTGCGGCAGGAACGCTACCAGCCCTCCTACAACAAGGGCCCGCAGTCCAGCGGCCCCGTGCTGCTCTCCCGCCGCCACCTCCACCAGGTACCGGGCACGCAGGGCAGGGCCGCATCGCGGCTCCGGCGGGATCACTTGCGGCGGGGGGCGGGTGCTGGGCATCTTGCGGCTCCAGTCGGAGCGGAGTGAAGGAGGCCGTGCCTCCCCGGGGCTGACGGACTCGCTCTGAACGGCCCTGGTTCGTTTCGTTTCGCTTTGCTGTACGTGGCAGGTATTGAATTTTCTAATTGCTAAAATGTCGCTTCTTGTTAATATTTACATGCTCAGAAGGAGTATGGGACTCGGCACCGTGCTTCCACCACAGTGTTTATGTTTTCTGCAAAATGTGTATAAGCGCTTAACTGGTACAGGTTTTTTGCAAATGCCTGTAATTGTTCTGCTGGTTTTAAATGCTTTCCTGAGGCACCTTTTTTTTTTTTCTTTTTTTTTTTAATTTCATAACTCTGGGGCGTGTGTCCAGGTCACATTGGTAGTAGGAGAGAATATAGAGAAAAAAAATCTCAACTCCGGAATGGGACAGTAGCTGTACACCTGTGGTGATTGTTGTCCCGCATAATTTAAATCTTACGTGACCTCCCCCGGACAACCTCTAGAGCTGTTGGTGCTGCTCGTTTGGTTTCACACAGAAAGAGTGAACTGCTGCTCTTTGGCGTTCAGTGGGGTGAAACGGGGTGTGCTCAATCGGAACACCCCAATCTGGACCTGCTCTGCTCTCCCTCCCCAGCTGCTGGGGCAGCTGCACTTTGAGCCGTTACTGGCACAGGTGATCAGGTGGGACCCTCGGTGAGCAATGCCATCAGGCATCCCTCATGCTCTCCTTTCCTGCTTTAGGGGTCCCACATCCCCCTGAGAGTAGGCAATGGAGCTAATGGCACAGAGGAATATGGGACAGGGAGTGTGGTACACATCACAAGCAGAGATTTGCTTAGTTGCCTATCTCTGTTCAAGTTGTTGGGATGCTGGTGTGGTGTAGGGTGTCCCTTTTTGCCACTCCTGGCCTGAGGGAGGCTCTGAAAGACTTCACAAAACTGCACATATACACATCCCTACACACACACCTACAGTGGGTGTCTATATGTGTGTGTCTGTTTACTGCAGTCCTTTGGGAGCAAACAGCCCGGCAGGCGCTGCCTGGGCCGGCAGCTGTGGGCACAAAGTGAGAGCAAGCTGGGGGAGAATCGAAAGCCACAAACTGTTTCCATTGTCCAAAGGCAGGTAATATGCAAAGCACAAGCAGTGAAAGTGTACCAGGTCAGCAGAAATCACATTATTAAAATGAAAGTGAGGTTTTGCCCCTTTGGGATGTTTGAGGTCACCAGGGGAGGTTTTGAGGACTTTGACAGCAGCCTGACATGATTGTTTACACAATAGCTCAGGAGTTCATGTCTCCAGCCATTTCCATTAAAAAGCAGCTGTGTTAATTCTTCCAGAGAGTTGGGTGAGCCTCATGGAGGCAGTTCTTTATTCCTGCAAAATACTCACGTGCCTTCTGCAGTAGATTAGTTCTTACATGAAGGCTGTTAAGAATATGCAAAGGGTTATAATTAGTGACTATTTCTGCATGGCTTGTGAAGGAGGGGCAGTGAGCCCCAGAGTCTCTTGGCAGAGATGCTGGCCAGATCCTCTCTTTCAGGGGGCAAAGCCACTTCCACAGGACTTCCCAAAACACCTCTCAAGCTGTGGGGGTGCTTGTGGTCTCTGTGACGTGTCTCTGACCTGAGGTGTTCCTCTGTTCATTCAAAAGGATGCTGACTCCTCCGAGCGAGTCCTCATGGACATGCGCTGGGGCCTGGTGCCCTCCTGGTTCAAACAGGACAACCCCTCCAAACTGCAGTTCAACACCTCCAATTGCCGCAGTGATACCATGCTGAGCAAGTCCTCCTACAAGGTGAGCTGCTGCCACCTTTGTGTCCTGCCTGAAGAAATCCTGTAGTCAGCAAAACCAGGGCTGAAACATCTGCTGGGCAAGTACTGGTCACCACTTGCTGTTGCACAGGGGAGCAAGTCCCTGTACTGCAAAGCTGGGGGTTTCACTAAAATGGAAGAACTGAAAAGGCAGTTACTGGTACAGCTCAACATAGCACTAGTGGTGGTATTTGTGCATCTCAGGGGCAATTTAAGAAAGTCCTGGGAGGGAGTGAGAGAGCTGGGTGGTTACAGGAGCCCTTCTGCCATTGCAGGCTGCCTGAGGCTGCTGTTCTCCATTCACTTGTGCTGTCTCTCCCCAGGGTGCTCTCCTCAAGGGCAAGCGCTGTGTGGTCCTGGCAGATGGCTTCTACGAGTGGCAGCAGCAGCAGAGTGGGGGCAAGCAACCGTACTTCATTTACTTTCCCCAGACCAAGGACGCCATGGTACGGAGCCCCTTGCTGTGTCTGAGCACTTGCACCCAGCTCTGGGCCCCTGCTCCCACCAGCTGCCTGGGGAAAAGCCCACTTCCTCCTCCTCTGCCCATCTCTGGGAGTCTGTTTCCCAGCAGGGCTGTGTTCTAACTGGGCTTGGCACTCTGTCACCCCTCTGTGGCTGGCTGTCCCCATCGCAGCGGTCTCCAGGCTGTACAAGGTGATGCAGTGCTGTCACAGTCACTGCTCCCCACATGCCAGATATTTGCATGGCTGGGCAGTGTGGCTCACAGGGGACTGGGCTGGGAGTTTCACTACCTCTTTTGTTTGGCTGGGATATTCAGAAGGGGAGGGGAGCACTGGCTTGCCTGTGGGAAGATGAGGGTCCTGATATGTCTCCTGGAGTTACCTCGAATCAATTGAAAGATTCCTGGAGAGCCTCAGATTAGTTCTGTTTGTGACTCAGATCTGAGTCACTGAACTACCTCAGCACTGGCAAATCTGTGCTGCTTTGGCTGGCCATGGGCCAGCACTGACCAGGACAATGGGGGCCTCTCCTGCAGGAAAAGGAGATGGAGGGAGATGAGGAATGGAAAGGATGGAGGTTGCTTACTATGGCTGGGATTTTCGACTGCTGGGAGCCACCAGGGGGAGGAGAAATGCTGTACACTTACACCATCATTACCGTGGATGCCTCCAAGGATGTGAGCTTCATCCATCACAGGCAAGTGAGAGCAGGCAAGGGGGTTGCAAGGTGGAGGGGGATGAAGTAGGAGAACTGCACCTTCAGACACCAGTCTGGCAGCACGCAGGCACGGAGTGCAGCCTCCTCCTCCTGCTCTCAGAGAAGTGCTACAACATTACTGACTCCTTTCAGGTCACCAGCTCATGCCCTTTCCATAAATCACCATCTTTGTGCTCTGTGGATGGCAGTTGGAATTGGATCACTTTCTGGAATTGGTCTCCCTGCCTGACCAGGGCCAGGCAGTCAACCCCTCTGCCTCTTCCAGCAAATCAGCTACCTGGGTGAAGTGAATGCACACTTTGCCTTGCAGAAGAGCATTCTGCTGCTTCAGTTTTCCCTGTTTCCCCCAAGATGCCAGCTCCTTGCTAGCTTACAAGTCTGGCTTTTGCCACCATGCTGACAAATCGCTGCTGAGCTTTAGTTCCAACTGTCTCATCCCTTAGGATGCCAGCCATCCTGGATGGGGATGAAGCCATCAGGAAATGGCTTGACTTTGCTGAAGTGCCAACCCAAGAAGCTGTTAAACTCATCCAGCCCACAGAGAACATTGTTTTCCACCCAGTGTCCACCTTTGTCAACAACATCCGCAACAACACACCTGAGTGTGTTGCACGCATTGAGCTGGGAGCCAAGAAGGTGAGTGCTGGTGGGGGCCTGCTGGGAGGAGCTCAGCCACGATGATGTCTCTGAGCTGGGTCAGAGCTGCCAGGCCGCAGGAGGAGTGGCAGTAGGCAATGTCTGCAGAGCATGCCTGTGCTTGATGCTGGAGTGCTGAGCCCTGGACAGATTCCCTTCCCTCTGCTTCCAGAAATAGAACTGTCAGCCCATGCCAGGATTTTGCTGCCAAATGAGGCAAATTCCATTTTTGCCTGGGGCCTTGGAACAAGCCTGTTCGCAGCAGTCTGGGGAACCTCCCACAGATGTGCCTGTTTGCAGGCAGGGCCATTGCTCCAGCCTCCACATCCCACTCTGGACCAGCTCTTGCAGCTGGCTGGCTGCCCTGCTCTCTCTCTGCTTCTGACTTCTTTCACACTATTTTTTTGTCTATTCAGGAGGTCAAAGCCACCCCAAGCAACAAACTGATGATGGGCTGGTTAAAAAACTCCCAAGAGGACTCTCCCCAGAAGAAAGAAAATGATTTGCCCAAGTGGACAAGTCAGTTCATCCACAGCCCTTCACCCAAGAAAACCAGCGCATCTGTCCTGCAGCAGTGGCTGGGGAAGCAGGGACAGCCAGCTGCGAAGAAGCACAAGGCTTAGGCACCAGATGAGATGGCTGGCCATCCCTTTTACTGCTTATTTTCCTAAGCAGAGTGAGAAATGGTATTTTTGGAAGGCTTTGCAGACTGTTGAAATCATCCAAGCCTCTCAGGTGTTGATCTGCTGCTCTAAGTTGTTGTCTCTTTTCCTTGTGTTTTGTTAAAGGTTGATATCTGTAAAGATTTTGGTGTTGTCTTGTGCTGACGGGAATGAATATAACCTGTTGGCCTCCCTCCCTGCCAGTCATGCCAAGCAAAGATAAAGCCCTGAGAAGCATCTCAGTCTGCTAGGGAGAAATAGCTTCTGCCTCCTGACAGTGTTCATGTCTCTTTCTGTTTGATTTTCTCTTCCCTTTTGTTGATGTTAAACTGATACCTCTTTTCCATTAAATTCCATGCTGATTCTATACAAATTCCTTTCCAATACTCTTGCCCTCAAAAGATGGCTGCAGTACTGAGGAACAAGCAGTAAATATTATGAGGAAACTCCAGGCTGGGAAGATCTGCCAGATCCACCCTGCTCTGCACCAGCATTGCTATATGCATTCATGGCTCCTCAACAGGGAGATGTTCAAGTGGGAGGAACTGGACTTTGCTTAGGTTTCCCTGCTGGCAGCAGGGTGGAACAGCGTGTCTGTCACGTTGTTTGTACAATCATTTTGTTAATGGGATTTGAAGACTTAGAGAGGATTTCCTTGATCTGGGGAGGGATGCACTCTGCCTTATTCGAAAAGGCCAGTCATTAAAGCCCAGATAACCTAAGTGCCATTACAGGACAGCATAGGGCCGTTGTTTTTGAGGTCAGGGATTTTGTAAACAGAGCCAGATGTTACAGACCAAAAGCCTTACACGGTGAAATCCTTGCTAGAAATCAGTACTTCCTTTGTGTTGGAAACAATAAAATGGGCTTCACTGGCTCGTTGGGCAGTGCCCTTGTCCGTGTGTGTCTGTGTCCCTCTTGCCCATGCAGCCCCAGTGCTTCTGTTTTGCAGGCAGAGCTTGTACCTCCTCTCCATCTGCTGAGGAGCAGACCACCTACCCACTGCTGAGCTCTCAGGGTCTGAGCTTTGCAAGGCCATGCTGGTGGATCATTTCCATTTGCCAGTGGTAAATGTTCTCTGGGAATTGATTCTGGGGTTCCTCTAGAGTCATCTGTCCCTGGGGAGCTGCAAAGGTGGCTGAAGCTGAGGCTTGTCCCCGGGGAGGGACAGCAGAGCCAGGGCAGGAGCCACAGGATGGACACCTGGGGAGACCCAAGTGCTCTTGGAATGAAATCTGGCTCTGAATCCCTTGCGTGCTACAGAGGCAGCTGAGCACAGGTTTCATGACTTGGGGAAGCTGGAGTGGGATTAGGATTTCTATCCAGAAAGCCTGTTGCTAGCTGGCTCCTCGTTGTCACTGTGACTTGAAGCAAGAGAATCACTGTATTAGCAGCTCCTGGCACAGTAGATTTTCACCTTGATGCCTGTCTTTGCAGGAGCCACAATGGGAGGTTTCTCTCCCTTCCTGTCCATTGGTGTTCCAGGATGAGCTGCTCTGCTGCCCCAACCTAGTCAGTGCTAACTGCAGATGAAGCTTCTCTAAAGGTCACCAGCTCATCTGGAATTCATTTCAGGTCTCCAGTTGCTGTGGAGGGAGTGAAGATGCTGAGCACGAGTGGGGGGATGCTCAACTTTCCCAGCTCTGGAGAACATAATCCTTCCCGTGGGGATGCAGGGGCGATGCAAAGGCACAGGGTATAGGTTATCTCCCTCTTGACTGTGAGCACCAGCAGCAGCAGCATTGCAAAAAAAAAAAAACAAAAAAAAAACCAAAAACCCCTACGCTGAGTGTTTAATGAGGAGGTGTTATTGCTGAGCTACATCACCTTTAAACTGGAGTCTGGCTGCTCGCCCAAGGCTGTTTGAGGCCGTTCCTCTAACCTGGTGCGGAGATGACCACAATCGACCTGGCCTGTCCACAGAAACTGATTTGGGAGAAACTTTCCTCTTTGATACGTGAGGAGACAAGGGAGGGTAGTAACTCGCTGTAGGTTGCCCTCCCTATCGGGGGCTCTTTTCCCCATAGCATCGCCCTCGCCCGCAGTCCTTGGCATCCTTCCGGGAGAGACATCCCGCTGGCAGAGGAAGGGGCCATGGGTTTGGGCAAGGCAAACGGGCACAGCACTGCCGGGACACCCACGGGCGTTCGGGTCAACCTCCCTCCCCCCATCCTCGGCCCCGACGCAGCCACAAGGCAGCAGTCGGGGTGCAGGGAGCGCCGGCGGGATCCGGGACCGGCCGGAGCGCGGGTGGAGCCGCGTCGCTGCCCGCCCTGGGCGCCGGCCCGTGGCGGAGCCGGGGTGATGGGAGCCCTATGCAAATCAGGGATTGGCACGGTGACCAATCAGCGCCGTGGCGGCAGCGGCGGTAGCCAATGGGACGAGGCGTGCGGCGGGCGGGCAGCGATATCCGCGGCGC
>VXBI01012583.1:21399-88353 GCA_013397375.1 Toxostoma redivivum | reverse complement strand
AAGCATAGAAGCATAAAAAATGTGTCTGAATGTGTGTGATATCTCTGTCTCTTCATGTATGGGGTAGTAACTAATATACAGACATACACACCTTTGTTTATGTGTATATGCATGTAATTAATATTAAATTTTCTTATATAAATATATAAATAAAGTATACATGGGTGTAGCCATATCTGAGATATTTTTTCTCCTTCTCTGAGTATATATATGTATATGAAGAAAGAAATATTTAATGCTACATGTGTGTACATGGGTAAGGCTGCAACCTCATATGTCTCATAAATAGAAGCCTGTAACTCGTGTTCTGTCTCTGAGCCTTGGGAGATTTGCCTGTGTAACACAGCAATTCACACGCACAACTCCGTGCCTCTTCTTTGTGCTCTCGTGCTTCCCCTGCTGATTTGCTCTCCAAAAGATGTGTCCTGGTAAATAAATACATAGACACATGCCTGCTGGGGTAATGAGCATGTAAACAGCAAACATACCCGTGTTTGCCTAGAAACATTGGGTGTACCTGTAGAAACCGGAGCATGTTTTTGTGTTTGTGTGACACATTTCCCTCCGGGGTCCTGCACACCTGGGGCTGGTGGCGGTGGCGGCCGTTTGGGGCTCCAGGTGTGCGGGGATGGGGCTGGCACCGAGCCCGCCGTGGTGGCGGCTGAGCTGGGCGGCTGCAGGGCTCCTGCTGGGGTGCTCCAGCCCCAAAGCCCAGCCGGGTGCCACTGCCAAGGCATGCGGGAGTGTTCCTGCGGGAGCGCTCCCGCCCCAGGCTTCGCAGCTCGGCTCTCCGTGCCGCCTTCCATGTGCCAGCGACGGCGGTCGGCTGGAATTCCCTTGACACAACTCCCCCCACGCAGCTCCTGCAGCACAGATGTGGTTGTGTGATTCCCCAGCTTTCATATTCGTACAGCGCAGCTGCCTTTTGAGCAGTTCCAGCGCTGCTGGAGCAGCCGCCGGGCCCCACACCTGCCTGCCCACCCTGCTCTGCCGCGACCTTGCCCGGCTTCACCCCCTTCACCAATCCTGAGCTGCTGTAGCTTTTCCTGTTATGTTTAGGAACCGTGGATTCGGGAACAGACCCTCTCCCCTCGTCCAGCCAGGCTCCTTCTTTGGGTCTCTTCTTCCTGCCCTGCCAGGACCTGGGCAAAGAGCAAAACCGGCTCAAAACTCAGCAAAACTCAGCTGCCCCCATGAACCAGCTGAATGTCTCAGCCTCGTCCCTTGCCGAGTTTCCTCTGGGATTCACCCAGCAACAAATCACCGTTGCACCCACTGTCATTGCACCAGCAACAGAGGTCATCACAAAAGTAAAAGCCAATGGTGTGGGGAGTGGTTTATGTGTGTGTGCTCCCTGCAGCAATAGTCAGTCCAGCTGCCTTCTCCAGTCCCAGGATTCTCCAGACCACAGTGATGACAGCGATTCTTGCAGAACACCAGTCCCCATCTGTGACAACACCACTCCTGAGTGTAACAGCAGGGCACCAATTCCCATGCTGCTCACCTCCTGCACTGGTTTTTGAACACTTGTACGCATTGCCACCTGTAAAAACAGTGGTACATAGGTGGCAAATGGAATCCTCCCCTCCCCTTTAGCATCCATAACATCCTGTGGCAAGGAGCCCCACAGCTGCCCTACCCCATCTGGAGCACTCTCCCTCTCCCAGTTTATCTGACTGGCAAGACATTAAACACAGGGTCAGTTCAGGGCTCAGCCACAGCCCTTGCAGCCTCAGCTTCACCACCCAAGAACAAAGCAGGCAGAAGGCTGCAAAGTTCAGACCATCCCCTTTCCCCAAAAACTTCGGGTTATTGTTCCCCTCCCCCAGCTTGGCTTCCTCCACATTCCAGCTGTGTCCACAGAAAACAAGTGCAGAACAATACTTTAAATGGAGATGAGCAAAAGGTCAAAGTCTTTCAAAAAGGATGCAGACAGAAAAGTGGTCCCACCAGGACACAGTGCTAGTGCAGTTAAATTTGAGATTGATGTGGACAGCAAAAGCCCAGTCAAGTGAGAAAAATGTGATAGGACAGCACCATAAAATAGGATATAGAGCACAAAAACTGTTAGAAAGCTCTTGAAATAACTGCCCTCATTTCACTAAACTCTGTTTTTCATCTTCCTCTGGGTACAGTTGTCAGCTCAGCCTTGGTGAATGCAAGCAGAGGGTCATATCAAGCATCTAGAATTTAAAGGCTTAACTTTGACTAGGCTGGACCACAGAAAGGCCCTCAATGCACTCCAAGGAACCCCAGGAAGGGCTGAGCCTGCTCTGCTCATACAACCCCTCCAAGGGGAGGGCAGCAAGAGCTTAAAGAGCCTGCCCCAAAACACAAAGGCTGTCCAGAGAAGCAGAGGGGTAACTCTCTAGCAGAGCCAAGCAAGCAGGGCTGGCTCACTCCCCTCTCAAAAACCAAGCTGGAGGGCAGAAACTTTATAGTAAGGAAGAAGCACAAATGTCCACCAGTTAGCAGGCATTAGCTTGCTGGAATGGTGACTAGACAGAGGAAATAAAGCATGTTAGTAGAAGAAAAAAAGAGTCAGAAACAGGAGTAAACAAGAAGGTTTGTTCTTGTTAAGTTTATTGGCATCATGTTTGTTTCTTTACATAAGAGCTCAGCCTACGTACTAGAATGTAGACCTCTGGAAAACAGGTAGAAGGGCTCCATTTAAGCAAGCTACAAACGCAAGAACAAATACCAGGAAGAAAGGAAGAGAGGAAAGGGACTAGATTGCCAAATTTTTCCATACCAAAAATCCAGATTAGCAGTCAGTAAGAAGAAAGGGAAGATTCATAGTCCAGGTCATTCATCAAGAAACAGCTACCACACCCCATGTGGGAGAGGAGCTCCTTCTACAGCACAAAGAGCCACAGGCACACCTCAGCTCTGGCTCCTCATGCTCGCTCCAGGATGTCAGGAGTTAAGCAGTAGGGGAGGTGAACAAATGAGGTCATTTCATAGCTGTATTTAATTTTAAATCCAATAATCCAGTGTGCATATCAATGCTGTTATGCAAATCTGAGAATTTAGATACAAGGAAGCCAGACAGATTTTTCCAGAAGATGAAGCCTTTTTGGCCTCAAAACAAGAAGGCTTACATAGTTCATCTCACCTGTACAGAATACTGCCTCTATCTGGACTCTGTGTTGCTAGCACGCTGCAGGTCACAAGTGTCCTCCTCACTTTCTACACAACCTGTGTTTCAGTACTTGAACATGTAATTCAGGAATTTTACACTAATTTATACATTTTTTTAATTGGTTGCATATATTAACATGTACTATAAGATTTTTCCTAAAGAAGCATTACATAATACATGGATACTGTAAAAAGATCTGATTAGTTAAAAGTAACAAGCATTAACAGAGATACATACAAAACTCAACCTAGTCGGACTGAGTGCTGAGCTTGCAATGAACTATGGGTAATCAGCCTTTCCAGTTGCAGCCTTCACAGGGGAAAACACAAGACAGTTAAAAATGTATGTAACTTGTTACACAGATTACCTGTAAACAGTTTCTCTCCATTGGACACCTGGAATTAGATTCAGTTCCAAACATACATAAGAGTTTCAATTTTAAACTAAGAGAAAGGTCTGTTACCATGAAGTGTGATGTGGATGGTGTGGGGACGTGAGCTCTGAAGTGCAGGACTCAGATGCTCATGAGAGATGGGTGGATTTTGGCAGCTGGAGATGCAATTTTTTTTTGTAATTTCATTTTAAACACAGAAGAGGGGCTGTGTGTTTGAAGGCCTAAGTGTGATATTCATTTGTGAAGGACTGTGCTCAACCCCTCCCACTCCCCTCAGCAGCTGCAGCTCTCCGCAGAAGCCTTCGCTCGGTCAGTCTTGTCTAGTTTGATGGGTTCGGGGAATTCATTGTAAAGTTCCACTTCGGTTTCCTAGTGGGAGAGAAGGAGGAGTTAATTAATGCCACGGCTTTGCAGACAGCTCCCAGCATGCAAGGAGCTGGGGAAGACTGGGGGTGAGCCCCTGGCTGCTCACAGCACCAGCACAGGGCTGCACACTGGCCCCCTCCCTACCTGTTTAAGTGCATTTCGTGCAATCGTCTGGAAAGCTTGTTCCACATTAATGGCCTCCTTGGCACTGGTTTCAAAGTAGGGGATGTTGTTTTTACTATAGCACCAGGCTTGTGCCCTTTTTGTGGTGACCTGGGTGGACAGAGAGCAGCATGACTATCTTCTGCTATGCAGAGAGGGGTTTTATTTTCAGGGCAAGGCCAGAGATCCCTCATATCCAACCTGAGCAGCTCTGACCTCGAAGCGACAGCCTTGAAACAGAACACAGGAGACCACTTCCCATCACCTGACAGACCCAGCCCCAGGGCAAGGAGGACCATGCCCAAGGGTAATGAGACCACAGAGCACTGGCATGCTCCCATAGGAGCTGCTCAGCACAGCTGGGGGAGGAGAAGCAGCTCCTTTCCTTGCACCTCTCCGGCAAGCTGCTGCAATCCTTCCACCAGTGGGCAGGAGCATACTGAGCACAGGGGTCTGACCTCTCCAGGCAGGAGAAACCCTTCTCCGGTGGCAGACAACATCTGAGCCACTCTCAGGCCCCTCCCACTCCGTTTCTCAGGTAACCCTCCTGTGTTTCTACAAGGTCTCCCACCCCAGCAATTTCTTAAGAGGAGGTTAGTAAGTCCCAGTACTCACTTGTCTGTTTTCTAGGTCAATCTTGTTTCCCAGCACAACAAAAGGAAAATTCTCAGGATCCCTTGGACTGGCCTGAATGAGGAATTCGTCCCTCCAGCTGTCTAGGGTTTTGAACGTGTTGGGAGCCGTGACATCAAATACAAGCACACAGCAATCTGCTCCCCTGTAGAAGGCAACTCCCAGAGACTGAAATCGTTCTTGGCCTGCTGTATCCCATATCTGGAGCAAAAGACAGGGCAGATAAGCCAGCAATACTCTGACACAGTCAGTCTGCAATTAGGGCATTAATTCTAAAACTCCCCACCAGGCATATATAGTCCCCATCTAGGCACATAGCAGCACCTGAAGGCTTGGGGATTTCCGTAGGCACCAAGCATCAAGAGCCAGAACCATCTTCTAAAGATAGTTGACCCTTTTTGTGTTCAGCCTTAGCCAGGGACATATCCTTGTCCTGAGCAAGCAGGACTTGGACATTAGGGTCAGCAGGTGACCTGCCTGCAGGGTTTGAATGCACCTGGATACCAGCAGAGTTCACACACTTCTCTGATGGCTGCAGCTTTTGCTGCCTTGCAGTCAGTTTCACCACGGAGAGGTGAAAGCTTCAGATACCAGAGATCTAAGCAGGCTGGCAGGTTAATACTACACCCACAGGACTTGGCGTGACACGAATGGTTGACTTTGGGAGTCCTTTCCCAGCCCTTTCCAGTTCTTGAACACAAGGAAAGTGAATCTTTCTAACAAGATCTAGTTTACTGACAGTACCAAATCCAGTTTTTTAAATAGGGCCAAGCAACACTGCTGTAAGCTGAACCTAGATTAATCTTTGTATTCCCTTGTTCAGCCCATGCAGAAACTTGTAGAGAAGCCCAGAAGCACTTATATCTAACAGAAGTTCAGTGCAAACAAGATTCACACCTAGTACACTGACCCCCTACACCAGTCTGGGCCACACCAAAGAAGATGCTTCCACACAAGTGGGGTGATGGCATCCCTTGCAGCAGGGAGCAGAGTCCCTCCTTACCTGCATTGTCACTAGCCTGTCATCCACCATCACCTCTTTTGTCAGGAAGTCTGCACCTATCGTGGCCTTGTACTGGTTACTGAATTTCTTGTTCACATACTGGTTCATGAGCGATGTCTTTCCCACCCTGCACAGGAACACACAAAAGAAAGACTTGGTAGGCTGTTTCTACAACAATGTTTGAGTTAACCACCCTGAAGAGGAATTCCAGTGCCCTCCACTGCCCATAACCTCCTGGCTTTTCAACCAGTGAAAAAGCACCCACCTCTGCAAGAAGGGGCTTGCACACCAAGAGATGATGAGGCACCAGCTGAGTAAGAGCATTAGCTACCCAAGGATACAAAGGATTGCATCCTGAGAAACCTCACTTCCCCATCACTAATCTGATCCTTGATAAGGAACAGATAGCACATTACGACCATGAAGGTATTTTTGGAAGATGAAGTGCTTCAGAGAAACCCATCGCAAACAGTAATCTTCAGCCTCTGCAGAAGGAGGAGGTGGAAAAACAGACAATCTCAGATGGCAACAGCTCACAAACACATCTGCTAGGTACCCAGAGGTGGAGATCCTCCCTCAGGACCAAGCTTAGAGGCTCACATGCCCTCTGTGTGGCTGAGAAACACTCCCTGAACAACAGCTTTCTGGGGACAGTGGTATATAAATAAGCCTTATGTCATGGGAATCAGGTTACAGCCTGCACAGCAAGTAACCTGTGACAGCAGAGCAGACTCCTTGCTGAGAGCACAGAGCAAAGCCTTTCACTCCAAGGGGTGTGCTCCAGCTAGCCCAGAGAAGCAAAGCAGATGGCTTGGTACAGACTATGTATCTGACAGAGACAGAATTTTAGGAAGTGACCTAAGAATGCTTACTGGTGGTTTTGGGATTTTTTTTTTTTAAGTGAAACACTCATTCCAACAGCACATGTCCTTGCAAAAGGCTATTCTGCTCTGCTACTGCAGTGGTCTGCTCACCACGTTTTCCCCATTTAATATTGTGGCAGGACCTCAAGACACTAAACTGCAGGGACACATCCAAGACAGAGGGCAGTGAAGGGTTCTTAGACCTGTGAGGTAACACAGCTAATCACTGGCTGTAAAATCTCTCCTCCCAGCACTGCTGACTTCTTACAGTGTATCCAGGCTCCCACTAGTCAAAAGCACTGCTCTAGACAGATAGAGATTAGCAGCTTAAAGGCTCTTCCACTTACCCAGAGTCTCCAAGGATGATAACTTTCAGTAACACTTTCTTCCTAGAAGTCATCTTTCACACTAGAAAGGAAGAACAATCCCATCACAAACCATTTGTATGTAATTCCTCAAGAAAGCAAGCAGCAAGTTTGGAGTCTGAGAAACCTGACTCCCAGAAAGGAGCCAGCGACAGGCAGGGCCCAGCACTCCTGAAACCAGACTCCAGCTCAAGGCTATGCTCAGCACTGACCAGGTGTCTGCCCACTGCACTGGCTGGGCCATGTCAGACCAGCAGTGGCAATTTAATACCAAGAAGTAGATGAGCTGAGCGCTTGTCATTTACTGTACACCAAGACCCTCCTGGATCCTATTTCCAGGCCATTTGGTAGATATACTAGCCCAGGCCATCTTCCCTTGACTTGAGGCAGTGCAGTAAATCATACCAGCTCCCAACACAGGCTAATAATTCTTACACATGCCACAAAGCAAAGGGCAAGCAGGCAAGGTGTGTCTAATATCACACTCAAGATTTTTTTTGTGCGGTTTAGTTTCCCAGCAAAAAATAAGAAAACAAAGAGAAGCATTTCCTCCATCATGAGCTTGGAGAAGTGTTAGCTTTCTCTAGCAGCTGTGCTTTGTGAAAGACCCAAAACTCAAGGACATGTTATGACTGAAGCAGCTGCAACAGCCACACAAGGCAGCTGAATTACAAAGTAAACTGCTACCAGACTCTGTGGCTTCTCTAAGGGCACAGGAAGCTGACTACTGCCACCTCAGCTTTGGTATAATAAAGTTACAGTGACAAACCTCAATATGCAGCCTACTGATGGTCATCTACTCCATTAGATGATGACTTGCTTGCTCAGTTGCATCCTGCAACTGAAAAACTTCATGGACCACTAATGGTCCATTCCAATTAGCAAGAAAACTGAGCTTCAGTGTTTCACACTTATTTGCTTTCCTTCAGATCAGTGAGGCAGCTATGAGTTGATCAGCTGCAGAAGGCCTGAATATACTTCTGGATATACTTTAGCATGGTGAGAGCAAGTACACAGTCTTGCCAGTGGCTGAGCACACCCTTCGTACCATGAGGCCCTTCTCTACACCTCTGGGGGGAGCAGCCACTTTTATGTGCTGGATCAGATCACAGCCCTGTTTTGGTACTGGCCTCCACAACACAAGGACTTCTTGGCTGACCTGAAGGAGCCCTACAGGTTCAGTACAGCAAGAGGAGCCACAAGATGGCTACAGCTGTGCTACTTGACTTCAAAGAGCCTTGACAACAGACCCTGGTATTAACATTTGAACTTGCTTACCCTAAAATTCCCATCCTGCTATATCACATTCATTGCAGCACACAACTCCTACTCTTCAGGAGCTATTCCTGGTTTTCACAGCTAAGGAGGCCTTCGTTTCTACACAGCAGGGATTTATGTCTTCCAAGCAGCTTGATGCTATGTGCTTCCTGGGATACACAACAGCCTAAGGTGTTGGATAACTACACCCATTTCACCCCACTACTACAGGAGGCTTCAAGCTGTAAAAGCCTCTCACTAGATGCAGTCCAGTTGCAAAAGACCTTAATCATCTCAAGTTCTGGGGGCTAGAAGACATGAAGTGCTTTAGCCTTTGCTGTCAGTGAATGCTGCAGAGGCTGAAGGACCACCCCTGCAGCCACTGTAGTGAGGCACCTACAGCTACACCTTTTTGGACTGAACCCACCAGGTTGTTTAGGTTGGGAAAGGCCTTCAGAATCATCCAATGGGTCCAACCATTAGCTCAGCACTGCCAAACCACCACTCACTCATGTCCCTCAGTGCCACAACTGCATGGCTTTTAAACATCTCCAGGGATGGTGATTCCATCACTGCACTGGGCAGCCCATTCCAGTCCTTGACAGTGCCTTTAGTGAAGAAATTTTCATTAATATCCAATCTAAACCTCCCTGACATAACTTGGGGCTGTTTCCTTATCTCGTCACTCGTTACACCTGGGAGAAGAGCCCAGCCCTCACTTGGCTACAATCTCCTCTCAGGTGTTGTAGAGCCATAAGGTCCCCCCTGAGCCTCCTTTTCTCCAGGCTAAACACCCCCAGCCATTCCCAAGGAGCCTTGTGCCCCAGCCCCTTCCCCAGCTCTATTTCCTTTCTCTGGACACACTGCAGCCCCTCAATTCTTTTGTGTAGTGAGGGGCCCAAAACTGAACCCAGGATTTGAGCTGTGGCCTCAGCAGTGCTCAGTACAGGGGGACAATCCCTGCCCTGGTCCTGCTGGCCACACTATTGCTGATACAGCCAGGATGCCACTGGCCTTCTTGGCCACCTGGGCACACGCTGGCTCATGTTCAGCTGCTGTAACCAGCACCCCCAGACCCTTTTCCACTGAGCAGCTTTCCAGACACTCTGCCCCCAGCCTGGAGATGCAGGAGTTGTGACCCAAAGGCAGGATCCACCTTTACCTTGTAGAACCTCACACCACTGGTCTTGGCTCATTGATCCAGCCTGTCCAGATCCCTCTGCAGAGCCCTCCTATCCTCCAGCAGATCAACACTCCCACCTAACTTGGAGTCATCTGCAAATTTACTGAGGGTGCCCTCAATCCCCTCACCCAGAGCATTGATAAAGACATTAAACAAGACAGGCCCTAGTACTGATCCCAGGGGAACAGCACTGGTGACCAGCTGCCAGATGGGTGTAACTCCAATCCCCACTACTCTCTGGGCCCAGCTATCCAGTCAGTTTTTACCCAGCAAACAGTGCACTTGTCCAAGCCATGAGCAGCCTGCTTCTCCAGGACAATGCTGTAGGAAACAGTGTCAAAGGCTGTACTAAAATCCAGACAGACCACATCCACAACCTGATACACTAAGCAAGGTACTTTGTCACAGCTTGATCAAGCAGGAGCTGCCTTTCCTAAACCCATGCTCACTGGGCCTGATCCCCAGTTGTCCTGTACATGTTGCATGATAGCATTCAAGGTATCTGCTGCATAACCTTCTCTGGCACCAAGGTCAGACTAACAGGCCTTCCACAGATCCTCCTTCTGACCCTTCTTGTAGATTAACATTTCATTTTCTAACTGCCAGTCCACTGAGACTTCACCAGGGAGCCACAACTGCTGGACTGAAGGGGCTTAGGGAACACTTCCACCAGCTCCCTCAGTACCCACCCACACAGCCAGAGTCTTCAGTGGGTGTCTAGAGTCATGTAGCAGGCCTTTTCCTTATCCTTTGTCACTATGTTTCCCTCCAGAGCCAAGAAAGGATGGGGATTGCCCTTAGCTGCCCTTTTATTGCTAATGTAAAAAAACACTTTTTATTGTCTTTTACAGCAATAGTCAGATAAAGTTCTAGTTGGGCTTTGGCCCTTCTGTTTTTTTTCCTGCACAGCCTTATGAGATCCTTGAGATACATCAAAACAGGACTCAGTACTGAGGAGATAACAGCCAGGGGCTGTGGAGTGAACAGCAGTAACAGGTCACCCACAGGGCTCATGTCACCCTTAGATGGGTGTTAGCAGATGCCAGAGAGCACATGGAAGACAGTTTCCCCAAGTGTCAACACCTCCCTTTTCCAGTGGACTGGATTGTTCACTGATCCAACTAACAGCCCAGCTATGCTCGCCAAGATAGAGCCAGCCGAAAGCTGTCAACAACACCAACATTCAGCTCTGCTTCTGCTCTTGCCAAGGTCCACACACCATAGCTTGTCTCCCCTATAGCCACGGGGACAACAGACCACAGAAGCTCCTTCAAGCCTGCACCTCTTCTGTTTGCAAAGCACATGACAAGTGACACTTGCCAGCCAAGCCAGACTTGTGCAGCACAAGCAGCCCAAATAGAGCAAGAAGCAAGTGAACAGAGCTTTAAAACAGCTTAAAGACAGCTGTGTACACTGAACTGTCATGAAAAACATCTGCATAGGTTCAGGTCCAGTGCAAGTCACCTGATTTCCTCAAGACAGAGGAAAACAACTCACCCAGGAGTGGCTGTGCCAGAATCCAGCATGCTTCTGGTAACTGCTTCTATTTTCCTCAGAGTGTTTCCAATATCACTTTCTGCTGCAGTTCACTGCCTCCTGGTATTCAAAGCAGCTTTGAACAAGCTGGCATTAGTTCTCATGCTTAGGGAGGGATTTGCAGAGCCCTAAATTGCAACACTAAATCACACTGGATGCTTATCTCCTAAGTTCAATATAGCCCGAAGTCCCACTATGAGGGGAGGGAAAACTGCTCTGTCAGGATTCATTACCTTAGAAGTAACTCAGCTGAGCAACCATCTGCAGACATAGGAAGTCAGGCTGAGTCAGAGCTGACACTGCCTTCTTGTCATAGCTGACAGGCTACCCAGCAGTGTGAAGGGCTGTCACTGCCCCATCAACACCAGGCAGGTGAGACACTCAGCTTCCATCCCAGGTGATGCAACGGATGTGAGCCATAGCACAGGAGGAGCTGCCACAGCTGCATATTTGGCGTGGGCCATGAGACAGAGAGGAACTCCAGCCCTGCCAGGGACCAGCAGTGGACACTGCCCAGTCTCCCACCCTTGTTCTACCAGGCTTGACTGATACTGCCTTGAAGCCCAGTCAGTTGATGGGCCAAGCCCTGTTTAATAATCTTCTCATTGCAGGTATAAACAGACCAACACTTCAGAGTTTTTCCTTGCCCAGTACAACAAGGAAACACACCTTCAGGTTCTGTAGAACACAGTTGAGTTGAGATAGGCTGAAGTCCCACTGACTCAGCAATAAGACTATTTTGCACTAGATAATGCAGCTTGTCTTGCCTTATGGTATTTGACACATTTACTCCAGAGCAGCACTCAGTTGAGGCCCACACCCTTCAGATGGCAGTGTAAGAGCTCACATGGGGCTTGTGTCCAGTCCCGGGAACACTTCTGAATAAACACTTCCTTTTTCAGAGGTATCACAAAGAAAAACTTGTTTTTTAAGATTTGGTCCAAGACTCAGGTCTGTTTCACACTGCATAAAATCTTTCTGAGCGAGGTCATCTGCATGACTGCTCAGAACACAGCCTACAGCAGCACACCCAGCCAGCCCTGCTCAGGAGCCACCAGATATTCCACATTAGCCAAGAGCTGATCAACGTTATTCCTCCTCCTGGCTTAACTGGTGCCAAAGAAATGACACAGCTGTCTCTAATACAGGAGAGGAGACCTTCCACTCCATTTTTAGTGCCTATCCTCTAAGCAAACAAGCCATTAATGACAAGCTGACCCTCAGGAAATTAAGCTGGTATAGCACATTCTCTTCCCACAATACTGTTATTACCTTTAAACACTCACCTGCAGGAGCAGTAAGGGAAAATCCCTAACACCTAACCTGCAAGTGTCATTGGCTTAGCTGATCTGAAGAGTCAAAACCCATCTTATGAAGCTTCATAGCACCACAGCTCAGATGCAAGAGCAAATAAAGGCTATGCCAAGTCTAACTAGGTTTCCCTTGTTGCTTCAGAGCACATTACAACTGTCCTTTCCCTTGCTATATTAAGACAGCTGCTTTAACTCAAAGCAGAAATGGAAGGTTATGAATTCCTTAGAGATGTTCACGTGTCAAGTCACAATGCGGGCATTTTAATATTAATTGGGTTGGTACAACCAAGGAACAGTAGTAGTTTGCATTGATGGCTCACCAGACCTCAGCTTAGCTATGCTTTAACAGAAACAGGCCTTGCAAAAGGAATATTCTAAGTTGTTCATGGACAGTTTTAGTGTGAAGGCATCCAGCCCTAGGAAAATCTCACCTCCATGGAAGACAAGGCTCCCTAAGCAGCAGCATACCCATACCGATTTTGAAGCTGCTGAGCAGTCTTTACTGTTTCAGCTTTGCTACTGAACAGTTGGAATCACAATCCTAACATGTCCATAGAGGTTGGAATGTTTGACCAGGAGTTCCCTGTTACTACAGCTATCAGCCTGCCACCTGCACCTTCCACTAGAAACCAGCTCAGCACTGAAGCGAGGATGTTGGACAGCAAATCTTGCTTTGTGTCCTCTGCCAGGAATATTTAACACCACATCAACAAGGCACAAAGTGGTAGGGCAGCAGGCATTGAGCAGAGCTAAACTCAGAGTTATGGATGCCTAGCTTTGCTCCCTGTCCTAGCAGGCAGCACAAGAGTAAGCAGGTATCCCACAAAAAAGGTGTATTTGAACCTGAAGCACTGCAGCTCTGTTCTGGGTGCTGTGGCTGATAAGCAGAGCTTCCAGGACCTTCAGCAAAAACACCCACCATGAACAAGGTGATGTGGACAGGTCAGGTCTCCATTAGGGGCTACCACACACAGCAGCATGCTCATCACAGTGACCAGACAAGAGCTACCCTTGTATTCTGGAAGAACCTTCCATCCTGAAACGTGGGAAGAGTGTCCCAAAATGCAGCTAAGTGCACTTTTGACACAGAAACAGGACATCTACTCACTGTTCTCTTGCATGGATATCTCTGTACTACAGAGAGCTATTTTTATTCCCTCCCTCCTCCCTCACCAGGTTCAGCATTTCTTCAAGGAAACTGAAGCTAGAAATATGATTCAGGACCAGCTCAGTCATACTGAACCAGTTCCCTCTCAAAAGTAGCAAGCTCCCTAGCACATCTGGCATCTCAAGGCCTTATGTCTGCTTAGATCTTCACTGAAATGAGATAGTCATGGAATGTTTATCAAGCATACCAAACAGCCAGGCAAATACCACTTGTGCCATGATCACACTGTACTACTTTGCCATGCTTTAGCTAAACCTTTGAGTAGATATGTGAATTTGTTCTAATTTTTCAGCTACTCTGAAAAAAGCAAGACCTCATCCTGAGGAAAGGCATAACCTGTTATTGACATTAGTTAACCAGAGTCACAGCTGCAGAGTGTCCAAGCAGTCCAGACATCCTTTGTATTGAAGCCTCAAACTCCAACTGCAGCAGAGCCCCAGGTGGGGCTGAACAAGCTTTGCCAGTTACAATTTAACAACAGGTTGGTTCCCACTGCTGGTCAGACAGACATTGCTTACAAGGTGTCAACCAATACAAAGCTATAAGTGACCACCTGAACAGTTAAACACAAATCTGAGACCAAGGGATACAAATATTTACCATGTCACTTGAATTCTCCCAAGAGCACACAACAGCCCACAAGGAGCACAAAAGTCCTGCCTTTTCAGCTGGCCAAAAGCACAGCAGTAGCCAGAAGACAATCATCAGGGGCTGTTAATTTCATATCAACATGGCTTAAGAGATGCCAAGTTGCCTTCAAGGAAGAAACTAGAAATATGGCTGTCTGATGTTTTTTGACTGCTACAGAGCCTGCATATTTTCCTTACCAAACCTGGGTGCTCTACAGATAGCACATGTATCCAGCATCCTCACACTGACGACTACTACAGAAGCATAGGAAGTTTTAATGGCAGGTTGAGTCTTGCACTGACAAAGGCTGCACAAGCAGGACAGTACTCTCTCCTACTCCCATGACAGGACTATCAGGAGCTCAGCTTCCCCAGCTTACTGGAAAATACCATTGAGAAAAACCTCACATTTAGTAGGGACACATGCTGTGTCTAAAAAGGAAATCAGGAACATCTTGTCATTTGGGCTGACAACTTGCAAGAACTGCTCCCTGTAAATGTTTTGGGGTTTTTTTTGAGGGCAATGGGCTCCTATAGTCCATGCAATCACAGGTGCCTTCAGGCCTCGCAGATGCACCACAGAGCAGCAGTCAGCTCAAGTACAGCCCACACCAAAAGCAGCTGGCAGGATATTCCTGTGATAGCTTCACTGAAGCTTCACTCTAGCTGCTGTTCTATTGGTAGCATCTCAACACTGATTTCTACCTCCTTCTTCCCAACACATTTATGTTGCTCTTCTAACCAATATATCCCTCCTGCTGGTACCCAGCCAAAAGCTCAGGCACAGCTCCTCATTCCCTCCTCAAGAGGAGCAGCTCAGCTGCCTGCTGCTTACTGCTCCACCAAGAGCAGGCTTCTGTCCAGTTGGTACCTTTCCCAGACAGCCCTGTGAGGCAGAAATCACCTCTTTTCATGGAGCTGGAAGCCTCAGCTACAACTTAATTTTTGATACCTTGTGTAAAACATTATATTGCAAGCTGTCAGGTGTAAATACACTGTCCAGTATATCCCACCCCCATCTGAGAGTCCTATGCCAAAAACCTCACCTTCTTGAAGAACAGCCAAGAGCTTTAGATGCCTGTTAGCACACTGACATGGCTCAGATAAAAAAATCAAATCTTAGAACATCGTTCAGTATCCCAGAGGAATTAGCTTTTTAGACTACAGCTGTCCTCAGTAAGCTTCCACCTGCTTTTGAGGGTGGAGTTGCAGCCTCCAGTGCTGAAGCAGCTGCTCTAGAACTGACTGAAGCTTAGGAACCAGCAGCAGCTCAGCCTCATGGCTTCAAGTTCTATTCATTGTCTGCTTTAACATGGGCACCAAACCAGTGTGACACAGTGCTAAAAGCCAACTAACACGGTCTGAAAGTAACTCCCAGATGGAGCTGACACTAGGTCTACACAAATATTCTGCTGCATCCTGTTCATGGGTAACATGCTCTTAAGACAGTTCAGTGCTAAAGCAAGAGAATGATGGGGCAATATGCAGCTCGGAGAAACAGCAGAAAACCCATCTGGGAAACAGAAGCTTTTGAACAGTTTTGAGCAAAATAGATTCTTGGTGTGATCAAGAAAGCTCTAGAGCCAGTGCTGGAAGACACTCCTATGAGTGGCAATAAGGTTTTAGCTTGCCTTAGACATCCCCTCAATCCTCAGCTGAAGGCTCAATCACACATCCCTGATGTGGGCAAGGACTCAGCTCACTGGAAGGAGACATGCCAACATCCATCTTGCCAGAGTCCAGACAACACAGGGAAGGCAGAAGCAATGCCACCGATAGGAGCCACGTCGGCAATGAAATCACAGGACTCGCACATGAAAAGGGGTCTGCCCTGCCTGAGGTTTCAGTTCTGCTGTGGCTCCCTTAGGGCCGAGATTTGGAGAGCACTGCATTCCTGAGAGGCACTGATGCAGATGATCAGTTAGGCTCAAAGCCCAAGATCTCAAAGCCAAGCTCTTCAGTCCAAGCCTCACTGATTCATGGGCCTGTTACACCTCCTGGCATTTCTCCAGATGAAAGTTGTTCTATGCTACACAAAGTTTAAATACTAACTGTGGAACTGAACAGGTTTTTGCGGTAAAGCTGCCATAATGAATTATGACTCTACTCTAGAAAAGTCTAAACTACATAGGACTAGACTCCACCCTTAATGCCAGAAACTGATCTCTGATTTCTACTGGTTTAGATATCACAACAGCCACCTCCTCGTGAGGAGGCATCATGCTGATCTGACTACATGGTTTGCAAGTGGGAGCAAAACAAGCATGACAATCCATTTGCTTATAGTACCACAGCATATGTTTTTCCATGTTCAGTCAGATCAACAGTGTGCTTAGGAGCAGTGGGAAAGGTCTGGAGGACATTTCTTGCTGTCTACAGGAACAGTACTTTGCCCAGACTGCTGCTAAGCCTAAGACCACAGGAGCACATGTAGGATTCTCCCAGGTGACAATCATGCTGAGCAATGGAAGGGAGTGAAGAAAATGTCCCCAGGGATGCAGCCAGCTATGCTGGGCAGCCATCCTGGATGGATCACTTGGCTTCTTGACAACCTGGGGATGATTCCCAGTGGATAGCAGGTATGGGAGACTGCAGCTGTGGCAGGAGAGAAGTCCAGGAAGATCCTTTTGAAGCTAATGCTACACACTAACAAGACCAGGATTCCCAGAAAGCAAGCCAGGGCTGCTGAAGTAGAAGTCTTCAGCTTATAGGAAGACATCTTTACAAGAAAGCCAAACCCAGAAGCGTCACTGAAAGCTGAATGTTTCCAGTCACGAAGTTTTAGTCCACTGATTCCTCCAGCAGCTAAATGGCCCTTACACCACAAAAATATCCTCTCAGGATTGGGCAGACATACCCTAACAGACTGATAGCAAGTGCCTCAAGATCTTCTGTTACCCTTCTCTTGGAGGCTCAAATAACATCAAGAACATCACATCATTCAAGAATCAGTTTTGCTGTGCCCCTACCTTCCAGGAAGAAGCAGTTCCCCTGTTAAATCCTACAGGATTTCAGGTAGTTCCCAGCAGATTTCCCCCAAGGATTAAGCTGTTACAAGAACAGGCATGCTTGCTTTAACACCCCTCCCCCTTTATCAGGGCAAGCTTAACTTCCCCTATTCTGCCCTGGGGGAGACAATCTCAGGATGTGGGAGGAGAGTTAAGCACATAGCTGGCTGCTGGGAGACACTAGGCAACAAGCCATGTGTCTCAACTAAGGGCCTTGCCTACGCAAAGCACTGCAGCTACACCAGCACAGCTTCCATGACACCTCTACCACGATGGCCTCCTTGGTGGACAGCTTTCCACTCGGTAAAATAAATCTTGAACTAACTGGAACACAGCTCTAGCGCTCATACAGCCCAGTTTATACAGTGGTGTCTGTCGGCCTTCTGGCACACAGCCACCCAGCTAGTAGAGCCACCTAACAGTTTAAGTAATCCTGACATGAATATCAAGAGCCCAGCACAGTTCTCACATCAGGCCATACCCTGAGTGACAACTCCCTTTCTGCTGTCTATAAAACAAACAGTGCCAGAGGCAGCTGGATTTTAATCTATGTGTCCAGAAGATAAAGCTGTCCAATTCAAAATATTCTAAGTTAGCCAGGCCACTGACAAACAGTTGAGTTTAGATTTTTACGTTATCTGACAGTATGTTTTAAGTGCTCAGATTAATTTCTAGTTTTGACTAGAGTAAGTTTTCACACACTCTGGTCATGCTTTCAGTTTCAGAAACACAAATAGATAACTTTTGCAATGGTAAGCAAAGCCCAGATCTTAGACCTTGTCAGTGGTAAACAAGCCTTGTTTATCCACTCCTGGCTGCCAGGATTCCTAGAGGCTGGGTAGGAAACAAGAGACTAAAAGGAGACTTTGACCAAGTCAAATGACAGCCCTTACGAGGTCTGCCAGAGACTGTAACTTACACCTGATATTCAGATCGGAGAGCGAATATTGCATCTCCTGCAGCATAAGAAACTTGACAGAGGAGCAAGGACAAATATTGATGGGAGATCCTACTAGCAGATGTAGAGAAGCACCAGATCAACATTAATGGCAAAAGCATTACTCCTCCTACCAGGAGGTCCTGTTCTCAGTAATGAGTCTTCTGGAGAGGAAGCTTTCTCTAGAGACAGGTTGTAATCTAAGAACTACACCTTGATCTGAGCAGAACTCTTGATCCTACACACACTCAATACTATGCTAATGTGGTTTGCAGAGCAGGAAGGACAAGTATTTCAGTACCAGGATGGGACAGGTGCAACAGGTAGCTTGCCATTACAGCTGCAGTCAATGACTAACAAGGAATTCATACTGTGGATACTCAGTTTCACACTCATACTTCATATCCTCATGCCTCTTGAATAGATCCTGCATGAATACTTTAACACTTCACCTATTCTCTAGATGAAGCTCCACAAAGGTCCAATAAAACCCTCACTTGCATGGTAAGGTTAAGAGAACTCTGTGGGCAAATGGCATCTTGCTAGGCAGGGGGAAAGGTTCAGGCCTAGGCATGTCTCAGCTAAAACCCTCTCACTGCTCATGCTCAAGAGAATGTCACTACTGTGCCAGTTTGGACTCCAGATATCATTATCCATGTCTGGGAGCCGAATGACTCAGCCCACTTGAGGGAGACAAGCACCAGACAGGTTACTTTGAAGAGGATTCTGCTTCCAGCTGGAAAGAGTTCAAGGGCTCAGCACAGACTTGTTAGATAAGCTAGTAGCCCCAGTAATCAAGGTCCAGGTACTCCAGGCAGGTTGGCTCTGAAGGCAGCTCCAGTTGATGGCTACCACTTCACTAGTCCACCTTGTATCTCAAAGGACCAAAGGGCAGACTCAAGAAAAATACTGGTTCTTTTAAGTGACATTAAAGATCTATTAAATTTAATTTAACAATTTCTGCTTGAAATTCATACAAGTACAGTTAGATACAATTAGTCACCTTAAATTGTCATTTTAAGTGGTTATGCAGAAGAAAGAGGAAATTGCTCACTGTATCAAATGCCTTTAAATCATACAGATAGAAATCTGTCCCACAGGTTACACTTCAATTCCATCTTAAAGGCAGTGCACCCTCTCCTGAAGCTTCACTGCCCTATGAAGACAGCCATGGCTTCAAAAACAGGTTTCCTGGCAAGAGAAAGCAAGGTTATTTGCGATAAGCTGCAAATCAACACACTTCAGTGGCCTTGATGAGCTTGCCTCCCTTCCCAGGGTCATTGACCATGAGGTAGCAACAGCAGTGCCGGCAAAGCGCTGGTTGCTGGCACCAGAGAGGAGGAGCAGCCTCGAAGGAGCAGCGCTCACAGCAGCGATGACATCACCAGGGCAGATCTCCGCCAGCACAAAATGCAGCAGCACACTGGGCTCGAGAGCTGCATCCCTACCAACAGAGAGCAAAAGTAACAAGCACACCAGGAGCCAGAGGGGATCCAAGTGACACAGGGGTATCCCTTCACTGCCTGCTATTTCTGAGCAGCACACGTGCAGCTCCTGACCTTGGACGCTCATTTGCAAGCTTTATTCAAGGTGTATTTAAAGAGAAATGGGACCTTCAATTGAGTCCCTCACTGCAGAAGTAAGCATGGTATATTAACTATTGTGATTCAATTAATTATCCATACCTAATTCAGTTTTGAGATGCACAGTTCGTGTTTGAATTGGTGCTGCACAGAGTGACACTTTTATCCTCACAATCTCCATTCACAACTATATCTGAAGGCAGACTGTTACACAGCAGCTACAAAAGATCATTTTAGGAAGCTGCAGAGGGAAGCCAACTCAACTTTAACTCATCAGACAATTAAACTGCAATCATCAAGACAATGCTGAGCAAGAATGAAGTACTTCAGCATCTAAAGAATGCAAGACTGCTGTCAGAAAAGCAGCACAATGCTACTGCCCAACGAAGTTCACCATTTAAGTAAGGTCTTAGCTGGACTCCCTTCTATGGAGGTAACAATCTTTAAGTTACTCTACAGCTCTGCAAGGGAATCTTAGGTCCATCAGGTCCTAGTAACAAGGACTTCAGAGCAAGTCAGATCACAGCCAAGGAGAAGCCAGGAAGACATGAGGAAATATTGGCAACATGCAAGGTGAGGGTTCCATACTTGTTTCACTAAGGTTCAATTTAATGCAGTTAATAACAAAACTGCTGTATTCTAAAGGCAGGGACTTGCAACAATAAGTACCTGTGAGCCCACATCATCCACCAGTTTCAGAGAATGCAAATATCCAAGTGCCCTATTTCATAGCCTTTATTCTCGAGCCAGTACTTGCAAACCCTCTCCCACAATGCAGCATTTAAAAACATACCCTAACCAAGCACAGGCAATTTTGTTTACAGCCAAATGTTAAGTTCTGCATAAAGTAGTCTCATTTTCACACAGAAGTCAGACCAAAATTCCATACATGTTAGAGACAGAACTATTTGTAGTTTTGCACAGATGGCTTGATGGTAATTGTCATGTTTCCTCAAGGACAAGCTTTGCCAGAGATTTGCTCCAACAGGTAATTCTCACAACCTTCCAACACAAGTACCTTAAAACATGAGCTTTAAGAAGGTGCTGCAGAAAATAAATCTGGTAACCCTCCTGCTCACAAGCTTTCATTCTGATTAGAAAACTAAGCAATTTCCTATCTTCCCCAGGTCACATCAGAGCAGAGCTTGTACATGTTACACTTTCAGTTAAGGATTTATCAATGTTGTGACATCTGTGCTACTCAAAGAGTTTGATTCCCTGGCTTTGGCAGGAAGGCCAGGATGCCTCTAGTGCAGACTCTGCAACACAGTTGTTTAAATTCTTAACTTGTCACCCTGAAGGTACAATTCAGGGTGTCCTGTTCCCCACCTCTTCACTCTGGTGACCAGTGACAGGATCAAGAGAACAGTGTGAAGCTTTGTCAAAACAGGTTTAGGCTGGATACAGGGGAAAAGTTCTTCACCCAAAGGGTAAAACTAGGCACTGGAACAGGCTTCCAAGAGAAGTGGCCAAGGCCCCAAGCCTGCCAGAGTTCAAGAGCACTTGAACACTCTCAGGCACATGTGGGAGTGTCCTGTACAGGGTCAGAAACTGAACTCCTATGATCCTTGTGTATCCCTTCCAACTCAGAATATTCTGTGATTCTATGCCGAGCTATTATCAGGGTATTTGACTTTGAGGACAGGGACCACTGTATGACACCACAGGGAAGAAGAACGTTTAACACAGCTATTCCCTTCCATCTTATCAGTTATACTTCACACTATAGGTTTGGAGAGCAAGAAACTGCAATCAGATTTCAGAAGTCTTCCTTATTGAGGGGTCAGATTAGCCCCATCTAACAGCTTCTCTACACCAGATGTATAGTATTAACACAACAGCACAAAGAATAAAGGAAAAAAAAAGAAAACCCCCAAAAAAGACAGTGCTTGAAAGTTAACAGTATTAGAGCTGCTTTAATTCGGAGGACTCAGGCCAGGCAGGGATGGTGGGTCCACTCATTAATGCATGGAGGGCAAGTCATGTGTTCAGTCAGCTGTTGGGAATCACAAGGGAGAGGGGGAAAGAAAAGTATACTTGTTCTTCCTGAGTAAGTACAGCAACGAAGCCTTGATTATTTAACATGGAATATTCAAATGACTCCACCCACTTTAACCTTAAATTCAGCTCCTGAGAGAACAGAGTACACTGACTCCCGCAGCCTGGTTCTACTGGAACCATAGCTAGGCTGCAGCTACTATTCACACACCACTGGTACCACCACAGCCTTCAAGTCACAGCCAGTCAAACACTGCAGCATAGCTACTTACCTACCATTCCCCTAAAAAGAGAATTCGCCCCTTCCCCAGACCCAATTCCCACATGGATACACAGACTGTTAGGCACAGGCCAGAGGTGGCCAGACAGTGACAAGTACTGAAATTTTTAAAGGTTCTGTGCTGGCAAGTGTCAAACAAAGAACAGCTTGCTTACAGTTAGGAGTACTTCATTCTGTCATGTGTTCTCAGTTTACATAAAAAAACCCTCATACACACAGATCACAACAGCTCTGCTTATCAGCAAACATTTGGAGTTTTCCAGGAGATAATGCTGAAAATTCCAGCTTTGAGAACAAAAGGCCTAGAGTTACTAGGTAAGACATACTCATTTTGATACTGAGGTTAACTATCCTACTTCAGATTAAGTCAGCCTTTTTACTACTAAAATAATCCCTCTATTTACAGGGAATGCAATTGTCTTAAGTACAACCATCAGGCATTTCCATATTTATTAGTCTCTCTCTGTATATAGGGAAACTAATAATGCATCTATCACTTAATTTACCTTATTATACACTTACAGACAAAAGCACTTCTAACATCTACTCTAATAGTTCTTAGAACTGACTCAGGCTTTACACACACCGACAGCTACTTTCGCAATAACTGCCAGTCTCCTCGGCCGCCTCTCTGGTCAGATTAATTGCTCCCGGGGCTACCGGTTCATATTAAAAGCGATCCCCACCGACCCCCAAAGCAGCGTTTCATCGTGCCGGCCCAGCGCCCCCCCACAGCCCCGGCCCTCCTTCGGCCACCGGCTACCCCGAAGCCTCCTGAGGCTTCGCGAGGAGACACAGCGGCTCCACACGCCACAGACAATGCGCTCCCTCCCCGGGAGGCATTGCTCGGGCCTCTACGAGCCTCTCAGTAGAGGAAGCACCACAAAGGCCGTGCATCCCGGGAAAGGCCCTCGGGGAGGAGCCCATTCCTGGGGAGACCCCTCTGTATTGTCCCGAGGGCAGCGCCAGGCCCGGTTCCAGGGAGCTCGGCGCCGGCAGCGCGGCCGCCTGGGCCCGCCTCGGTGCAAAGCCGGCCGGGAGCACCGAGACAGCGCCGCCTCCCCGCCGCGGGCCCCCCGGTGCCAGGGAGGGGCCGCGAGCAGCTCCCCCCAACCCGGGCAAGGCCGCCCCCCCATCCCCGCGAGCAGCGCGCGGGTCCCGCGGTGCCGCCGGGCTCACCTGGTGCTGCCGCCGCGGCCCAACCCCGATCGCTACGCCCCCCACCCGCCTCGTCGGCTTTAATGGGCCCCGCCGCCTCCCGCGCTCGCTTCCGCCTCCCCGACAACTTCCGCTCACGGGGCCCTGACGTCACCGCGCGCCGACCCCACGTGACCGCGGGAGCCGGCCCACCATGTTAGGTCGCGGAGGCTGGCCCCTGTGGCGGACGCCAGTCCAGCGCGGGCCTCAGTGCCGTGGTTGTCGGAAAATAAATGTTTGTGGTACCACCCGAGCCCGCACAGAGGGGAGGGATGGGAAGGGATTTGCCTTCCCCACGGGCTTCCATCGCAGCAGGGCAGTGAGCACTGCACTCTGAGCTGAGGGGAGGAGGAAAGGGCCAAAGAAACCTTCATGCTTTCAGAAATAAAGGATGGGGACACACAGGCACAAATCTGTTGTTTGGGGTCTTCTAAAATGTATTGAAGAGCTAGCATGAAGTCCTCCACAGTTACATTCCTATGTGAAAAAAAACACCTTGTTATTGTCAATAGAAATAAAGAGGCTATATTTTAGATTGTATATATTTAAGATTTATAAATTTTTACTCACAGCTGTAATCTAAAGTGGGGTAGTAGCAACAGTGCTTGTCAGAAAAGAAGATCAAATATGCCAGTTGAATATACATTCAGATTTATGAACCAAGCAATTGTCAGCACCAACATCAATAGTGCAGGCAAGTAAAATGGGACCCTCTGAAGTCTCTGGACCTTAATCCATGGGGTAACAACTATCCTGGTGGTGTTACAAGTGAAATCCATATCTTCTATTCTGTGTTGACAGCAAGCTCATTTTATTACTCAGCAATTACTTGAATATTATCATTCATCCAAGTCACGTGATTGCTGTGGGTTCAGTTAGCTTGTGAACTCAGGAAAGCAACCATGGGGAAACAAAGTGTTTTTAAAGCTAATGAAAGATAAGAGAGGACCGAGGCTACTTCCAGCAATATTAAAAAGAAAATCATACAATCACAGACTTGTTGGGGTTGGACCTTTGGAGATGATCCAGCCCAGCCCCCCTGTCAAGGCAGGGTCACCCAGAGCAGGTGACACAGGAACATGTCCAGATGAGATTTGAATATCTCTCAAGACTCCACGCCCTCCCTGGGCAGCTGTTCCAAGGCTCTGCCACCCTCAAGGTAAAGAAATTCTTCCTCAAGTTGAGGTGGAATTTCTTGAGTTTTCATTTATGGCCTTTGCTCCTCGTCCTGTCGCTGGGCACCACCAAAAAGAGTCTGGCACCATCCTCTTGGCACCTGCCTTTGAGATTTTTGTATGGATTACAGATCCCCTCTCAGTATTCTCCAGACTACACAGGCCCAGCTGCCACAGTTTCTCCTCATAACAGAGATGCTCCAGACTCCAGAGCAGGGAACTTTTAGCAACAATTTATTAGTGCTTTTAGCGTGCCCCATTAGATGCAAAGAGCTGCAGAAAAACCTGGTACCAGTTAAAACACAGACTGGAAAAAGAGGAAAGCCCTCAGCACATCAGCAGCTGGTGGAGCAGAGCAATGGCTTGTCCCAGTCCATTGCCTTTAACAGGAGACCCACATGCTGGGCTGTTATGGGCAGATATTAATGGTAAATTACTGGGCATTCCTCAGCTCTCTTTTCCTAAAAGTTTCCTTTTTAATTTTTTTTTTTACATAATATGAAAAGCAAACAAAAACTAACTGCTCTGAAGAAATCCATTCTCTATCTTTGAGGGGCATTCACACAGCTGAGTGGATCTCTGAGGTTACAGGAACAGGTCTTTAGACATTTACTGGTGCAGAAACCTCAACCTATTTCATGCACTTGTTCCTCTAAACCAGGAAGTGAGAATGTCTCCTGCTTCGATTTTCTCCCTTTTGTGTCACCTAATCTCTGTTTACTAATCTTCCTGATCCAATTAGAGACAATAAAACATTATATGTCTTACACCACCTCTTTGCTTCTATCCTCGGACTGAAAGAGCCCCTCCCTTTCCCTTCTCATTCATGAGATGACAGAGTGAACAGGTATACAAGAACACCTGCAGAGAGGCCCAGGGAGGACATCACGTCAGCTGTGGCACCTACAGACCCTGACATGAGCTGAGAGCATCTGAGATTCCCCAGAGTGTTAAATGTATTAACCCTCTTCTGTGGACACACAGCTACCTCACCCCACCCCTGGTCATTAAAAGCTTGGGGAGAGTCTCCTCATTCTCCTGATACTTGTTCAGCATGTTTCAGCTCTTCAGAGTCCTGAAGTCCCTCCTCCTCATTGCTGGGAACAGCCCTGGGACCCTTCTTTGCCTCTGTGTCTAGAAAGATGTAGCACTGGCCCATGGTGGCTGTGCCTCAGTGAAAACTGATGGTCCAGAGCTTCCTCTGTGTAGCTGTCCTCTCTCAGCTGGCTGTGCAATGCTTTCCTTGTCAGCTTTGGCCTTCCAGACCAGCTTCCTCAAATTAGCATTATGATGATCTAACACATGAAAATTTAAAAAGGGAACTAAAATGCAGTAAACACACAAAATGTTGCTTTGGTACTCCAATCTTTGTCATGCTTTGATTTATCTTGTCTAAAGCAGATTCCTTCTGCTTCTGCAGGCATTTTGTTCATTAGAAATCTGCTATTGCATGACCACCTATGCATTTCCACTGGCAAGAGCACAGACCCAGTCTTTTGCCTGCTCTATCCCCTAATCCCTGCCTGCAGTACAAATACTGCTCTGGTAATCTACTAATGCTTTCACCTTTGCAATCCTCTGAGTTTAAGTCATAGAGCAAGCATCATATGAAAACAAAAAGGTAGCTCTGGACAAGAATTGATCACCAGATACCAGCTATAGGAAGCAACTGCAGTCACTTTATCTCATGGCAGATCTCCAATCTGTGGTGCAGAGGACATTGAACACAGTGCAGGGATTATGTCTGTGCTCACTGATAAAATGCATCTGCTGGAGGATGAACATCTTAAAGACAAAGCACTGGTACAGGGTCTAAACGCAGCCACTGAAGCCTGAGCCCCACAGGGAGGGTGGGGCCAACCTGCAGTGATGCAAAGCCAGCTTGTGCCAAGTCCCCTCACACCAGACACAAGAGACACATAAAAGAAATGGCTTTGGACTCTTTTGACAGCTTCCCCCTGTCCAATAGCAGCAGCCACAAGACCACTACAGAGTTGTCATCTCTTTGATACTGAGAGGTGGCAATGTTGGCACATTCTCTTAGATGCCAGCTCACTCCCTGAGATGAAAAGGTCCAAACACCTACTCTGCCTTTGTGTCAGCCTCCTCCAGAGGCTGTGGACAACATGCTGATCACAGGGGATATCCTTAGACAAGTATCTATATTGGCCCTGGCAAGACAGGGAGGGAGAAACAACTCTATGCTGCTGGTCATGATGTAAGGTAGGCACACACGTCTTTGTGCTTACTGTAGTTATCTGGGCTTAGACTGGTGGAAACCAAAGCCCATGGAAAAGTCAAATGTCAGAGGGGAAGGGGCATTTCCATGGCCCAGACTTTGTGCTTGGGGCCAGAGACACATCCTATTTATAACCATAAATCCATGAGGCTGTCACACAAATAGTGACAATCACCTGAGCCTCCTGCAAGTCTCCCAGGTACCTGCCTCCCCAGCTACAGAGGTTCTCCAACACCACCACCACCTTCCCAATTTTACAGCCAGTCCTAAATACCAGATAATTATTTTTTTACGGCTGTGTTGGGAGGTATGCCAGGCAATTTCATATGATTGTTCTCATACACAATTGGAGAAGATGATCCAGAGAGTGAAGTAACTTCCCTGAGGCCAGAATGAGTCAGTTACTTTGTCAGATCCGTGTCCCTCTAAACATAGACATTTCTGAAAGGCTTTTTAAACCATAGGAATGGTATAAAAATAGGTACAGAGAGAGATGAACAGCCAGCACAGAACTGCACTTTTCAGAACTGGCCTTCCTTCAGGTTTTGTATGAGGAGTGTGTTACCAAAGCAGCAGGTTCTCTGAGCTGTGACTTACCAAGCACTGAAGCCTTCACAGTGAAGATTTGGTGAGCCTGAGAGCTCTCAGCTCATGCCATTTTAAGCCATGAGGGCAGGCAGGACAGACCAATGGCTGGCAGGACCTGGAACACTTTGCAGCACCCACAGTTGGTGTCACTGCTCTTCTCTGCATGGTGTGTTGTGTGCTGAGGTGGACCAGCCACGTGAACTCTGCATCCAGGCGTTTTGTGGCAAAGGTGGCCATGTCATGCTGTTGTTGCACCCAGAATGTGTCATGGGACAGGAGTCTGGTGCCACGTGACCTCTGTGAGTGGGACACTTTGTGGGACAGGTGACTTGCATGTTGCTTCTTCCTTAGCAGTGAGTCAGTGCCAAAAGATGTCCCAAAGACACCTCTCTGTGGGTAGGAACCAAACTGGCTGCAATGCAGCACACTCTCTGGGGTCTGCAGGCCCATCCTGGATCCTAAGAGACAGGGGCTGTCTGCAGAGGCCGAGGAAGTTCCTCTGGGACCCTCCATGGGAAGGACACAGATATATCCCACAGCAGGATTCCCACCTCAAATGCCAGGCACCTCTCTGCAAGCACAGGGTGCTGCAGATTAGCTTCAGATCTATCTGCTTCAACTCTTTTCAAGTGACAGATTTTCGCAATGCCCTCTTGTCTGCTCCTAAAAGGAGAAGCAAATCCTGTATCAATGGTAACCACAAGAAGCTGGTGTAATTTGAGTGCATGTTTTCAAAGACTGTGATAAAGATACTCAGCCTTGAAGGATAAGGGTGTGTGGGCAGTGAGGTTTGCTTTGCTTTTATCTTGGACAACACTTTTCAATGCCTAGTACCTCAGCAGCTGCATTTCTGAACCCAGGGAGTTATGACTCACTGTTTGCAAATCTCTGAGCCACCAAATTGAAGGTATGCCTTGCAAAGCACGATCCTAAACTGAAATGCTTATAAGTGGGTGTTACAGCTCCAGTTATTCTGTTCCAGCACTCAGGGCTGGGTCCATATCCCTGCCTAAATTTCTGGCAAATAGAAATCAGCACCTCTTACTTTGTTTAAATAAACAGGATCTCTCTGGCTTTGTCTTCCTCAGTAAAGTTCTCAACCAACCGGCGAGCAATGAGGTTACAGAAGATGCATTATCCCACCTAACCCAGCACAATGCTAGCCTGAGGAACATCTATTCTGCCCAGCTGCTTCAGACACCAGCATCAGAGCTGGAGCTGGCCTAAGGCTGTCTTTTAGCTGCTTTCTAGGTGACCTGTGTGGGGTTAAGTGAGCCACTGGCTGCCATCCTTTCTGTTGGAGTGGATGAGTTTACTGACTCAGGGAAAAACAACACAAATGTCTTATCAAACATTTCTTAGCAGGCAGGCAGGAGAGCTATCTGTGAGGAGCCCAAGGCCTTCAGAGAAATTAATAAGAACAAATGATCAAAAGTTCCTCGCATTTCTTTTTTCCTTAATCACTGATGTTTTTCTTATCAGGAAAGTGACTGCATACACTGCTGCAGACCAATGCTGTTCACAAGGGGTTAGTGCTCCCTCTCTTTGGGACAACTGTGATGGGAAGGAATCACCACCATCCATCTGGCAGGGCATGATGAGTTGTCTCTTGAAAAGGGGCCATGCTGACCACCACATCCATACATGCCAGGATCCATGAACAGCTGGGCTTGTATCAGAGATTTTGATTCAGCCAGGCAGGGGCTCATGGGTGCCTTTGCTGGAGAAATGTAAATCCTAGCTGGCACTTCACAGAGCATGATCCAGGAAGGTCCCTGCCAGCGGATTCAAAAATTTAGTAACCTGGTGTGAAATCTGCATTATCTCACTGCTTGAACTGAGGGCTCCTGGAGGGAGCAAAAGAACTGCCAATCTGTAAATGACCCCCTCTTGTTTGCTGTCAGTGGGATCCTCAACTTCCTGCTGTGTGTGGCAGATCCTGCAAAACTGAAGCTTTAAAATCCAGGTTTAAACTCTGTGTGAATAACAGGCTCCTAATAGATAATAACGGCACGTGCTTCCCTTACCAAAAACAAACTGAGAAAGACTAATTGCTCCATGTGAAGATAGCAACTCCCTTATTGTGCAGGGTGACCTGTGACAATTCCTTGCCGACTTCATTGCCACTGAGGACAGTGTCACGGACCACAGAACTGTACTGTCCTCAGGTGGGTCTTAGCACCACATTTGCCAGACCTTAAAGGGTTAGAAGGAAAAATGCAAGTTCTTATCAGAGAGATGGGCACTAAATCCCACGGTGGTCCTGTGGCACCCGGGCACTGCATCACTGCACAGCCTTTCCCTCACCTTCCGTCCCTCACCACGGGGATAAATCCCCTCGTGAAGTGACCCCAGCAGAGGCACCGCACACCCCAGAGCCTGGCAGGCAGCGAGAAGGCACAATAAACCTGCAGATCCCTGCAGCGCGAGGTGCCCGCTACCCCCGCAGCTGCGGGCGGCTGTTGCCCGTCACAAACAGCCTGACCGAGGGCTGCAGCCGCGATCCTGCGGACTGAGCTTGGCCATGCATTGATTGTTGTGGTTGCCACGGTGAGGCTGCAGCGATCGGGGCGGTGCAGCCCCCGCCGGGCGGGGCCGGGGCCGAGGGGCGGGGCTGAGGGGCGCCCCCCCCCCGCCGCGCCCCCACCGCCTCCGAGGCACCACGCGCGCCCTCTGGCGGCGACGCGCGGACATGGCGGGGGCGGCTGTGGGGACGTGGCCGAGGGGACATGGCTGTGGGGACATGGCCGAGGGGACATGGCCGAGGGGGCAGGTGAGAGTTTTTGTCACCCCCTCACAGCTGGGAACAGGCTCCATCGCCCAGTCTGGACCGGGCAGAAGTGTCACCGCTGCCTGCAGCTGCCGACCAGGACCCCAGCACGCCCAGCCCAGGTCAGGGATCTTAGCACCAGCCTCTCAGGTGCTCCTGCCTTGATTCTTTCAATGTATTTATCTCTGTGATTTCAGCCAAACGCGGGTGCTGTTGCCTCCATCACTGGCCCTGGGAGGTTGCAGCCCTGGGGCAAACAAGCAGATGGAGAGGTGTAATTGTGTGTCAGGCTGTGCAAGGATTTGCTCATCTTCAGTACAAGAGTGAGATGAAGCTGGCAGGAGCCAGCAGGTCTCCCCTCTGCCCATAGCTAGGACTCCCAGCCTCCTCCTCCGGAGCCTGGCAGGACAGCAGGTTCCCTGCCTCCTTGGTTCTCAGTGACAGGCAGCATCTGTCTTTTACAAGATATGCACTTTCTCCTCTTCTGACTTTGCAGGTGCCAGTTCACCAAAGGCATTTTCAAGCTATAGGTGTACCCAGGTCCTATGTGAACTGTGAAGTACTTGAATGGTGGCCCTGATCACACCTCCATTTTTTAAATATAGTTAAAACAGCACTGTTCCCTCTATCCAAAACATGCTCTGATCCTGTGACAAAATCCAGACCCACCCAGCCCAAAGTGGCTCTCCTTGTCTGGACGACATACCTTGCTCTGGTTTTGCATTTTAACTGTACACATATAGCAGATTATTTTCATTCACAGCCTGCCAGTGCCTGCCTGTGGCTATTTCAATTACATTTTTAGTAAGCTTTAAGAAGAGTTAAAAGTACTTTTTAAAGTTATGAAGTATCCTCTTTTCCACAATTTTTTTCCTCCTTATTTCAACAACACTCATCACACAGTGGTCTCACCCCTTGCAGGACTCACATATGCTCTCCCATATTCTTCCAAGAGGTTTTCCCTGTGTGTTTCCAATTCTTTGTACAATTACTGTGCACAGGCAGGTTCTATTCATTTTTTTTCCCGAGTCATGTGGTCTGACAAGGAGAGAAAAACTGATTTTTTTTTTTTAAACCAGGAAAAAATTATATTAAAGAAAGGTGAACACTATAAGGAGTGGGGAGGGAGGGGCTACTGCAGATAACTAAATTAGCTTGAAAAATTCCAGAGAAGCAGCCTCTGGACAGACAGTGCCCCACCACCACAGTTTCTCTGCAAATACAGGATGTGTTTCCAGAGTAGCTGAACAAAGAGTAGGAGCCAAGCTCCAACCAGCCCCCTAAGACCACCATTCCATGGAAATCACAGGCAAACTCCAGATAAGAATAATGGTATGTTTTGCTTGGCAGAGGCTTAGTGTGAGTTGTGCTGACGAGCTAAAAAAGGAGGTTGTAAAAATAACTGGAAGACTGTTGTTGTTCTTTTTCTCCAGCTGCTTTTTGAGGGCCTTAGCAAGGCTAAGCAAGCTCTGCCATCACTCAGCCACTTTACACCTGTGCTCTCATAGCTGGCAACTTCAACACCTTGCTCAGGACTGAATAAAGAGACAGAAATGCCCTCTGCCTCCCACTGGCAGCCAAAAGGCTGATTTTACATACATAGGGTTAAATGGTGAAACATCAAGAAAATCTGAAGTGGGGGAGTGGTTTCAGGATCACTGACAGATTTGTATTAAAATCTTCAAGGTGTTGCCAGGTTGAGTTCTGCTACACATGCACAGCCCTGTTTACTTTCTTTTGTCCCTGACCTGGGCTCCTCAGAGAGCAACATATTGTATCATGGTCCCTGCATATTCCTGGTGCAAGCTCCCCACTGGTATGAGGATCCACCAGAATAAATCCTGTTCCCTGCTGCTACAGGCTTCAGTGTGCTTCTGTGGTCACAGCCAACCCACTCCTTCTAGAAAATAACTTCTCCTTCCCTCCTTAAGAACAAATTGCTCTGACAGATGACACAGCTCTGAGTTTGGCATCAGCCCTGTAAAAACAGAGGAACGCAGGGCTTTTCCTGGGGTGTGGTTCTTTTCATGGCCTATCCAGCCAGAGGCATTTATTGGACCACGATGATCCCTCAGCCCTGGCAGATGGCTGGGCTGGCACCGGCTCCATCCTGGCTGTTTCCCTCCCACTGCTTCGAGGTCCTGACGGTGACACACTCTCTCCACAGCACTCAGGGAGCTGGGGCACTCTGCCAGTGCCTGGATGGCAGCAGGGTCTGGTAACCTCTCTCATGCTGCTTCCTGACCTGCAGCTCTCTTGTTACCGCTGGAGGGGAACATTCCTTGCAATGAGAGAACAAAAGAAATAACGTATAAAGAGAGAAAAAGCAGTTTCTGAACTCCTGTCTCTCTCTGTTACTTGGCACCAAGCCTGGGTAGCTGGATATGCACACAAGCACTACAACCTGTCCTTGATGAACAACAGCCTGCAAGCTGTCCCTGAGCTGTCCCTGGAGCTATCCCTGGAGCTGTCCCAGCCACCATCACACCCAGCCAGGGGTCACGAGCAGCTGTGACTGAGCCCATGCATGAAGAACAGCCTGGCACTGCTCACAGGGTAGTGGCAAGAGGAGCCTGCAGAGCTAAACTCAACCTTGAGCAAGTCCAAAGGCAGCACCTTTTCAACCCAAAGACAAATTTAGCCTATGTTGTAGGGCTGAAGTCTTGAAACAGATGATGCACAGGCTCAACATGACTCAGTTATCAGAATCAGAAATGGATCCAAATACAGGTTTAGTGTACAACAGTCTGGTTCAGAGCTTGCCAGGGTCTAGGATGGGTCACATATTGAAACTGGCATTTGCCATCAAGGTCAAATCCAGCCTCTGGGATGAACCCATTGGAGAGCAACTTTTGGCCTGAGATGTAACAACTGAAGCCCAATTATTTCCAGACATAAGGGACATATGCATTTATTTCGTTCCCTCCTTTTACCAGGAGAAATTGCCCTAAGGGAGAGGGGGAAATAAGAGCTGGAACTGCATGTGTTATTAAAGAGGCCGAATGGAGTTCATTTATTCTGTGTGACACATGGAAGGACAGTGACAGCCATTCTTAGCAGAGGAACTTGCAAACCCAGCCTGGACAACTGGAGGGAGTCCCCAGATGCAACACTGCTGGCCAGCCTTTAATTAGAGGCAGCTGTTCTGCTCAGCCCCTCATGTTTCATGGTTGCTTCCCCTGAACATGCCTACCCAGTTCTAGGCCCCAAAACCCAGCTCTTTGGAGAAGGCCAAGATAAACAGGCTTTTCCTGGAGAGCAGAGGGACCCGAAACATTTCCCTGGCTGGAAACATGAGGCTGAGGAGGTGGAACCCACCCCTGCAGGCATCTCCTGCTGTGCTACTGGAAGAGAACACCACTGTCACCCGAAACACAGTGACAAAATTACCTGCTTGTGTTAGGATATACTTACAGGGCGAGTTGCCAAATTCACAGGGCTGCTGCCTACATAAATCAAAGGGAAATTGAAGGAATTTGCCAAGAAAATTTCCATGATAGGAATTTGGGGGGCGGGCAGTGGTAAGGGAAGAAAAGGAAGGCTAGCTGAGAAATTATGCTGTTTTGAATATAGCACACCAGGAGACATCCCATTCTATTTAGCCTTTGCCAAGGGGCTATTTGACTCCGTATCCAAACACGTAATTTAGGAAATCCTCTTCCGATACTTGGCAATCTCAGGCCAAATCAAAGAATAATCTCTGTGACTCGTATTAGGATCTTAAAGAAAGATTGAGTCCTGGATCACATTATCCAAACATGAAAGGTCTGTTGTCCCATAGGGCTCACAAGCAAAAGCCCTGCTCTGGCAATTGCAGCAGACAACATCCGTTCTTTGCTTTTATCTGCCTTAGATGTTTGGGAATAAAGTGTCAATCACCTCTTCCCCGGACATGTGTTAAACCACTAATACTTTCCTTTCCTCAGCTGCCTTAAGTCAGTGCAGGGCTGGTTACCATGCCTTGGCTACCTGCAGCACTTCTACTCTGGCATCACCTAGCTGTCAATTATCTGTGTTTTTTTAGCAGTGTTATAGATGGGTGATGTGGTGATTGGCTCTGGCAAATGACAAATGGTTATTATGTGTATTAAAAGTTGTTAAGGTTTAAAGTTCTTTTGATGTGTAACTGTTGTAGGTTTGTTTTGGACCCTTTTTTGTTCTCCCTTTAATCCTCTCTTCTCCCATCTATATTGTTGGCATCAGACAACCCTGGGTGTCAGAGACATTTGGAGGCGGGTGTGTACACGTGCCCCTTGCATGAAGCAGCAGGAATGGGGGCCGCTGTCCCTGGAGGCTCTTGGCATGACAATACCTCACCTCCAGTCAAGCTGCAAGAAGGTCTCCACCAATTGACAGCAAAGAGTTAACTGGCATACTTTGGGAGGGGCTAGGTGTATATATATGTAAGAAAGATATTGGAATATGTATACTTATAAATGTGTATTTGGCTGATGCAACATCAGGGGTATAAAAGGTGGAGCCACCATTTTGTGGGTGAACCTCTGGTGGTTGGCCACACTTCCAACACTGTCCCTTTTTGCTAATTTTTTAATTAGTTCTCAATAAAACTTTTATAACTCATTTCTGCTTGGGGTCTGAGTAATTTATAATAGCAGAAAATTTGGGTTCATCTTAAACTCTGTTTGTGTTAAACCTCATCAGAGCAACGTGTGCCAGGTCAGCAAGATGAGCTGTCCCAACTTGAGGCTCATTAATTCAGCAGCATAATCAAAAGCACCAAAGTCCATTCCTTTGCAGTGCCCAGTGCCTCCCAGTGTCATCCTATGTCCAACACTTCCACCAGGATGGACATCTCTGGCCCTTGGAAGCCCTGGCAGGAACCGGCCACTGCTAAAAACATGGAGAAACAGAGCTGCTTTGTGTCGTGGCAGAAGAGAAGGCTGAGGAGCACCTGAAAGCCCTGAGCATCCCACAGTATTTGTTATAGTTTTTCGCTCTATTTTGCGGCAGAAAAAGAAGTGGGAAAGCCCAGCAGGGCCAAACAAGCAGCACTTGACCGGTCCCGAGGCCTGCCCAGACCTGGGAGCTCAGCAAGGGCACGAGCCCAGCTCCCCACGGGAACACCCAAGCTCGCCGACAGAGCCGGCGAGCTTGGAAGTGCCAGAATTGCGCGAAGCCGAAACCGCACGCGAGACTCTGGAAGAGCCCGCCCAGCTTCTCTCCTCAGGCACCTTGGAATGTGGGGAGGAGGGGGGCCAGGCCTCCAGTGCATCTGGGCGCCGCCATCGCGAGCCTCCTCCTCCACTGGGCGCCGCCATCTTGTGCCGTGCCCGTACAGCGCGTGCGCCGCCATCTTCTGCCCTCCCCGCGCGGTGTGCCGGCCATGGCGGGGCTGCTGTGCCGCCTCCTGCTCCTCTGCCTGGCGGCCGCCGGGGCCAACTCCGATCTAGTGCTGGAGGAGGTGCGGCGCTCAGTGGACCTCAGCACGCACCTGGCCAAGATCTCGACCGAGCTCAGCCTCGGCAACGCGCCGGGCGGCGCGGCCGCCTCCACCTTCCTGCTGGCGCTGGAGCCCGGGCTGGAGCCCCGCCTGGCCCACCTGGGCGTGCAGGTGAGCGCGGGGAGCAGGCACCGAGCGCCGCGCCCGGAGGGGCCGCGGGCGCTGCCCGGCCCCGCGCCTGAAGGGACACGTCGGCACTGCCGGGCCCTCAGCGCCGCTCCCGGATCCCGCAGCCGGCCGGGAGCGGGGGGTGTGTGTCGCGGGGTGAGGGCGGAGCTGGGAGGCGATGAGGGGGCGATTGACGCCGTCACGGCTGGGTAGGGGTCGTCGCCAGCACGGCCGGAGCAGCGCTGGCAACCCCAGGCAGCGCCGGGATGGGGGCCTGGCCCTTACCCACAGGTCGGAGGAGCAGTAGGACAATACTTGTGTGCTAGCCCCAGAAGTATTGTCACTTTAGATAAACTCACAGCAGAGAGGTACATACAGTGCTCTATAGTATACCTGTATACAGAGTTCTGTGGTATATCTCAACTGGTCAAGCCGTATTTTCTGTGGCCTGCTCACTCCCCAGTCACAAGAGAATCACAAAATCAGTATTCTCATTTGTGCAAGTTACGGTGACTGTGCCGGCTTGGGAACCAGGCTGAGGGAACATAGGAACACGAGAGTTACCAGAAACCTCCAGTATCTGTTTTTGCACACTGACCACACTGCAGTTTGTATTCGTGAACAACATTATGAAAGGTCCTTTTAAAATTTCTTTCTTAATACATTAGTTATATATAAACTTGTACTTTCTGGGGGACATCTCTCCTAAAAACTCCTTACAGAGACTGTACAGACTTCACCCTGGATGTGTTAAGTCTTTTAAATAACAGCACACTGATCCCATATGTTCTTTGGGAACAGGTGAAAGGTGAGGAAGAGGAAGAGAACACCTTGGAAGTGAAAGAGACTAAAGTTAAGGGCAAAAGGTGAGTATCTCCCTCTAAGGTCAATACCTAGAGTTGTGCATGGGGGATTCATAATTGTCCTCTCAGTGAAGCAGAGGTACTACCCCAGTTCCATGTACCTAGAGATCACGAGTGTTTTCTTCCTCAGCCATGCTCAGTCTCTTGTACTCAGTGCCTTGAGTAATGCCCTGGCCTCCTGGGACACCAGGTGAGCGAAGCATTTGGTCATGCTCTTACCCATTACTCCATTTTGAGCTGTCAGATGGTTGGCAGTGGTGACTACAGAGTTTAGTGCCCTGTGGCTGTGTGTAGAGTACTACAGAGTGCTGGGTACCATGGCGCACTATAGGCTCTTCCTGCTGCCAGGAGAGAGGATGCTGGTGTTGGCATCAGGCTCTGTACTGCCAAGCTTGGAATATTATGTAGGTGCTGCAGGCACCATGAGAGGTGAGCAGTGCCTATAAAGTGGCTCAAAAGCACAATGCAGCTGGGTTTCCAGAGTACAGTAGCTGTGGAGTTAAGTTGCCAGGGTAGACCTTAGTTTCTGACATGGCTGGATGTCTCATGTGATCCTGTCCTTGGGCCACCAGGCATGACGTGAAGTATGTTGGCTTCTAGTATCACATTGGTTTGTCCAGTGCATCCTTACAGATTTGGTGGAGTGTCATTCCATTCTGTAGAACCTCAGTCCAAAACCTTGCTCCCATTCTGGCCATTCCTCAGTTTCAGATCCTGTGTGCAAAAATCTGAGAACAAACAGACTTTGTGGGAACAGGTGCTTAAGATATTTGTGATTTGTCTTCTGGACTTGTGGCCATGCTTTCTTGTGGCCAGATCTTTCCTGTCATCTGGAGAAGAATGGAAAAACTCTTACTGAAGCTTTATAAATGCAGGATTAGGGAGGGGTGTGTCACCATTTCTCTTCCAAAAAGGGAACTAGGTGTTTTTTTGTGAAGCAAAACTGTAACTGTGCCTGAACACAGTGCAGCCTGTGCTGCTTCCCCAGCATAGTAACCACACCTGCTGGGACAAGACATCTCCATGTCCTGGAGGAGCAAGTAAAATACCTGCCCAAATCACACATTACATACATGATACATGGTCGCCTGTCTGCAGGGGATGTTGCAGTGGGTGGATCTGAATGCTCTCTCAAGGGAGATCCCACATGACTTACCTGTTCTTCTCCCTTCCAGTGGGAAATTCTTCTCAGTGAAGCTGCCATCTCCTTTGGCCCCAGGAGCCAAGGTCCGTGTCTCTGTTGAAATGGTTTTCACACACGTCTTGCAGCCCTATCCCACCCACATCACCCAAAGTGAGAAGCAGTTTGTGGTTTTTGAAGGAAATCACTATTTTTACTCACCTTACGTCACCAAGACCCAAACAACCCGTGTAAAACTGGCCTCCAGGAACGTGGAGAGTTACACCAAGCTCGGCAACCCTTCCCGCACTGAGGACACAATTGAATATGGCCCCTTCAAGGATATCCCTCCATACAGCCAGGTACATTTCTGTGCAAAGGCGTTGTGGCTGTGCAGAGAGCATCTTCCAGATGTGGAAGATGTGTCAGAGGCTGGGGAGTGGGAAGCAGAGGCTTTCACACAGAAGTCACAGGTCAGCCATGAGTTAACCCGTGTGCAGGCCAGGAGCATGTGCATCTGCCAGGACAGGTTTTCTGTGGTACATGGATCACTGTGAGGGAAGCTTGTTACTTACTTTAGGTCTGACAGTTTGTCTTTTTTTTTCCCTCATTAGGACACTCTGAAGGTGCACTATGAAAATAACAGTCCATTCCTGACCATCACCAGCATGACACGAGTCATTGAGGTGTCTCACTGGGGTAACATTGCGGTTGAAGAGACGGTTGATTTAAAGCACACAGGAGCAGTGCTGAAAGGGCCTTTCTCCAGATACGACTACCAGAGACAGCCAGACAGTGGGATCTCTTCTGTCAAGTCTTTTAAGGTTGGCATCTTGCACATATATTTTTTATAACTGTGGCTTCCCCCTTTCTGAGATCCCTAGAGGGGGAAAAAAATGCAATCCTCCTTTGCCTTTTGTTGGGTAACCATACTCCAGTAATAAGGGAATATTAAAACTCTGGTCTATTTTCAGAGAAAGCTTGTGCTGGATAGGAATAGCTTTTGGAAGCCGCATTAGGAGGTTATACACTTTATTCCATTTGCTGATCCAACAGACTGCACATACCAAGGCATGTAGTGTTTCTCCACGCTCCCACCCTTCAATCTCAGGGACCCTCTTAAGTCCCTTACCGCTGTATTGAGGTCTCTGCTTTGGGTTTTCCACTGTGCAAGGACCATTCATTCTGTCTCCACCCCCTTATTTTCAGAGTTGCTTCTCTGTCATATCCTGCTCATGTTGAACAGTATTAATTGGAAACTCACCCATTCATTCCTTGCTCACAAAGCACTAAACAAGAATTAAAGCTATGGCTCTGCTAGCCAGATGTAAAAACTATGTGTTCTCGTCTGAACCAAAACCTTTCTCACTGCTTATAGCCTGCAGGATTGATTGTTGTAATTCTCTAGGGTGGTGCAGCCAAACAGAAATCTCACTTTGCTGAGTGTAAAGCCAGCAAGCCCAGTTAGGGCAGCAAGTTGGAGTGAAAAGGGAATTGCTGTCCTGGTGGGCATGATAAGATCCCTTGGTGTCTGAGATGTTTGAAACTCAGCTGGAGAAAGCACATTCATTTGGAGGCCAAGTGATTTTAGTGCTGGCAGCCACTTGTGAGATTGCTTATAATAGCACAATTTTACCACTCAGTGCAACTGAATGGCCATTTTGTCATGTCTCATGTGGGAGCACAGTTTCTCAGTGCTTACCAGCCTTTATTGGTTTTGCCAGTTTCACTGGAAGTAGCTCCCCTCTGCTTAGAGAGACCATTCTGCTTCTGTCCTTACAGACCATTCTCCCAGCTGCTGCTCAGGATGTCTATTACAGAGATGAAATTGGGAACATCTCCACCAGCCACCTTCTTGTCCTGGATGACTCTGTGGAGATGGAGATCCGTCCCCGATTCCCACTTTTTGGGGGCTGGAAAACCCATTACATCATTGGCTATAATCTGCCAAGCTATGAATACCTCTACAATCTTGGTGAGTCGCTGAGGGGAAGGGAATAAAAAACATCCTTCTGTGTGTTTAAAGGTAGTTGCTGTACAGAAAAGAATTGAAAGCTCTGATACACAGGACCCTAGCAACAACAGTTGCCAGCTATTTTTTCTAGAATATGCAAATCCACCTTTTTTGTGCTTCCTTCAGGTATTTGTAGACATCTGGTTAAAATATATCTGAGTGAGCTAGTGCCCCCTGCTGCACAATTATCCGTGCAAATTCTGCTCCTGCCCATGGAAGCTGAGCTTCAAGGCTGTCCTTTGTCCTCTGAGGAACTGTAACCACTCTGCTCTGCACTCTTAGGTGATCAGTATGCCCTGAAGATGAGGTTTGTTGACCACGTGTTTGATGAGCAAGTTACGGACTCTCTGACTGTCAAGATTGTCCTGCCAGAAGGAGCCAAGTAAGTGTGATTCCTCCTCGCTTGTTACTGCAGACAATGCTATGCTGGTGGCAATTCTCCAGTCTGCTCTAATGGCCTGGGGACAGTGAATCAAAACCATGACTCTGCATATGGAGGAGATCTTGGAACACAGCTTTGTTTCATTGTAGAGCATTATTTAAACTGCATAATTTACCTTGTGCTAGAGGCAACAATTGCCCCAGCAAGTCCTGGGTTACATCATTGCAAACACCATGGGGTCATATGGGACTATCTGTTTTTTATCCACAGGAATATCCATGTGGACAGCCCCTATGAAATCAATCGTGCCTCAGATGAGCTTCACTACACGTACCTGGACACTTTTGGACGTCCTGTTATTGTGGCACACAAGAGCAACCTGGTGGAGCAGCACATCCAGGACATTGTGGTGAGTGTGGCCTCTGAGCAGTTGTGTCTCCTCTGAATTCAGCAACTCGGTCAAAACACCTTAGAAATAAACACTTGCTGGACTGCTTGGATGGTTCTGCTGCTGTCTGAGGTATTAACCCTGCAGTAACATGGGGCATTGCTCAGTGTTTGAAACTTCTCTTGTAGGTTCATTACACCTTCAACAAAATCCTGATGCTGCAAGAGCCTCTCTTGGTGGTTGGAGCCTTTTACATCTTGTTCTTCACTGTGATTGTCTATGTGAGGCTGGATTTCTCCATCACCAAGGTCTGTATGAGTGAAGAGCCCTGTGGGAATATAAGCAGTTTTCTCAGCTGCTGAATGGTGATTTTTCCTACTAGTAATTCTCACTGAATGTTCCCACCGTTCCAATACTTCACTGGTTGTTTAAAGTCCTGTTTTTGTTCAACCTGAGCACTGGTACTGCTGCAGGGCTGATCTAGTGTCATAAAGCTAACTATAGTTTTGCTTGCTGCATAAAAAGGAATCCCCCTGAGAAGAAGGGATGTCTGCAGTTCTCCCTCTGCAGTGTTTTCACTGTTAAACTATTTGTTGGGCTGGACTGAGTGCTGAAAGGTGTTTCCCCTAAATCAGCAGTTGCTCCATTCACATAATTACTGTTTATTGACGTAATTGCAAAGGGAACAGTTTCAGTAACCGTTCTGTGGCAGATTGCAGGCATGGCTTGATGCAGGTCAGAGATATGACTGGGTTTGATCTTCTCTCCTGTCCTCTCGCAGGATCCAGCTGCTGAAGCCAGGATGAAGGTTGCCTGCATCACAGAGCAGGTGCTTACTCTGGTGAACAAGAGGCTTGGGCTGTACCGTCACTTTGATGAAGCAGTGAATAAATACAAGCAGTCACGGGACATCTCCACCCTGAACAGTGGCAAAAAGGCTTTGGAGATGGAGCACAAGGCCCTGACAAACGAAATAGCTTCTCTGCAGTCTAAGCTGAAGACAGAAGGCTCTGACTTATGTGATAAAGTAAGAAATTCAGATGTATTTCATAAGCTCTCCTGTTCTTGGCTCTGTCAAGAGTTCTGCATGAGTTTTAATTGGGAGTTTAGTTTCTGCAGCCAGTCTAGGTTGGGGTTTTTCATCTGAAAATGGCTTGATCTCTGCAAGGGCATGTGAAAAATGTTACTTTTGCAGTAATCTCAGTTATGGAGCCATGTAAGTGTTGATGGTAAACAGCTGCTTGTGCTGTGTCTTAAACAGCCCTTGAAACAGCTGCATTTGTACAGATTAATGCTTTGGTAACACAATCCTGATGCTTCTCATTGAGCTCATGGCAGTGACGCTTAAGCAAAAATGGAAACACATTAACAGTTTTGACTCTCTACTCACACCAGTCAACCCCAAATCTTCTCCCTCATCTCTTAATTTTCTTGCACATTTGCATTTGGTGCTGACAGAATTTTGGTAACGATGCTCCTTGGGGGTGATTTGCTCTACCATGTTGAAAGCCATGGCACAATGAGCACAAACCCACTGTCCTTCCCTTCAATATATTTTAACACTTACCTGAAACAGCTACTTAACCCCAAGTGAGGAACACTTTAGTCTTTGAAGTCCATTTAGCCAACAGCCACCTTGGTTAATCTGTTATTTAACTCAAAGAGTAGCTCTGTCATTGCAGACCTACCACTCACACATCATGAACATTAACTGTAGGGACATAGCTTCCATCTGTCAGAGCTGTGATTTAGCTTGAAGCCTTTAAAATCCATCATTAAATACTCTTTAACAGTCTCTTGCCAGTATGGCTGCTGGGTCCTTGGACCCCCTTTTATCTGCACTCCTTAGTTACTCATTCATGGATTATGCCTCATAATATGATAGCTCAGGAGGCAACATTCAGGGATCGGAGATGTTCCTACTTAGCACTGACTTCATCTTTTGCTATCATCTGCCATCTCTTCTATTCCAGTTTCACTGTAGGGATTTTTTTGTTTTGTGTTGTCTCCTCTAATACTCCTTTGGTTTGTCACCCTGCCACAGGTAAGTGAGATTCAGAAGCTGGATGGCCAAGTAAAGGAGCTGGTGCTGAAGTCATCAGTAGAGGCGGAGCGGCTGGTGGCAGGCAAGCTCAAGAAGGACACGTACATCGAGAACGAGAAGATGCATTCCAACAAGCGCCAGGACCTGGTCTCCAAAATCGACAACATCCTTGATGCTCTGTAACTGTAACTGCTTTAGCAACTGCACAGAGGGGAGAGGTATGGAGATGAGAGTGATACACTTTGAGCCAAATCTCATTCCTGGCAAAATTAGGGGAAAAGTTAATGTGGAATGTCTGAAAGTACATTTTGTTTTTAGATTTTTCTATGAAGCGTGTCTGCTCGGCAGCATGTGCTGTGCAAGGGACCATGCCATCATGTTTGGCTGGGTAATGGGATTCCTTTACCAGAGGTGAGACTCAGCCAAGTTGTGAAACAGTCTCCTGCTTTTGGTTTGCCCTGTATAGATGTGCTCTGAGTAAACGCACACAAGGAGCCAGTCTGAGCACAGACACGCTTAGGGCAAAGCTGAATGCCTCAGCTCTGGAAAGAATAAAAGATACCTTTGTTCTACTTTGAAATAAAACAGTCACTGCCTTGCGTTTGCGTGTTGTGCTGGGCTGGGGGGAGGTGGAGGGGTTGGGTGGCCCCATCCTGCCCATGGCCAGGCAGTGCAGTTCCCTCTGGAGCAGAGTTCAGCCCTGACCACTCCTGCCTCGTGTCAGCTGTGTGCCCTGAGGTCAGAACTCTGCCACCTCCCAAAGCCCTGACCCAGACAGGGAAGAAAGCCAAGCCCTTGTTCTCCAGGGATGTGCATGCACCTACACCCTTACAGGGAGAAAAACAACAGAACCCCTCCTGCCATCCTCTTACTGTGTGCTGCATGTGACAAAAGTCCCTGCATCCCTTGTGCTGCCCATGTAGGTCCTTACTCACACTTCAATACCTTGGGGGGGTGTTTGCAATCCCCTGCTAATATCAGTCTCCTAAGATTTTTTTCCTGTGCATCTTTGCCTCAGTTCGCTGTTGAATACCCCAAATATGGCTGCAGGGACAGCAATATGGTTCTCCCCTACTGCCTTTGCCTGGCATAGTTGTTTGGATCAAAGTCTTAGAGATCCTCATACAGAAAAAACAGAAGGGGCTGTGTGTCCCCTGTTTGCCCTGCACTGCAGGTGGTGGCAGCTGCCCGTGGGTGGGTGGGTGTGTGTGTGTGCAGGGCAGGGGTGGTAAGTGGTGTGCAGCCCTCTCCACTGGGCACCTGCAGTTTCCTGGGGGAAGCAGACTGCAGAGAGTCGAGGTTGCCTGCAGTTCAGGCAAAGCACTTGGCTGCCCCACAGAGCAGTGGCTCACCAGGAGACTAGTGCCAAATGTGGCTGTGCTGGGGAATGAAGGTTTGCCACAGTACCTGCACTGACACCCTGTGAGGCTTAAGGCAAACATATTCCTTGGCCAGTGCTGCCTGCAAGCTCTGTGCTTGGATATGCACAAGCAGCAGGACACTTGGCAGCCTTTTGCCCAGCTACCTGCACTGCATTCCCTCTGTCCTGGACTTAAATAGCCCAGGTCTGTCATAGACACACTCGTCTCTGCTCCTTACTCTAACCCCTTTTATCTGAGATAAAAGTTGTCTTTATCCTCTCCCAGGATGCTTTTCTCCTTGTACAGGGAATGCAGGTGGTTGGAAAGCCCTCTGCCCCAGATCACAGAGCTTCCAAAGTGGTTTGTTAGTCAGGGGTGTTTTGCAGCAGGCCTGAGCGCAGGCACCCACCACATTGTCACCAGATGCCAGCTCTCTCCCATGCCCACAAACCTCACCTGGCAGCAGAGTGAGCAAGCCTAAATCCCTGGCCATCTGCTCCCTGTGCAGGTGCTATGGGGAGCCCTAAGACAGTGAATCCTGCCTGATCAGCTATAAAGAGCTAAAATCAAATAAATTATCATTAATCCATCAAGTCCCAGCACACACCATACTCAGGGAGTACCAGGTGCATCCAAAGCCAGACAAGGGCTGCCTGTTGCACCCAGCCAAAGCAGGTGGGTCCAGAGGATGAGAAGAGGGATCAAACTGGTGATGCCAAAGACACCCTTGACTTTCCATTCCCCCAGCAGGGGAAAAGCAGTGCCACCCTTCCCTCCCAGGTACCACTTCTGCCTGGCTGGACCTGCAGCTGAGACCCTCAAGGGTGCAGTGATGCCTGTTACAAAGCCCTGTGGGGTTGATAGTGCCTGTGTTTTTCTATCCCAAGGGGATTTGATTAATCAGCATATACCTCAGCCCACAAAGCTACTGGGCAGCTTCAGATACTGCTTGTTAATGGAAACCACATCTGCTAAGATAGCAGCTATAAATAGGATGAAGGCAGCCCCAGCTAGAAAGGCCTCTGGTCCCTAAGGAAAGCTGTCCCAGTTCCTGAGGCTGAGAATAAAACAGTCAGTGCTGAAGCAGTGCCTCACTCCTCTCCACACAGCTCCTTTCTGCTGCCGTCCCTGGGGGGACATGCCTCCCACACTGCTCCCTGAGCCCCTTCTGCCCCAGTGCTGCCTCTGCAGCAGCACATACATCAGGGAACCTTTTAACAAACACACAACAGCAGAGCGACCTAGAAACCTGAGCCATTTCTGGATTCCTGCAAATTTACTACTGTGAATAAAAGAAAAAAAGGGAAAACCACAGAACCTACCAGGAGCTTAGAATCTGCAGGAGCCGGGGGAGAAGCAGAGCAGCAACACCTGATGGCAGCAAATGGGCCAATTAGAGCTGTAGCTGTTTGTCTCTCCCAAATTTAAAGGGAGTAGCTTCCAATCCATGGGGTGAGGGTTGTTGGGTCAGGAGGGTGGGCACCTGTTCATTCAAGCTCTGAGGGCTTTAGGGGATCTGGCTTCAAAATCTCTCTCCCATGGTTGGGTTTTACAAACTGTAAATACATCCAAAGAAATTTTTAAATTATCTCCCTGCTCAGATTCTATGACATGCCCAGGTAATGCTCCTGCCAGATGTGTGATCCAAGGTGCCCACTGAGAACAGGAAGGAGCTACTGCAGGGCAGCCCAAATGGAGCCATCAGGGAGCTTAGTCTTTCATCCATGTGGCTCAGGTGGGGCTTGCTTTATTCCTCCAGCCACTGTCACTGTACTGGCTTCTGCCACAAGGGCCACTCCAGCAAGTCCCTGGCCAGGGCTGGCCTTGTCAGCACCATTTTTGGCTGGCCTTGGGACCTCCCTGAACTCCAGCTGCTCCTTTGCAAGGACATCCTTTATTTCTTCCAGGCTTGGCAGACCATCAGGTGTGAGGAACTGGATCCAGCAGGTTCCCAAAGCATCATAGCCAACATTGGGCTGTAGGGATGTAGGCACTGCATCAGGGAATCCAGATACCGGGGCTCCTCTTCCTTTCAGCCACAATTGTGACCATCTAACCTGAGACCTGTGGGCAGGGGGAATCCCAAACTGATTGGAGAGAATCATCTCCATTTTTCTTCTGCCTTCCAAAATAGCCAGGCCTTCAAGAGAGGTGGGAGCTACTGAAGGACTGTCTCTACTGCTCTTCACAGAATCTTTTCTGAGCTAGAAAGTTCACTTATGATCTTGCTCAGAGAAAATAGCTTGGGGAGGTTGTTAGGAGTTGGGAGGCATCTGCCAGAGGGATTGCAGAACAGCAGAAGGAAAAGAAAGGCTCAAATATAGGAACACTTGAGACCCTCCAGCAGATTAACATCTCACATGTAATTAAAGCTGAGCCCTTCTAGGAGTTCGTGTTTAGTTTTATTCCTGTGCAGAGTTTGGAATCAAAAGTTGGAAGGGCTGAAATTTTTCTCTGCAGCAAAAGGAACAAAATGAAGAGAGAAGAAAAAAAAGTGTACGGAGCAGAAGGAAAAGGAAACCACACAAATGCAAGATTTGCTGGTGAAAGCGAGCAGCCATGATTTCAGATCCCAGCACAGCCACCTGCCTTGCACAGGCATCTCACTGCTCCCACCACCTTCCCACACCTCCCCTGCTCACCAGGGTGATACCCACACCCACAGCTTTTCCTGGGGCTCCCGGGCAGCCAGAGAACAGCTTCTCCCTCTTTGACTCCTTGGTTATAGACTTCCAAGGGAAAAATCTAGAACTGAAGACCAGCCCAGGAGGTCCAACCCATCCTCCAGTGGATGCTCGAATTCAAGGGCTGGAAAGAAAATCAGGTTTTATATTAGGTGCGTTGTAACTCCCACCCACAGCCTCTGGCCCTAGCCAGCCCCTCATCCATCCTCTGTGGGTGGGGATAGCCCAGTACTATTTCCATACCATTGTCCCTTTCTCCCCTCCCCAAGCTGACACCTCCCCTCTGCTCTGCAAGCACCAACCACCTTTTTGTTTATTTTTCATCCAACAAAAGAAAATCACTGGGCTTAACTCGAGCAAACCCTGCAGGTCTGTGCTTGGCTCTGGGGCTGCCACATCTCTCTACACCTTGGGGGAGCACATACAAAAGCATGCCTTGTTTAGCAACATCTCTTCCAGCCGATCTGAGCCTGCCACTTCAGCAGGAAGCAGAGCTGGAGCACATGCCAAGCAGCATGTAGGCAGTCATGCTTTAATTCTGCCTGCTGCATTACAGCCTCAGGGAGCACACCCTTATCACACCTGTGCACACCCCACACCAGCACAGGGGATTTTGGCAAGTTCACAAGGTCAAGAGCATCCATGATCTGTCCACTTCATCTGTCCATTCCTGCAGTGGGGCCCATAACCTAGGGTACCCTATCCCCATGGCAGACCTGGTGAACATTCTCTGCCAGGCTCCACAGATGGAAAGATTTCCCTCCTGGTGTTTCACCATTTCCCTCCCTGCACCCCCAGTAGTGCTGCCGGGTTCCCAGTCTACCCACTCTGTCAGCTGCTCAGCACAATCTGGTGGCTTTGGACTAGAGGCTCAGAGACTGGTTTGGCCAGTTTGAGCTGCTGCTGGCTTATCCTAAGGACTATCTCATGCCCTCTTTCCCAGCACCCACTCCCTCGCCAGTGCAAGGTGGGCTGTGTCACAGAGGGGGACCATGTCCTACCAGGCAGCAGCATTGGGATGAGGACCATGTCCAGTGGGTGGCAGTGCCCTGAAGGATGGGAGAGAAGCCCCTTGGTGCTGGTGGGGCCCATGAGGCCCAGGATGCTGCAAGGGCACCTCACTGCTTCCACTGCCACTAGAGGCCGACAGTGCCAGGGGAGTGGCACTGCTATGCTGGCTACCCCCACTTGCCCTGACCCTGGCCACTGCTGGCCACACCGCTTGGGGGACCCATTGCCATGCTGGCACATGGGCCAGCTCTGGCCTAGGACAGCGGTGAGCATCATTCTTTCTTTTATTTTTTTTTTGCTTAAATTTATTATTTTTTCTTTCCCCCCTTCTTGCTCCTCCTCGTCCAATTTGTCTTCAAAGCTGACATGAGAGAAAACCCCAAATGACAGCGCCTGCCCGGCACAGTTTTACCACAGTATCCTGAAAAAGGCATCTGGTGAGCTGATAATGCAGGGGGGCTCCGGGCGGGAGCCCCTGCCGGAAGCAGAGGACTGGTGGCGGTTGAAGGGCCGATGCTTCAGCACGGGCAGCAAACAGGAAACGTCCTCAGGGCACAGGGAGCTCTTCTGGGGTTGCTCCAGGGTCTTGAGGCACAGCCAAGGCACCCCACCCCACAGGAGCTAGGGTGGGCTTGCTGGGACCCCTATTCTCCCTGCTCAGCCCCACTGCCATCTTGTGCAGGGCTCCAACTTGCACTGTTGAGCTTCCTCCTTCTCCCAAGGAGAGCAGCCATGCACACTGAAGCTGGAGGAGCACCACAGAGCCAGTGTGGGCCTTGTCTGCCGTAGCAGACCCAGTTTTCATGGCTCTGGTGTCAGGAGATGTCCTCCATTTGTGTCCCTTTTGTGGTCTCTGTAGTGCCCAGCCTGAAGCCTCTGCTGTGCCAGGGGCTCCAAAGATGATGGGGAGCATCCTTCTCCCATGGGGACACGAGGGCTGAGCATGGCAGTGGCTCACGAGGCAGTGCTGTGAGGTGCAGAGCATTGCTTGGCCAGCAGGGTTGCAGCTGCCTCAGCCCGACAGCACAGGCTGGAGAAAGCAAAGAGAGACCCCAGCAAAGAGTGACCTAGGAGTATTCCATGTCTCTGAGTTCAGCATGTCATGGGACACTCAAAAGATAGGAGCTGCCCTCAACACCTTGGAGAGCATAGAAGCTGTGAGCTCACACCTAAAGCAGGAGCCACACTGCACATTGTGTTGGGTCCCTCCCCACCGAGGGGAGATGTTGGCTCAGTCATGCAGGCTCTGCTGGCTGCCTCTGACATTGTGCCTCTGACCACCACAGCCTGCTACATCCAGCTGCTGGAAACACAGCCTGGTGGTCTTCCCCCATCCTTCACAGTTCCTGGCTGTACAAAGCTACTGGGTGGCTGTGCAAGGCTCTGCCTGGAGCTTGTCATTAGGACATTCTGCTCTCAGTCGGGTACACAAGCAAAAAGACCATGGGTATTTCTTACCCTCTGACTCTTGAACTGGTCGTGACTGGAGTGGTCCAGGGCTTGCTGGGCTTAGACCAAAGTCCAGAGATGCTGGCTTATCAAATTCCCTCCCATGGTGAAATTTTCATGCTCATCGCCCACAGAGCAGCATCACAGTGGCAGTGGTTCTGAACAGGGATGGGGAAGTAATGGTGATGCTTAGCACCTCTTTGGTAAACCTGCTGTGCAAAGAGAAAAAAGGACTAGTGAAGGAAATGACAGTGAGGAGCTCAAGGCCGGCCCCCAGGGCTACTGTCACTAAAAGGCAGGATGGTGTCTTCAGCTAGATCCAGCTGCTCAAGGTCCCAGGAAGCCAAAACCACACTTCTCTGCTGCACAATATACACACCAACACACTTCTTGTGTGCCTCTTTGGCACCCAGGGAGATTATACAAGCTCAAGGCATTCAGAGAGGGATGAGGAGGAGGATTTAGAGAAACTGGTGGTGAAAGAGCACATCCATATGATGTGGGTTAGCAGGGACAAGGTGTGAGCTGAGGAATGGAAGATCAAGTGAATACTAGCTCTGGGCAGGGGAACTACTGAGGTGCTAAGGCTAAAAAGATACAATACAACCAGAGCATGAGTGAGCATCCTAGCTGAGTGTCCTTGATAGATTGGTCCTTCATATCAGGGGGTGCTGCTTGGGATACATAACACCTGGCTTGTTTGAAAAGGAGCTCGTGGGACAAAAGTACAGCGGTTGAAGGATTCCTCATCATTCAGATAAATGAATGATACTCACTTCTGAATGAAGCTGCAGCTCTCCAGCAGGTGGGTGGATGCAAAAACCTCCTGGCTTTATCCCAGCCAACAGTCCAGGAGCACCCTGTGAACAGACAACTACCTCTGTGAATGATGGGTGCAGAGCATGGGCAGCAGCTGCAGGAACCAGGAACACAGGAGGATGCCCATTCCAGCGGCAGTGAGCTGGGCTTGCACCCTGCCTGCCCTCCCTTCTCAGCCCATCCCTGCTGGTTCCTGCGCCCGCAGTGCCCCCTGCCTTTGCTTGCACGGCCCATGCGGGGTCCTAGGTCAGCTCTGCCCACAAGATTGGGTGTAACCTCCACCTTGAGACATTCCCATGCCAGAGGATTAGAACAGGCAGCAGCTTTTGCTACCTTTGGGACACCAGTTACTGTGCCACAGGGCACCTTCGCATGGCAGCTTTGTGAACTGGCAACAATTCTATTGGAGATCAGTGCCAAAATTTGTTAACCTTACATTTTACTGATGATTTGCAATGGACTTTAATTTTCATCATGTGTATTCCGCATCCTTGGATACTCAACACAAGTAGCAAGGGAGCAAGGTAGCCCAGACAGGCACTGCACCCATTGCTTCTATATGATTTACCCTTGGCTGGTCACGGAAGATTTTGTCACCCAGCTCTGCTGTCTGTGCCCACTCTGGCACTGCCCACCTCCAGCCTCACAGCCAGGAGCCAGCATCACCTTCGCAATAGCTCCCAGCACAGGAGCATGTGCTTGCAGCCCCTCCACCCACTCCCCTGCACACCTGCGAGGAGGGAAGAAGGAAACCCGACTAGAAAGGGGCTGAGGTGGAAATACCTTTCCCTGACTCTTCATCCAGCCCAGGGGAGAAAAAGTCCTCGGGTCCCCTTCTCCTTGCGGCAGAAAAGCAGGAGCTGCGGTGCTCGGGGGATGCTGTAGGTAGGAGCCCCCTCCCTGCTCTAAGATTGTAGCTGGCAGCTCCCGGGATGCAGGCGCTCTCCAGCTCCGAGGGATGCCTCGAAGGCCCCCCGGCTCCCGGTCGCCACCAGGGGTCCCTGCAGGCCCGCGCTTCGCCCGCCGCGGGGACAAAGGGACAACCTGGTTCCCCTGCCTCGGCCCATCCTGGGCTGCAGTTTCGAGGGGTTTTGCTGGCTCAGCCGGGCCAGCACGGAGATGAACCCCAGACTCGGTATGCAGAGAGGGATGAAGGCAGAAATGGGAAGGATGAGGGAGGGAGGGAGGGAGATAGGGCAAAGCTGTGAACGGGATGGATGTAGTCCCACTGGACCCCAGCTCCTGTAACTACTTATTTAAGCCTTGCTTTGGGGCTGTTTTTGTCTCTGATTTACCCCAGTGAGACTTTTGTTTGGTGTGATGCCACGGGCAGGTGTTAAGGGGCTTGGATACTTTTCTGGGAGACACATACAAAGTGCCCAGGGCACAGATGGGAATAGGGAGGGAAGGTGGGGCACTGGAGGCTGGGTAGGTACATGGAGTGCCTCATTCAGGTGGGAAAGAGCCTATCATCAGACAGAACAGCAAGGAGGAAGAGAGAAAACCAGTGCACAAAAGGTGATGGAACAAAGGAGGTCTCTGGGAGGCTCTTGTACCTGCATGGGTTGAAGCTGTGGGGTCCTGAAGAAGCTGTGGTGATACTGGACACCAGGCCGTGGGGGACATACTGAACAACCAGGCTTTCTCTTGCAAGGTGGGCAAGGCCAGAGCAGCTGATACCAGTGACAAAGGGAGCTTTGCTCTTCACACAGCCATGGAGAAGCACCTTCTTGCAGCAGAGAGCACTCCCATCACAGTCAAAGCTTTGCTGATAGGCAGCAGAACAAATCTGGCCTGGGCAGGGACCCACAACATCAAGGTCTCAGGTAGTGAGCAGTGCTGATGTTCCTGTTCAGGCTGGTATAGAGGGGCAGGTCCCTCGCCTGCAGAGGTGGGAGGATTTGCACGACAGGGCTGACAAGAGTAATAGACACACTTCAGGTAAACCCTTTGTCCCTTCCTCTCTCCTCAAAGGCTGTAGGGAGGAGATGCAGATCTGCAGATGCAGCAATGCTGAGAAAAGCAGTATCTACTGCTTTTAAGGGGCCCTTTCCCCGCCCCAGTGTGCTCCAGTATCTGTTTGAGTGCTGTCTGCCTCAGTTTCCTCCCCTCTGACAATCTGACATTAATCTCCCCTGCACTGCTGTCCTGGTCACGTTCATTTTTATCACAGTTCCGTTAGTGCCTGGCTGAGCTTTCCGGGCACTGGCGGGGCCCTGCGTATGGTCCTCATGCCGGTGCTGCCAAGCTCCTGCAGTCCTGCTGCCACCAGCCACCCCAGTGGGGCTGCCCCCACCCTCACCAGTCGGAGCTGCTCACCACATCAGGATACAGAGCAGTACACTAATTCCGGACGGGCTTATTTCAGCGCTCTGGTCAACCGCAAGCACGGCGCGTTTCACAAACACGGCATGTCAGCCCCATGCAGCCTAACGGATGCTCTGGCTGCTCCATGAGACCATGCTGACAGCAAGATCCCCTGCAGCCACCTCAAAGAGAGCCCAACCTGAGTCTGGTATCTCTGCTCCAGGCCAGTCATCCTGAGGCTAGGTAGATAGGAAGCCTGGGGTATGTTGAGCTTCTTTGATTCTCAGCCTGGTTTGCAGTGCCTCAGCATGTGCCAGGCCACGAGCATGGCAGAGGCTCTGCGGTGGCAGCTTGGGTGCACCCATGGCACCTGCCCTCAGCAGGCACAGGCTGTTGCAGAGTAGGATGGTGCCAAGCCCATGTGTGACCCATGCTGGCAGAGCTGGGCCAGGCAGGTGATGGCATACGCTCAAGTTCCCTGCCACTTAACGAGTTATCAGAGCTAATAAGTTATCACAGACAAACAAAAGCTGCTGCTGCCAGGCTGTGGTTTCAGCAACGAGCCCAGGCAATCACTGCAGCTGACTGAGAGAGCAGCTCCTTGTGCTGCAGTAAATGCCCCTGGCACTGCTTTGCTGACCTCTGCAGCTCTGTTCAGGTACATGTTTCTACTCAGTTATATTTGGATTCTGGTGACTGAGATGTCAGCAAAAAATCTCATAAGAAGGAACGTGATGGAACAGGCACAAAAGGGCCTATACAGAGCAGGAGAGCAGTCTGGGGAAGTTCCACGTATGCACACAGATTCCCCTCTGCCCAGTGCCTGTTCAGGACATCACCTGTCACCCCAGGGAAACAACACCCTGCAGATAATACCCTCCCTACAGCCCTGCTCCTGGAGCTGCATCTGATCCCTGCCCATCCCCATCCTGAACCCTGCCCCCAGCCCCCTGAGAAGGCCCCTACCCATGCCCACAGAGGACTCATTTTCAGGCAGAAGGTGGTACCTCAGTGCTGGCTGCCTGCATAGACTGCCATTACCCTTGTGACCACGCTTTTCACAACTGCACCAAGCACACAAAGGCCCTGGCAACACTGATGGGGATCTCTGGGCAGGAAAGCCCTGGGGAGCAGCAACTGAGGAAAACAGGGGTTTTGTGGCTCTCCAGGTTTTGTCTCTTATTGTTCCTGATGGCAAATGATCAAAAAAAGGAAAAAAAAAAAAAGAAAGAACTCCTATGCACACATTAGCTATTTACCTGCATGTGCCCCTTTTTCCCAGACTCTCCTGGTGCCCTCACATGTCCCATAATCCCAGGGGTCTCCAGAGCTCCTGGATGGCAATGATGGCCTTGTGTAGCACAGATGCTCTGGGAAAAAGCTGATTGCCACAGGGGGCTCCCCTGGTCCAAGATATTGTCAAGAGTCCCCCAATACAATCGTGAATTTAGTCCCTCTTGAGCCAAATATAATTGATAAAACTAAGAAATGGAAAAGCAAACATCTGGGCCACAATACAGGCAGCTTCGTCCTCTGTTAACAGACATTACTGGGCAAAGGGCTCACCTCTGTCTGCAGTGAGTGGTGCGCAGCACAGACCTCCAGGGGCTCGCAGGGGTGGCCTGGACTGTCAGCAGCAGAGAGGAACTCAGATCACCGCCCCCTCACCTCTCCTCTCTCCACTGCAGAGAGGCCTGTGCCCTGTTTGCCTGCCCACAGCACCAGTGGTGCTTGGGTGTCCTGGGGCACACAGGGAGGGTATCCTGGCAGAGACAAAGCAGCAGCACCTGCTCTGAGCATCCTGCCTGCGTCAGGAGGCAGAGGCTGCTGAGAGACGCTCCTCTGCTTGTCATCGCTGCAGCTTCTTCTCTTCAAGGTCCTATTGTGCCCCTTTGAGCACATTGGGAAGCTTTGCCAGACTAATCCTGCCTGGTATCCACCCTCTCTGAAACTGGGAAAACAATGCCAGCCCTTAACTTTGTAATCCCAGCAGGCTGGGGAACATGCACACTTTGCTTTGAAGGCGGCCCTGCCTCAGCCCATCTGTGGGGCAGGGCTGGGAGCCTCTGTCCTCTGTTGTCGTCCTGTGACAGCTCCAGGAGACATCTGTCACCACTGGCCTGGTGCGAGCACGTGGCTGAGCCAGCACAGCCTGTAGGAGGGGACTCTGGGCATTCATTGCCCCCCTTTCCCCTGCTGCAGCAAATCCATCTGGAGGGGAAAGGCTCCTCCAAGCCACCATTGGGATGTACCCTCCTCAGATACCCGAGGGCCAGTAGCTCTGAAGCCTTGCAAGGGACTCTGGGGCTGCTCAGACCTCAGAATTGGCTAATTTGCCCAGCCCAAATATTCTTCCATTCTCCATGTAGGAGGTCTTGGGAATGCCACTGATGCCAGCAGGAGGGGAGATACCCTCCCCACCCACCCTGTAAGGGACAGGCTGCTGGGGAACAGTGGGGTGTAACCCAAACAGGAAAACTGTCAGGGACCCAGCCCTTTCCAGCTGGGACAGGAAAGAGACACTCTGGGTCCCACTCAGGGCCCAAGCTGAGTGTGCTGGCAGCCACAGTGGGGACACCTAAACATCAAACAGAGCCCACGCTGGGGTGTCCATACCACCAGGCTCTTCTCAGGGTCACCCCATGCCTTTACAGCCCCTTCACTGCCCACCCAGGACCAGATCATTCCCAGATTTCCTGAACCTAAAGACAAGGGTTTGTTTCCACCGGGAAGCCGCAGTGGGAGCTGGCCAGGCTCGGGATCCTGGTGGGGGTTCAGAGACTGGGGCTGCAGAGACCCCATGGCTCCTCTCCAGAGAGGGATCTGGCTCCACAGCACAGGAGCGGCTTGATGCCAGCACAGCATCTCCCCGGGCTGAGAGAAAAGCAGAGACCAGAGGAGGGAAAGCATCCCTACAGACTAAAAGAACAGAAGCGACATCCCAATCCGCTGGCCCAGAGGCTGGGGGGTCCCCGACAGCGGCTGCGCTCCGGGCTGGCGGCGAGCCCGGCCCCGGGGCCACCGGAGGGCACCATCCGCCCGCTTTTCCCGGCTGCCGGGCGCTCCCGAGCATCGGCCCCGGCCCGGCCAAGCTGGTCAAAGGCGCACGAAAGCTGTTCACATCTACAGCCTGCTCTCTAACGCAAGGAGCCTCCTTCTCCAGCATCCCTAATCGCTGCTCACGCACGGGGGAATGTGTGAGAAGTGGTCACAGGCATCCCCACACCGGTGACAATAAGCAGAAGGGAGCAGGACCCAGAAGATGTTGGCCCCAGTGAGAGGAAGCAACCCCACAGCACCAGGCCCCCAGTTCCTGGGGAGTAAGACACAGTGCTGGGCCACACTGGTATTTTGGGGTTAGAAGTGGTGACCTGCAAGGACGGGGCTGGTAGCTGGGGCTTATCCCCCTCTGGTGATGGGTGCCCACCACAATCCCATGCTGAAACTCACCCATCTATCTTAGGGACACATTGCTGAGCACCCACCTGAACCCACTGGTTCTCAGAGAACTCCAGCCCTACCTGCAGTCCTGGGTGTAAATGTGCCAAGGGCACAGCATGGCTGTAGATTCACATCAAATTACTGTCCAGGCTTGGACATGCAGAGACTGAGGAGGAGAGAGAACTGCCCGACCTCCACTCATCCCTGTCCCCAGCCCATGCCCACCACAGCTGCCTTCCCCCCTGCACTCCAGCCCCTGTCTCCTGTCACCGCGCCGCTTGCCTTTATTTGAAGCGCCTCGCCACTGCCTGCCAGCGACGAGCCCCTGTCAGTGGAGTCATTGCCGCTGTCAGCGCCCGGCCGCCCTGCAGGTGTGAAGACAGGACGGCCCTTTGTGTGCGAGCCTTCTCCAGCTGCCCCCGCCCCTGGCGCTGGGCTCCCCCTGCCTTTGCACGTCTCCCCGCGGCTTTTCATCGCCTCCCCTCTCGTCCTTCACAAAGGGCAGCCCTGTCCCGTGAGGGAATGGGAGCTGGCGTGGGATGGTGTGTGCTGCACATCACCCAGAGATGGGTCTCCCTGGGCCTGGGCTCCCCGTGGAGTGAGGGAAACAGGGAGGCAGGTGACTCTCCTGGGCAAGCCACGATGGGGGAGAGGACACAGCCCTGAACAGTAGGGTCACAGGACTCCTGTACACCTCTACACATCCTACCTGCGGTCATGCAGCCAGAAGAGGAATGGTTTTGGGTGTGCACTGCTCCATCACCCTGCACAGTGAGCAGTCTTGGATAGAGCCCACCGTGCTGCTTCTCAGGGTGGGGAGAAACCTGCTTCTGTGTGGTTTGCTCTTTACTCAGCTTTGTAGGGCTAAGGGTTCTTACCACCATGGAGCAAGTCTGACCTCCACTTCACAGTTTCCAATTCATTCCATTGAGGAATTTCCCCTGGGAGAACAGTGAGGCAGTTGCCATTATGCCCAGTGGGCTGTTTGCCTGCAGGCAACTGGGGCTGGTTTTCAAAACAGAGAGAGAAAACAGGTTATGTTTGAAATATTTGCAGCTTTTCCTGTAACAACAAAAACTACCTGCAGCTTCTGACCTGGCACAGATCACAGCCCATGTGTTTGTTTGGTGGCCTTGAGATTTACACCTGGCCAGTGGGGACAGGCAGGGAGACCTTCAGCTACAGCAAAGAGCAGAAAATGTGTTGCCTTGGCTGCCTGCCTACTCCAGGCCAGGGATTTCTGTGGGCTTGGGATATCCTGCTCCTTCTGTCCCAGGACAGCAGGTACTGCCCAACCTCAGCAAATCTCTCCCTCCTGCCTACAGGCACAGCTCTGGCACAAGCAGCTCTGCACGTCCCTCGGGTGGGACAACAGAGGATAGAAAGGAGCAGATCCTCTGAGCAGTGGGCTCATGGCCTTGGGTATTTTGCAAAGCAGTATTTCCCTCCCTCTATTCCAAATTGCAGTGCTTTGGGCACTATTAAATCACAGTGATTTGAACGTTTGTTTTGCATTTCATTGATCCCACACTGAGCTGGCACACACCGGCCAAGTGGCAGCAGGATAAAGGTACAGGATTAGACTGGGAAATAATTTCTCCATCATGCCTTCCCCCTTTCTGAAAAAAAAAATAGGCAGCTCACTGTGCTCAGTTCCCTGCTGCACTCTCCACTTTCCAAAGCCTTTGCCAGACATCCCCCTGTGACTCCCATCTGCAGTTAGCCCACGCTGCAATTGCTGCCCCTTCCTGTTCTCTGTCCTGCAGATCATTAACTAGCTCTGCTCTCTCTCTTTTTATTTTTTTCTTCTTCCCTTTTGAACGTATCAGCCTCATAGAATCAAAGAGGCATTTCAGTGACTCAGGCGTTTCCCATTGCCCTATTCCAGCATCCTCTACTCTTAACGCTGAGAGCTTTTCACGTCCTATTTGGAACTGATAGGAAGCCCTTTCATTGTTTCACTACATGGATATTAACACTGATGAAGGAAATGCTCCATCTGATAACAGAACCGTTGAAAAGAGCACCATTTCCAAACGAGCAGACTCGGAGACAGTGCATTCCTGCAGCTCTCACCAGCTCAGCACACTTGCCTCAGGCAGCCCCAGCATGCAGGACCAGCTCCCCACTACTCATCCCTGCCGGCTGGGATCTCACTTCAGGACCTCCAGGAAACACGCTCTTCCCTTGTCACAGCACAGGACAGTGCCCAGGTTTATCCTTGAGATCAACTTGGCATCTTCCAGGCTGTAAGAAAAAGCTACATTTGAGATGCTCTGGCTTGAGTAGCCCAGTGGCCAACTGTGAGGTCAGCCTCTGACTGGAGGGAATCTATATGTCTCAAGGAGTCAAGCAAAAAAAAAAAAACCATCCTGCCTGGGAGGACATCAACCGTCATTTAAGGCATTCTCTGAGATGGTGTCCATTCTACTTATCAGCTTTAATTAATTAATCCTGAGAGCCCCTCCTGGGGATGAAGTCTCTTAAATGGAGCTCAGAAGAGATAATAAGTCTCTTGAGGGGGTGGCTACAGGGAGAGCCAAAAGCTCCATCTTATGCTTCAGCACAGAGTACAGTCACCAGCATCTCCAGGGGCTTCCCAGACTGACAGTTCTGCCATACCCCAGGGTCCCCAAAAACAGCACAGGCAGATGGGCAACTTCTCTCCAGGCCATGTTCCAAGTCAAGCACCATGGCAGAGAAATGCCTCTTTCCAAAGTTTTGATTGTTTTAGCACTTTCTGCTTTCCCTGAGACCACTCCAAAGCCAGCTGGGCAGTGTGGTTTTCTGTCTCTCCTGAAAGTAATTTCCTCCTGCTGTGGCTGCCCTCATCAATTAGTGATCTCTAAATAGCCTCCCTGATTGCAGAGTGACATCCGGAGCACATCATCACCGCCAGTTTCCTCCTCTACCTGGGGAGCAGGCTTTTTCCAGTGCATGGAGGCTGGGTGGGGAGCACCCCTCTGCCCAGCCCTCTTTAATGCTTCCCATCACTGGGTGACTTTCCACTCTCTGCCCATCTCCTCCCACTCCCATGCAACAAGAAATTAAGTTTTCAGCCTTTGATGTTCTGATAACACACACACACCAGCACAGAAAGGTCCTAAGCTCTACCTGAGCTGCCTTTGGAGAGGTAGTCACTCCTACACAATTCTGTTGAAAAGTTCATTTATCCCATTTATTCCTGACCATCAGGATCAGTGCAACCATCCCAGAGGATGCTCCAGCTTCCAGAAATGAAGATCAACACAGTCTCTGTAATCAGCAAACCTCCCAGTTCACTGGACAGGTCAAAAATAGAACCAGGAAGCTTTGGAGGGTCACCCAGCACAGAGACCATGGGGAGTCTACAGCTGAGATCCAGCCCAACAGCACCTACCTGGGACAAGGTTCTTCCCACCTGGTGACACTCTCCATGTCCCAGGCAGGGTGGAAATGTGTGGTCACCACTGCATGCTTACTGCTGCAGGACAGCTATCACTACCTATCTCTTTCTTCTGCTGACCAAGAAAAGACAATTAAATCATAATAAAGTCAGAAAACATCCCAAGTTAGAAGTCACCCACAAGAATTATCAAGTCCAAGGCTCTGCACAGGACAACCCCAAGAATTTCACCACATGCCCGAGAGCATTGCCCTATGTTATAAAGCAAAGCATTCATTGAAATAGAGGGAATGGGGTTATCATGGCAAGCCACCACTTTTCTGTCATTTTCCTTTCCCAGATGATGTGCAAACCCCAAATCCGATGGGCCCATTGGACTTTTGCTCTGCACTTATTCAGTAGACAAGCAATTGAGTTACTACACTTCTGAGTTACTACAGTAGCCAAGCTGGCTCACAAGCCTGGAAATACAGAAATTCACAAATTATTGAACGTGTGTGTGTAAGAGAGAAATCAGGTCATCTATCAGAATATACATATCTCATTTATATTTTTTTTAAATCTCCCTCACTGGGGTCTTGCCTGGGCCATGCAGCAGGGCTGTCCCACAGAAGCTGCTATTCTGAGGAGCCAAGGCACTCAGTAGTTAAAAAAATTCTTATTTTCTTGTATCTCGCCTCCAAAAGGCTGCCTCTGGCACCACTGGAGGAAGTCACCCAGTGTTTTGTTCTCGTAAACTGCCCCTTTGATCAGCTGTGATTTGAGCAGATCAAACAGCTCTGAGGACGTAACCACAAATCCCAGGACATGCTATGACGGGCAGGGAAGTGGTGTCTCCAGCATGAGCTGGCAAAGCCTTGGCCATCACAGTCGGGAAACAGCCCCCTACCCTGACCCAGCCCCAAACCCCCAGTGGGCATCTCCAAGTTGCCACAATGGCCACAGCCGACGGTCTGGCTGGAGCAAAACTCCTGGGACAGGGCTCAACAGGGAAACACTCCTGCGCTTCCAGCATGCTGGGCCACAGTGCTGGCACCGCCCTGCTGAGCCCCAGGCACACCGAGGGTTTTCTCACCATTCCAGTCAGTGCTGACTGCTCCATGGCTGCTTCCTTTCACCCCGATCCTTCCCTGTCTTTGGGAACTCACACAACCCTCATACCTGCTGTCTGGGGCAATCCCCATCCCTAAGCAGCAGAGCCAGCTTGGAAGTGTCTGACTCCAATCTGGATGAAAGCCAGCCACAAGCCTCAGGTGAGTGTCCATGCTCATCCTCCTGGGCACACAGAGAAGGGCTTGGGTGGAAAATGAGATCCTCAAAGACCAGGCTGTACCACAGGATGTTTGACATATTTTTTCCATGTACAATAAGCAAGGAACAGGAGCTCAGCACAGTTTCTTTGGAGGGACCTGAGTGGTCCCTATATCTGGTCTCCCAAAAAAATACTTGGATATACACAAACCACCATGTTCCTTATGTCTTAGAAGTGTGTTGGTCTGGGAGCAGCTGCCTTACAAAGTCAAGTCCAGCTGTTTGGTGCCAGAAAGGTACATCCCCTACAGAGATCCCCTACAGAGTAGAGCCTCTGCTAGCCAATAAAGGGTAGAGTGCATGCTCTGCTCTTTCCCTCTGTGGTCTTACTAATAAGTCCTTTTCCCCATCAGTCCAGGTCTTTGCACACACATTCTCAGGGGCCTTGAGAAGCCCAGAAGAACAGTGGGACAGGCACATTAAGCTTACATAACTGATGTGCATAAAAAAGTGTATGTAAGATAGTAACGGCTTTTATGCTCCAAAAAAACAGGGAGCAGAGGGTCTGCCGGTGGACTGGATGAGACCAGCCATCACTGGGGACAAAACACAGTTCCTCTCCAGTCAGCTATCCTTCCCTCCATCAAAGGGACACCAGCCCCCACAAACTGCTTGTGTCACAAGTCCTCTCTCAGCTACTTTTTGCCAGCTCACATGGCTGCCTGCTCATGGCTAGGAGCTCATTTGGCTGGGTTTGGTGTGTTTCTTAAATCTCAGCTGCTAGAGTCAGGAGAACATTGGTTTGGTTGTGATCCATAATTTTTACCTAAAAACAAGGGTAATTTTAGCACTTGAAATTAGACTGGGGGAAAAAAACCCTTCTCTCTCTCCAAAACCCAGCAGGCAGATAAAAAAACACATCCAAAATGTTCATTGTGGTCAAATTTCTTGACTCTGGTCATTCACACCAACAACACGGAACGGAGAGGTGTTGAACTCACACTGGCAGATACTTGGGTTCAACAGGGAAACAGGGCAAAAAAAGGTAAAACCCTACACAAGACAAAGGCACACAAGGTATGAGACAAGCACGGTTCTGGACCAGGCTGGGTGGGAGAGGGAGGATGAAATTCCTTCATCAGAGGCTTTGTCATGGAGTTGGGTGGTGGCAGATGCCAGGCAGGAAAGTGGCACAGCCAGGGCTGCCAAGGGCCAGGGACCAGCCCTAGCAGGAGGCACTTTACACGGGCCAGCCTTAAGCATATTTCCACAGAGCTGGAGGGAAACCCCAGCTGCAGTCCTGAAAAATAACAAATAATAAAAGTGGCTGTGAGCAGCAGCAGGGCTGGCAGGAAATATTCCCAGTAGCAGCTGCTTCCTGAGTGCGACATTTATTTGATCCCCTGGCACCATCTGGGCCATGCCCTACTCTTTGTTTTCATTAAGAGTTTAGAAAAACAATTCAGCTTTGACTAATTGCTCTTTAAGGTCCCAGGCTCGCCCTTTCTCCTCCCCCCGCATTTCCTCTCCCAACCCCTCACCCTCCATCCATGCCCTCCATCCCCTCCAGTCAGCTCTCCCCTTGGCCCTGTGTTCCCAGACATACCTGGTGTCCCCTAGGGCCAGGCAGGACACATCTCCATGTGTTGTCCCCCATGAACATCATCCTTTGCCTGCACAGGCAACACTGGCGCAAGCACAGCAACTCATGCCCTGGTGTGCCAGGCAAACCCTGAAATGTCCTGCTGTGCTGGGTTGGAGCTGTGCCCCCCTTGGCAAGGAAGATGAAGCAGGTCAGCAGCACTATCCAGGACACCTCCCAAATCCTGTGGGCTGGGAGCTGCTGGTGCCTTGTCCAGACCCCTCACAGTCCTCTTTCCATCTTCAACACGAGTGTGTTGTCCTGGGGGAAGCAGCCCTACGACCCAGCCCAGAGAGGGAGCCTGTTTTGTTGAAAGTGTGTTTTCCACCCTGGAATAAGGAGAGAGTGAAAAGTCAAGCCTTGATTTGAAATCCTTGCCACGCTGGGAGGGGGTTGTTATTGCACAGGACTTGCATGTTCCCCCCTCACCTGATGGCTTTAGCAGGATTCGCAGGGAGGACAGGGAACCAGAGGAATTCCGGCCCCCTAATTACACTTGCTGGGAGGAATTTGCTTTTGCAATATCCCTGCTGAGTTAACCTAACAAGCATGGAGACGAGCCTTTCTTATTTAATTAGCAGCTCCACCATGAAGTCCCCTTCACAGCACGCACATTCTGGCTGCCCCCTCCTCGAGAGCCCTGCCGGTGTTTGTTCCCTCTCCCCTCACCCTTTGCCCTTTGCAATCCTCTGCGAAAGCTCAAAGCACTTTCATGCTTCCTACTCCCACTTTCCGGTCCTAAAAGGTGTGCTTGGGTCGAGGCAGCGGCTGTGTTTCCTTGCTCCTTCCTAACAAGTGCTTCCTGCTCCTTGCTGCCTGTGATTATGCGGAGCTCACGAAGCGCTGGGATTTCCTCCCCGGGCAGCGCCGCTGGCCCCTCGCTGCTCTCCGGTCTCGGGCTGGGTAACTCATTATTGCTGCAGCCCTGCAATCTCGGCTGGGAAAGCGGCCGCGTGGGAAACCGCAGCCGCCAGCCGCGCTCCCGCTTCCTACAGCGGCAGGTTGGCAGAGGGCTGATCCCTCTGCGGGGGGAAATTGGCCAAGGAGGCTGGTTTGGGCAGTTTTCTTATCCAGTGGGGCTTGCTGCTGGATGGAGGTGGCAGGGACAGGGGGACCACGCTCATTGTGGTTTGCTGAGAGTCACTTCAGAGCCATCAAAGCCCGCGGGCTGGGTCACAGTCAGGGGGCTTGGTGAAGGTCACAGGTGGAGCTTGGCTTTCAAACAGGGATCAGTCCGGTTCCAGGTGTGCTGTGAAAGGCAGCCAAGGTAGCAGAGATCACTGGTGGGCCAGGCTTATGCTGCCAGAACAAGGACTGCCAAGGAAAACACTCTGGAGGTTTTGCACTGACCCTCTCCGAGGCAGAGCTGTGCTGGCAAAACTCTGCAGTGAAGAGACTTGTCTTATACTCCAGGCTAGCTAGAGTTGTATTGTAATGAGAGAAAACAAAAAACAGGCTTTCTGGGCCTCAAGAATCATGGTGCTGACTTCAGCTGTGGTGGCTGGGAATATTGTATTTTCCCCTGCTGTGAACTGTGGGGTTTCAATAGCTCTGGTTTGCACCCTTAAGCCATGTGGGCATGTTTCAGCTTCAAATAGGTACACCACAACCCTCTATGCAAAAAGTTACCCAGTGAGACTTTTCTGATCACCTGTGCCCATCTGCTTTCCCACTTTGCCAACTGTGTTAGTCCAGCTCCAAAGCAGAGGCTCCTGCAGCCATCCCGCTGTTCACACTTCCACAGACAGCGCTCAGCTCCATCCAGAATGGAGATCAACACTAAGACAGAACTCTCACCTGCATGCTGAAAAAAGGACAGGGCAACAGAGAAGCAGTGCTGCAAGCAGGTGCAGCAGTGGCTTTGTATGACTGCAGGATGCCAGGAGAAATGAACCAGGACATGGCCACCATGTGGACTTTCTGGAGCCAGGGCAAACTCAGATATTAGCTTCTTCTTGAGGATTGAACTCAGCCAGTGGGCTGGCAGAGGAGAACAAAGCTGGTAGCCCTCTTGGAGGTGTGCTGTTGTGTCAGCACAGAGCCCAAACTTGTTTAACTGGTGGATCGATTAATGGAATTGTCTGTGAACATAAGCAAGGGAAAATTAGAGGGGTCTAGGAGGAAAGCAAAAGGAATCACAATAATTAATGATCATTTGAGGTCTTTCTGGCTAAAACACACGCACCTTAACAGGGGAAATAACCCAAAGCATAAGTGTGGAAGAGGTTTTGGGGAGAAAAGTATAAAGTCTCATCCTCCTGCCTGGATTGTGGGCAGCAGGATAGACAGGAGGAAATGGGGAAGGCTAGGAGGAGTGTGGTAACCAGCCCTACTCTTGGCCATGGCCTAGCTGTGGGCCACATATAAGTGGAGGGAAGGAAACACCATCCCTTAGGTATGGGTCTCTTGCCAACTGCTCTAAATCTCAGCAACTTGGGTTTCTCCAGGGCTGAAGCCCAGGAGGTGCAGAGCAGAGGTGCACATGGAAACATCTGTGTGAGCAGTGTGGGTGCACAGCATGGAGGAGACGTGCTGTGATGAGCCTGGGGTAGGACAGGAGCAACAGGGCACTGCTCATTTCCACAACAAAATCATCTAAAACATGCATGTGCTGTCTGCTATGGCATCCAGCCCGGTGGCAGGCGCTGCTTGGGGTGGAGGCTGTCCCAGCAGGCTGCAGGAAGTGTGACTCGGGTTTCCAGCGCAAAGGAATGCCGGGCAGCGGCAGCCAGCTTCCTGCTGCATGTTTCCTGCCCCTGTCCCCTGCCACGGCCACAGCCTTACTGGAAACCCTGAGTGCCCCTCAGTGTTCCCAGCCAGGCACCAGCACTGCCCAAATGGCAGTGGGCTGCTGTGAGCCATGGCCTTGCTCTCACCCTTCCCCTCTGCTTTGTGCTACTGCTGGAGCAAAGTTCTTGTGTTCTTTCCATAGGGATAGGGAAGAGAATGGGACAGAGAAAGCAGAGGGGAGGAATGGCACAAACCCTGGCTGTGGGAGATGATGCTGGCACTTGAGCTGTGGGGAGTTTCACTGTTTGGTGACTGGACTCATGGAGGAGTCACTCTCCACAGAGAGCATCCAGAAGGCTTTCCCAGTTTGCAGCTGCATTAGGCAGGCAGGGGGTTCATGCCTGCAAGGTTTGGGCTCACAGAGCTGTGCTGCCTGATAGGAACAGGGGTCTTCATTCTTTGCCTTCCAACCCTCACTCCCCCCCATCACCAAAGACCCACACCCAGGCTCCCCTCCAAGGAATTGGCTTCTCCCTGCCCACTGTACATCTATCCCAGCCTGCACCAGCAGTTTCTTGCTCTTCAAATCCATCTCCTCTGGTGCAGATTCATCTGCCAGCCCTGGTCACTGTCACTGGAGGATGCTGCAACCTTCTTGGGACCCACTTAGCCCCAAAGCTGCTTAACAACACCATAGAGCAAATCTCACCACTTCCAGCCCAGCCCTCCTCACACCATTTGATCTTACCTTGACCTTGTTTCTGCAGCAGAGACATCTCCCTGTCAGGTTTTTTGCAAGGTTCTTTCTGCACAGCTCAAGTCTCATCCCCAGTATCACTTTTCTTCCCACAGGGCAGCCCTGAGCCTTCTTTCCCTTTTCTCCTTTCACAAAATTCTGGGGCTGGATAAACTCATCTCATCTGCCTTCTGGGTATCCCCAGTCCCTCCTTCACACCATGAACAGGAGTGAACTCCATGCTTACATCCCACTGTGGGCATCACCTGACAGCTAAAGGCCTTTCCCAAGCCAGACAGCAGGCACCTGGATCTGCCCTGGAACACCAGGGATGCTGGTTCCCAGGTACATATTAAATCAGTGTCATTTAAAATGCACCTCATCTGGCTGGGCAGGAGTGTCTCATTCTGCACTAGGTAACCACCTAATCTCCCCAGAGACAGTCCTCCAAGGCTGTTCCTGTTCAGGCACTGATAAAAATCTGACCAAGATGTTTTCAACAGTAAGCTGGGAGTGATTACAAAGCAACCGACCCCTACCCTCCAGCTGGGAAACCTCAGTTTGGAGTTTTCTTTAGAAACATGCAGAATTTTTTTAAAATAATTTTTTTACTTTTAGTTTCTGGTGCCAGCATAACTTGTTATTGGGGTGGTCCCAAATGTGGCTTCTGGGATTGGGGGAAGGGAGAGGAATAGACCAGAGGTGAGACAGATCTCTGCTCTCCTCCCACCAGCCAAGCACTGTGGTGGCACTTGGGTAGCAGTGAGAGGCGGACAGGACCTGGACCTGGGTTAATCTGCAGCAAAGCCAGGCAACACCTTTGCTCTTGGGAAGGTGACAGAACTCTGGCCACACTAATAGTCAGGGAGCAGGGTGAAGAAAAAGGGATGGCAGAGTAAAATGAAGCAGTGGCTCCTGCAGAGGGTTTTCACCTCCTGCTCCCTTTGGGAGTATGCACAGCACAGCTCCACTTGCACTCACATCTCAGGCAGTAAGTAAATCCAACACAGAGACGTGGACAGGGCACCCCAGCAGTGCCTGCAGCAGCTCTGCCATGTAGAGGCCAGGACTACATCTGTCACGCCCCATCTTCCTGCACCAGCCCTCACATCAGTAGTGTTTGCCACTGCCCCATGCCCAAGTGCTGTGCAAAACACTGCTCTGGTCTCTACCTGCTCCTTCTTGCAGCTGCCAGGGCAAGAGTGTGGCTGTGGGCTGGCTCCCCAGAGGGGAGAGCCATCCTTAGAAGTCTGCAGGCCTTGACTGAGCAAAGCCAGAGCTGAGCTGATCTAGGATCAGCAGCAGTCCTGCACTGTCAGGCTGGAGCCCTCCAGGAATGGCTTCCAGCCAGCATCTCCAAGAGCAATCCCCCTCTCCTGTGGCCTTGCCAGCTGGAGCAATGCCTAACCTGGAGCACCAGACAGAGCTGCTCATGTGATGGATCCCAGACTCACATCAGAGAAACTCTCCAGGCTTGCACTGCAATAAGCTGGGTTACACCACGCCAGGTAGCCTTGACCCCCCTGGCTGGGTAAGGATAACACAAACCCACCAGTGCAGAGATGGCACTGCCAAGCAGGCAGGCAGCACCCAGCAGCAGCCACATGTCTGTGCTGGACATCACATGGTCTCCTGGGCCAGGGCTGCCCATGCCCATGTCCCACAGTCCCAATAACCATCACCCAGCATTTCTTTGCAGCTCATAGGATTTATATATGCAGTTATCCATTAATTAAAAAACCACCACAAAAACTCCATCACAGATAAAGCACTTGGCATAAAGGTGAAGGAGATGGCAGCTTTGGCTGGAGACTTAAATACCCTCACTTTATAGTGCTGCCAACCCACAGTACAAATGTGTCAGTGCATGAAAACCATCCTGTGAAATTCAAGAGGCTCATTAGTCAAAGGCATTAAGGGTGAAAATTGACCAAAACACCCTGGAAAGTAAATCATATCAGGAAAAAAA
>VXBI01012583.1:5303-21334 GCA_013397375.1 Toxostoma redivivum | reverse complement strand
AAAAAGAGAGAGAGAGAGAGAAAGAGAGAGAGAATTTAAAAAGTCCTGGATAAATATGAGAGTGGCAGCAAGATCCCAAGGAGAGCAGAACTAGCCAAGCACTGGAACACAAAGTCCTCCACAAGCAGCTCTCTCACTGCCACTGTGAGTCTGGCTCTGCCCTGGGTCTAGGCTCAGTGCACACAACATCTGTATTTGAGCTAAATAAAGCATTTAATTAGCACTCCAACTAGCAAAGAAGGTATCACTACCTGATCTTGGGGAGCAACAGGTATTTTTAAAAACAGCGTATTTTAATCCTTGGAGCCATAGGAAAATTACAATCCAATCACTTGATGATCAGAGGAAAATTAAAAGCCCAACTTCAGTGACAACAAAAATAACAAAGTCACGAAGTGCAATAAACAACATAGGGACCAGAAGGCTCTTTAGACAGGTTTTTTAATCTCCTCTCCCCTCTGCTCATAATATTGCCTTTATTATTTTCTGATGTGGAACCTGATTCTCACAAGTGCAGTGGATGCTGACAGCAGGGTAATGGAGCAGCAGCAATTTCTCCTGGGCAGACCTCAGTGATTTAATATGCCTGCAGGGAGAGAGAGAAGGGCAAGAGGCAGCTCAGGAGGAGAGAGTGAGCTGGGCCAGAAGGTGCCAGCAATAAACCACGGTGATTAAGAGCTGACCTTGCTGAGCAGGGTTCAGCAGCAAAGGGTAAGTGATGGCCACTCACACCAGCACCATGTCGCTTCCCAGTGCTCTGCCATGCCTGCCACAGCCCTTGGCATTGGTGAGGAAGCTGTCCCAAGGACAGGGATGGGTGAATGCAGTGAGAACTGTGTGCTGCAGCCCATTGCCCAAGTCTTCCCATAGCTGAATGTTGCCAGTCCACGTTCATGTTCCTGGAAATCCAGGAGAGCCAGGCTGCTGCACAAGTCCCACTGGCAGCCAAGGCTGCACTTATTTGAGAGGGCATTTAGGAAGACCCCCAGAGAATAGAGAAACAGGATGGATCACTGGGAGGAAGGTGCCCTATTGCCTGTCCAGAACACTCTACTGACTGCCACAGGGAACAGCTAAGCCATGGAGCCAGTGGGAAAGTCACTGCTGGGTTAAGAAAAAGGAAACCTGGGATCTGAACAGCAGATTTCCTGTTGCCATCCCACATCTGGCCTCTCAGGGCTACTATAACCATCATCTCTGCCATGTTTCACTGTTGGGCTTTCCATGGCCATTCACAACCACCCAGATTTTGACCACTGGTGTGAAACCAGCAGCAGTGACACTGAAGGAGAATATCCAATGGTAGGATATTGGTGGCAACACAACAGAGAAGGTCTGGAAAACAAAGGGTAGCGGCAGAGAGCTCACACCCATCCAGCCCTTCACAAGAGCACCCACTGGGAGGGAAAGCTCTCCTGGTGCTGACAGTCCCTGTGCTGGCTGTGCCCTTCTGCCTGACACAGGACATGTGACCGTGGCTGGAGTGATGGATGGGGCTGGAGTCCCTCTTTAATAGTATCTCACAGTGGTTTCCGTAAGTTGATGGAGATTGCACAACACTGCCAACTGCCATGCCGGATATATTTTGCAACCAAGGCTTCTATGCCACATCTGTAGGATGATATGCCAGGGTCTTCTGAGGCGGTCTGCGGAAGTTTGAGCACAGGAAGAAAAAAAGAAAAATAAAAGGAAAAGAAAAAAGTCAACAAACCTCTTTCCATAGCAGCTATTTTGGTGAGGCACCCTGGGGTGAGAGAGGCCGGCACCAGCCAGTTTTTGAGGCACAACAGCCCAGCAGGCTTGCTCAGAGCTCTGCCCACTCCCAGCTGGGAGAAGGTCCCTTTCCCATGGGTGGCAGTGCACCATGAAACGCCCAGACAGGAACTGCAGACAAAGTCTGTGCTCACCAGGAGTAGCTGCAAGGCAGGGCTTGAGGTGGCAACAGCCCTCCCTGGGGAAGAAGCGCTGCTGGAGCATGGGGAAGGTGTTGGACAGCTGCTGAGGGTGGCTCTGGGCTGTCCCAGCTGATGGCCCTGGGAAGTGCCATCCTTGTCATGCAGGTTCAGCAGCTTGTGCCAGAAAGTGAAAGCTCCCATCCCTTGAGCTCATGCCATCTCCCATCTTCTTGGCCTCTTTCCAGAAGAGGAGGAAGGACTTCAGGATACATGACTGGACTAGAGGAGATTGGGGAAGATGTTCAAAGTGACACTAGCCTAGCTGGTACCACACATCTTGGACATCAGCAGCTCTATGGCAGAAGTCCCCAGCAGTGACCCAAAGTAACATTGACTCTCAACATCAACCCACACATCAGCATCACACTTCAAACCCCCCAGCCATATAAAAATTCACCGCACAATCACAAATGCAAGCTAGCACACCCCACAGCAGTGTCCCCACAAGATTAGTTTCTTTGGAAAAAAAATGGGCCCAGCAGAGGAGCCAGCCCATTGATACCATCAGGTTAAGGAGGCCAAGCAAAGAGAACTCCAGGAATCACAGTGTTCCTGGACACAGACACAAAACCATCAGCTTCTGATTTAGGAGGAAAGAGATGATCTCTGACACAGGGAACTTGTGAGACTTGATAGACCAAAGCAGGCATGGAGGACAGGAGCATTTTACAGGGACAGGACATCAAAGATGGGTGCTGAATTCCCTGTCCAACAGCTTCTCATCAGCAAGGAGATGTGGATGCAGAGGGAAGCATGGAACCAAGGCTTCAAAAATGCTCAGAGTTTAAGTGGCTGACAATTAAGGTGCTGGGACATTTTTTCAGCCTGCATTTAACAGTGGGGATGCAATAATGTTAGAAAGCTGAGCAGAGAACATCTACTGCAAAAGATTGATTATGCCAGTAAAAAACAAAGCTGAAAACTTTATGGCAGTGCCTCCATCACCTTGGAGCCAAGCTCTGCCCTGCATAGGATCCCTAAATGCTGACCAATGTGGGTTCAGTCACATGTTCCTCATTACTGATGAGAAATGGTGCTGTTTGCATCACTCCCCTGCCTTGTGATCGATCTCCCTTCTCTCACTCCCAAGGGAGCAAGCAGCTCTTTTGTCCCCAAATGTAATGGGTTGGAAACTCTTCATGTACCAGCAAGCCTCTTGTTCTTCATGAGTGCTAAGAAAACCTTATAAAAACCCAGTAAGACACATCTCAATGGTAGATCTGCTAAGGGCTCCCCAAGTCTTTTACATCTCATCCATTTTCCACAACACTACCAACACACACCCTCAGTGCTACCTGGGCTCAGACCTTGGAATAACAATGTCCTGACTGCAATCAAAGAGAGGAGAGTTCATTAAGCAGAGGTGTCTCACTGCTATAGGATGGGGAAAGTCTCATGAATTACCTCTTAAATCAGATGCTCTGGAATCCTGACATGCTTCTCTAAGTCTCAGCTATCAATGGTGGACAACCTGGCCAGTCCCAACCATATCACCTGTGCATGGCTTCTCTCATCTTCAGTGTCTTTGGACTAGCAGGTGTCCAGCTCATGGGCTGAAGTGAGGCTCCCCTCTCCCCTGAATTGCATGACTGAAACAAAACTGGGATCATCCTCACTGTGGCAACTTTACCCTCATCTTGAGGAACCACCTGGGAACACTCAGGCAGCAGAGCTGGCTTCTCCTTGATGCCTCAGTCCAGCCTGGTTTCATCCAGTTCAGAGGCACAGAAAACACAAACCTCACTCCCTGGCCACTCAGGATGCATTGCCCAGATTCTTCATTCAGGGCCAGCCTTTTCCAGCACCACCACACTAACATTCCCCATCCCTCTCCCTTTGTGATGCCACCAGCAGTACCCAACATGCTACTTGTTTCTGCTGCTGCTGTCTGGTGCCTTGTGAGCAGGTTTGACAGCCAAAATGCTCCCTGGGGGCCTGGGCTCAAAGCAGTACAATTATGTATGTCTCAAGCACAAGCAGCAAGGTCCAGCAGGGTGTGGGGACCACAGACAGACCCTGTGACACAGAAGGCGAACATATTGGAGGAATAACATGGAAAACATTCCCTTCAAATTTCCATACACACCCTCACTCCTGGGGAAAAAAAATGGGAAAGAAAGAAAAGGAAGGGGGGAAAAGTATCTTTTTCAAAGCAAGGATGTGGTAATGCCCAAACATTCTCCCCTGACACATGAGCCAGGATGCAGAGATGCTGTTTTTTCAAGGAGGATAGAATCCCAGAGGGATTTTGCTGTATCCTTCACTTAATGAAAAATTCATCTTACACCTCTACAGGTGAGGGCAGCTTAGCTCCACGTTCCTGATTGCTGCCCCATGCCTCAGTTTCCCCACCAGTAAATCAGGTTGACACTCACCTATGGCAGAATCAGACAATGAGCCTTAACCTGGAGCTGCAAAGCCCTTGGAGGGCCTTCACTGACTCCACCATCCATCATTGTCTACACCATGAACACTGAGCTTTTGTAGTGCAAAGAGCAGGTCCCAGACAAGGACAGACACTGCCCTTTGGGGCTCAGACCCTCTCCCCTCCCCTCCTCCAGCAACAGCCTCCTTTCCCTCATCTTCTTCCTGCACAGGCCAGACACAGAGCCAAGCTAATAATTCAGATAACAGAATTAAACTGATCCTGATTAGGAAAAGCCTTTACCCTGAAGAAAGCAAACTCTGGCTCCGTGCTGCCTGTAATCCAATAGTCTCCCACGGCCGTGCAGCAAACCTGAAACCTGCCTCCAGGCAAAGGCACTTTGTCTTGGAACAAGGGAAGTTAAATGTGTCTTAATGGGAATTTTGACACGTTTTGCTTTGATTTCACTAATGTTACAAAAGTAACTGTTAGAAAATATTTCAGCCCCCCCAGGAGTCAGGTCCTCGAGTGTATGGATGAACTGCCCAGGCGGGCTCTTTGGAAAGGGATTGTGGCTGTGGGGAGGTCTTGGTGCCAAATCTCTTCACACTTTTCCAAGTGCAACTGATTCTTTATGGGTCCATCAGGGAGGCAGGAACTCTTCAGCTCCCCCAGTTTGCAGTGGCACCTGTTGGGCTGCCAGAATCACAGACAGGACCTCTTCTTGTTTGCCCATACAGACAAAAAAATGGGGAGATAATCCAGGTTAGGGGGCCTGTGACTGCCAGGATGGTGGGTTGGGCACAGTTTTAGTGGGCACTAAGGATAAAGGTCTGCTTGATGGGCATCCCACGGGGTCCACAGAAACACCCATCACAAGATGCAGGAAGAAAGGATATACATGGGAATTGCTAAGAGGGGAAATGCTAAACCAGCACCCACCTGCAAGACCCTTCAGGAGGCAAAGATGGGTGCTCTGCAACATGCCCTGGGGCAAAGGAGGATCCTTCTCTGTTTATTTTCCACTTCACTTGTGCAGTTTGGGTATGATAGGGCAGTCATTCCTTGCAGAAGAAACACCAGCTCCTGGGCTCTCTTAAGTGCCATCTCCCTTCTCTGTAGAATGGAAAGCCATGTCATTAGGTGCTCTTCTGCTCAGGCATTTGTCACTGCTCAGGACAGTAACGCCACTGTCATGCCCCTTAGGGGGTGGGAGAGGTGTTCCCCCTTGCCCCCATGGACCCTCCTGGGGCTCCTCTCCCCCTAACCCCCAGTACTGTTTCCAGCTCCAGGCTGGCATTTCATCTGCCCCAGGCAGAGCAAGGGAGGCTTCAGTGTGGGCAGAATGGTGACAGGAGCCCATTAGTAACTCCCTGAAGCTTCAGCTATTTCTTTTCATTTGGCACCAAAACAGGACCTGGTGCTTCCTTGGTCCCCTTGGCTCAGGGCTGGGGAGATGTCCTGTGTGTTAAATGAATTCCATGGACATTTTGGGTGCATTTAACTCTGAAGCACCTGGGGAAATACAGGAAGAGGGAACCAGATGCCTCCCACAGTGAGGCACTAAGGTTTAGGTAAAAACCTAAACATAAAAACCTAAACCTAAAAACCTAACCTGGGGACAGCAGAGGCAGGACATGCTCTCCCCAGTGTCTGGGTACTCCTCCACTCCACATTCAGAGACAGGAACATTCCTGATGGATGCAGTCTGGATCTTATCTGCTATCCCAATGAAATGTGCCACATAACCCCTAATCCCAGATATTTAATGGGCAAGAAGCAGGATTTCCTTGGCTTGCCAGCCCGGTGGTCACTCTGTGGGCTTGCAGCACATCCCTGGCTGAGCTTTAGGGTGGAGGACTGAGGTACCCACAGGACAGCACTAATTTTAGCAAGGCTGAATGCAACAATCTCAACTGGAATAAATCAAACAAGCAGGCAGGGCTGTGGGGTTGCAGGAGGAATCTCTGTGCCTCCATAAAGATAGTGTTTACTTGCAGCAGCTTTTCCCATCCCTGCTCCAGCAGCCCCATCTCCACCCAGCCTGACACAGCCCACATTTGTGAGCTATTTTTTGTTGTTTTAACACAATGCTGCAATTCTAACCCACAGCCTCAGATTGTCAAGCAATTTTTCTTTTCTTTCCTTCAGAAAAAAAAAATACAGCTGAACTAATTCGATGAAAGGAGAAAATAAAATGTAAGCCAGACTAAACACATCAGTTCCTACCTACAGCCAGGGCCTGGCTTCTCCCAGGCCAAAGTCAACACATGTCAATTTTTAACATGACAGAGCTTTAAAAGGGTGGTTTGAGCCTTGGATGAGAGGTGGCTGGAAAACATTAATAAGGTCTGTCAATTAAAGGCAGGCATGACAAGCCACCAAGACAAGAGTTGGGGGATTTCCCTTCATCCTCTTCCCTTCCCTCTTAGTTTGGTGAAAAAAAAAGTGTTTTAAGAAAAAAAAACCCTCAACTCTGAAAAAAATGTAGCCACATTACCTAATGAAGGATGGGTTTTGTTTAGGAGACTTGAGAACAGCCCAGCAGGCAAGGGTTGAGATCAACAGGTTAAGGAAAGCATTGCTTTGAATGATGCTCCCAGTGGCTCCACCCATCTCAGTGCCATTGCTCCCACTCCATCTGTGCTGCTGGGGAGGAACAGCAGCCTGGCTGCCTCCTCCAGAGCATCAAGCATCATTGTCCAGAAGGATTTGCAGTTACTGCACTGAGGTGACTTGGTGGTGATGAATCTGTTGCACTGGAAAGGGCTATTTTGGGTTCTGGTTTAAAAAAAAAAAAAAAAAAAGGAAAAACACCACCCTGTTTTTATCAGCCCCACAGGAAGTGTTCTATAGCTTTCATGAGCTGGGCAGGTTTCTGTCCCAAACCACCCACTGGGCTCCAAAACAGCTGGGAAAAACAAGGGAAGGGGCAGAGCAGCAGCAGCCCCACCAGCCTTTGGAAATGAAGGCAAAAGTGAGTGAGGAGAGGGGTAAGGGGGAATGAGCGTTGGCCTTAGGGGGTGTGGAGGGAAGAGGACTTTACTCCCAAAATTCAGCAAACATCCCACTGAGTTGAGAGGATGTTCCCATGGTGCAGAGAAGCAGTGTTGTCTTTCAGCTGGGAGAGCAGGTAAAGATTCAGACCAGAGGGAAATGGCAGAGATTCATTTCACCTTCAACACCTAAATAAATACTGCATCCACAGTCACACACTCTGCACAGTGTATATCGTGCTGGTGTGCATTACACATCCCCACAGCAGAGGAACTGGCTGGTGGAACAGCTCCAACATCCCCTGTTGCCATATCCTGTCCTCAACAGTGGCCCAACCAGATGCTCCAGTAGGTCTTAAGAGCCCACAGTAGTCAAAAGCAACATGTTCTGCCTCCCAGCATCAGCTCTCTTAGTCTGAAGGGGAGAGGACCTTCCTGGAGACCCTCTAGTTACAGAATTGCATCCTGACCAACCCGACCAACCTGACTGCTGGCTGTGCAGAGCTGGAGCAACCCACTTCGAGTGGCTCAGGTGTGCAGGGGCTTTGAGGGACAAGGCTCTGCCCCTTCATGTGCCATTTGCCTGAGTGTGGCAGGTGAGCTGGGCTCCTGTGCTGCTCTCAGGCTGTGTTCCACTTTTTCTGACCCAGCAAACAAAACCTCCTTCCAACACACATGGAGTTCACTTTGCAAGGACAGACAGACATGCCAGGCTGATTTATTCCAGCAAGCCCTACGCCAGGCCCCTGAGGTCTCTTAAATGCCATCTCCCCTCTGTGTGGAGTGGAAAACAAGGTCACTAGGTACTCTTCTGCTCAGGGATTTGTCACTGTTCAGAACAGACCAAGGCCAACATGCTGAGTGAAAACAGTGGTGGAGCTCTGTGGTGATGCTTTCACCCCAGTACAGATTAAATACACTGAGGATGGAAAAACCCCACAGGAGAGCCCACCCCTGAGCTCCTGCACTGGGCACATCAGTCTTCTCGATTTGGGGCACAATGACCCCACTGCCCAACTTTGGCCACTGCCAAGCAGCACAGGCCACTAGCCCAGGCAGCACCCACCCATGTTAGCACCACAGAGCTTGTGATGATATTTCACAAGAGTCACTTTCATCATCAAAAAGCATTTGAAGGCAGAACTCAGAAAACCTTTGGCTGTCCCTGCTCTGTGCTCATGGCTTTTGGAAGCTGCTTCATTGATGCTTCCCGCTGCTATGGTCCTAGTGGGACAGCTGTTGGTAGCACCCTGACATGTCCACAGGCAGTGGCTGGAGAACATTGGTCTGCACAACAGAGGCACTGTGGCTGAAGTCAAGAGCAGCTGCCTGCGCTCCTGACCTTACTCATTTAAATCCTTGGCTCTGGTGGCTGCTAGCAAGCCCCCTGCACCACCCACAATCTGGGTGAGAGCTGGCTGTCAGCTCACTCCAGGCCCTGTGCTTCCCAGGGCAAAGCCAGAGTGTTGTGCACCACACACTGGGGCACAGGCAGGCGGCACATGGGATGATTTATGCCTTTGCTGCTGAGGTATTGTTTGGGTTTTTGGAGATAGGCTGTCAGACACAGCTCAAATGAGGCTTAAGAAGCAGGGAAATGATCACTCTGTGGCCAGCAGGGACTATCTGTACATCTCCATCCCAATGGATGCCTGTTGTCACTGTGCTGTCACCACATCCACGCTGTCCTCTAGCACACAGGTCGACTTCCAGTCACATTTCACATGCACTGCTCTCGTCATTCTCCAAATATCCAGGACAGCCTATCACACTGTCCTCCCTCCTCCCCTCCCCTTCCAGGCAGGCAGAGCAGCCCTTGCTTCCCACAGTATCACCCAGCAGGATTGCTTAGCACTGGGCAACAAAATTGAAGGAAAGCCCTTTTAAATCAAGTTCACACCTTACATCAAGAAAAGTTAGTCTTCCACCCTCCAGATAATGGATACAGATGTTACACTGATGCCATATTTGATTTCAGCCAAAAAGCCAAGAGAGTTTAAAATATTCATTCATCTCAAACTGTAAGCAAAGCTTATTCTCACTAACCTCAGTAATTACTCGACTTCTCCCACATCACAAGGAACAGCCATACAATGGCAAGCTTTCCTTCCTCCATAGGACCCTGCCCAGGGTAGGGATCAGAGATTTGCAAGAAATTCCCTCTTTAAAGAGATATTGCTGAAGTTGCTGTACTGGATTCAACAGGATTGCTTAGGACTCAAAGCAGGATTGGGACCCAAACTCTTCCCATTCAAGACCAACGTCTTTGATCCAAGAGTATCAGGGCTCTTGGTGTCACTATAAGACCAGAAATATACAAAGTCATGGAGGATCAGTAGGGCTTAAATCCCTCTAAAATGCCACAAGATCTTTTCAGGCATACAGTGGGGACAAGGATAAATTAAGCATCTCCAGTGTCTCAAGTATCAAGTGAACAATTAGCAGAGAAAAGCTACCCATGAGGGCCTGATGAAACAGAGCAAGGAGATTTTCTTCCCAGACATGTCTGCTAGAAACAGCCTGAAACATTTCCATTTCTGTTGCCTTTTAATAGCAAGGTCAGCTCCTTTCTTCCTACCCTGACATCCTCCATCAGGGCCTCTTTCTGGGAACTCACAGCAATGCACCAGATGTCACTGAGAGACAGAAAAACAACCAGGGGCCAAACTGGGGCATTTCACCATGGCCCTGAGTGAAGCACGTGGCATTTGGCTCACAGGGGAGGGGAGCAGAGAGCACTCCCCTGGTGGCACTGCCACTCCCAAGCCCCTGGGGCTGGAGGGAGCCCCTTTCTCCCAGCATGAACAACCACTCTGCTCCTGAAAAAAGCCAGCAGCCCCACATCCTCCAGGCTCCCCCCAGCACTAACTGGCCACTGGAAATAATCTAAATATTTGCAGCCCAAAAGGAGATTTGTTTGTTTTCCCCATTTTTGCTGAGTTTGAATGGCACTCAGCATGGTACCCAGCAGTTCCAGTTCCCAGAAGCCCCAGTGGACACCAGCACACAAACATCCCCATTTGCTGGAGGACAGGAATGCTCCCATATACCCACACTACCAGCACGGGGGCAGCTCAGCCCATACCTGTCACAGCAGCTGCTATCACAAGTGAGCCACAGCTGTGAGAAAAGACCAACACTACCTCAAGAAGAGGGTGCTAATACTTTACTCAAGGGAATGTGTTTTTTTAGCTGAAGGACACAATTACTCCCAGATTTCTAAAGGCTTTTTCAGGACTACAGACCTCAGGTATGCAACCACCATGGCAGCTGCTGACCAGGAGGGCAAGGATGAAGCAGGGAGGAAAAGAAACCACAAGGCTGAAAAAAGAAACCCACCTGTGTTTGGTGATGTGCTAAATTCCTCCTTCAAATATTTAGCTCATGATACTTCTCCAACCTTCTTCTCTTTCGTCCAGACCTTGAGACTAAAAATACATCCATCTTAAAAAAAACCCAAATCAACAAACAACTAAATCCCAGGATCCAAAGTTTAAAAATATGTAATTTTGTATTAGCCCTAAAAATGCAGCCATCTGCTCTCCCCTCAAAGGAGCAGAAGAAAGCAGAGAGCAAAGGAAGGGGAAAGGAAGGTATAGGTGTGGGCTTTTATGGGTGCACAGGTGCCCTGGGTTAATGGGTGCCCAGCTGGGGAAGCCACCTTGGCATCCCCCTGTCGAGTGTGCTGCTGGGAGCAGGGGCTGCTCCCTGCTTTCGGAAGGTGGGCATGGCTCTGGAAACTGCTGTACACCACCTGCCTGCAAACAGCTTATTGAAAGCACCCTTGGGCATGTGGCAACCTCTGGCAACACCTCTTTGCCCTCACCCAGGCTAGGGGAAGCTGAGGCAGTGGGGGAACAGAAGGTCAGGATGGATTTGGCTTTGCCAACACCAGCCCCTGTCTCCCAGTCCCATTGCAGGTATAGGTCATCTCCACGGAATACACCATCCTTGCTAAACCCCTCACCTGGCCCCTCCTGAGCTGCTCCAACAGCATGGCTGTGGCCACTGGGACACCTCTGTGGGGCCTCCTGGGGATGGAGGGATGGGAAAAAGAAGGAAAAAAATAAACTCTTCCATCCTTTTGCCACCATCAAGCTTCTGCCCATTTCCACATATTTCCAGAGTGTCTATTTTTCCACATTCAAGGGAGCTGGAATAAATGTCACATTGCAGCATATATCTGTGAACAAAGCCACAAGTGTGAATGGCCACACGCACAAATTCTCTCCCCTGATTTCCCAGGTTTTCAGGAGTGACCTTGGAAAAAGAGTGAGTTGTAGTTCTTCGTGGCATGGGTGATAACATGTTTGTCACCATTCAAACTGTCTGAAGGCTGCCCATGTTTTATTTTATTGCATTTCGAGGTGTCACCAAGACCCGGTTGAATTACATTGCCAACACCTTCATAAAAAAAAAGAAAAGTGACTTCTCTTTCCCGCAGAGATCAGGGCTCACAGGAGCCACTCAGATGTGCATAACATTTTTTTTTCCTTGCAAGTGTGAAATAGCTAGAACTTGCAGGTGAAAGGCTTTGGGAACCTACTTGCACTACTAAATAAAAATGTTTGATCACCACGGAAAGCAGAAGCAGAGGAGTGTTCAAGCACACAGCGGGATTGTGTTAATTGTTATGATCCGGTGCAGATTTGAGTGGTGCCATCCCGGGGCGCCCCTGGGGTACCCCAGTGGGGACCAGCACGGCTTGTGCCTCACTCCCCCCCCGCGGGTCCGTGGCCGGGGGATGCTGAGCGGGGGATGCTGAGCGGGAGATGCTGAGCGGGAGATGCTGAGCGGGGGATGCTGAGCGGGGGATGCTGAGCGGAGCCGGCCCCGGGACCCGCAGCTGTCCCGGCTCCCCGCTCTCACCCACCGCTGCCAGAAGGTGCCGCCGTCCGCCTGCGAATCGCTCCCAGCCCAATTAGGCGGCAGGTATCGGCTGCAATCACGGCTGCTGATAAAGATAAATGGGGAAGGCACTATCTGCCCAACAATAGTGGGGTTTTTTTTAAGGGGAAAAAAAAAAAAGAGAGAGAGAGAGGGAAAAAAAAGAGAGAGAAAAAAAACAATTGAACTTTTCATCAGCTGCTAATCATGATTTTTTTATTGCTTTGCTTAGCATTTTCTGGGGAATAAAACCTCGGAGGAGCCCAGTCTTTTGTGGAAAATGAAAGGGCATATAAAAAAATGAATGTACATGGATTCTAAATATTTCAGGTTGTATGACTTTGTGTTTGACCTTAGCAGAAGATGAACTAATCCTGCAATATAATAGACTTTCATAGAGATATGGAAAATGGCTGCTTTTTTATCTCAGTTGCCATGGGAACCATCAGAGAGAAGGCCTAGCTGAGATGCAATAGAAGGTTATTAAATGTGTGCTTGTGTATATTGGAAAAATACAGCTTTTTGTCATCTTGTGTCACTCATAGGTCTTTAATGCGTAATGTTTAGGTTATTAATAAACTAACACAGGTCCATTTTTTACAGAGAACAACTGTGAATACAGCCATACAAAATTAGTACAAGTTGAACATTTGCAAAACTCTCAAGTGCGGGCAGGGGCTGCTGCTTGCCTGCAACATCCCATGAAAGTTTCTCTCTCTTTCCAGGCGGGGACAAGATGAACTTTGCTGGACAGGTAGAAGGAACCAGGAGACTGTGGGTGTCCTGCCCCCAACCCAGAATCTTGCTGTCCCCCTGGCCTGGGAGGTCCAGGGCAGTGCTAGTGATATGCTGCAGTGGTGCAGATTAAAACGTTTCCTTGTCTGGCTCAGGTACTACCTGAGGAAAGAAGGGTTGGGTGAGCCGAAGGAACATCTGGCTCTGGGTTGGGGGATCTCCTGTTCTGGAGGCAGGGGCTGCACACCCAGACTGAGGGACATTTACTGTTATATAGAGAGGTTTTGGGAGAGAAAAGAGGAGAGAAAAGAGGAGAGAAAAGAATCAGATACTGCCCTGGGCTGGAAGGGACAGACTTCACACTAACTCTAGGAGCAAATAACTCCCTTTCTGTAAGGTTTTTTTTCATCCCTCAGAATCACCAATTGCTTCCCAAATCTGGGCAGCCTCAGGTGCCCTGTTCTGCCTGGGGCTGGGAGGTGCAGGAATCACTCAGCACGGACAGTGAGGGCTGGAAGCCAGCCCAGCCCGTGGAGGACCCAAGGGACTGGCAGGGCTCCATGGCCAGGGTTTAGGGGGGACGAGCTGGGGGAGCACTGGGAGTTTTTACCAGATTGACCCAGCTGGACCCTGAACTGCCGAGGGCTGGGGCAGGACTGGGACACAGCTGAACCTGAACGTGGCTTTCTGGGTGGGGACAGAGGTGCTACCACGCACTTCATCACTCCTGGAGCAGTGACTGCCTGTGGATGCAGGTGAAGGTGGCTGTGGGTGCAGGAGTGAGTGTGAGTGCGAGCAGGTGCCTGAGGTGCCTAGGATGATGTTCAGAACTCTTCTCCCTTCCCTGCAAATCCACCAGTACCTCAGCAGAGCAACCCCGAATTTCCAAGCATGCTGTGTGGCAGCACCCTGCGCGGTGAGCTGCGGTCCCACCCTGCTCCCCGGGATTGGGGATGGGCAGGGGACCCTCCTGTCACTCCACGGAATCCACAGCAAAGACCCGCGTGTGCGAAGAGCCTCGGGGGTGTCCCAGGCCCGGCTGGGGGCAACCCTCGTGCACAGCAGCCCCGCATCCATGCATACTAAGTAAAGCAAGGAATACATAGATTTTGCCTATCTGCCGATCAAACGCGGAGATCTGCTCTGGTAAATGATGCATTAGATGCGGTGGCTGTATTTGTTGTGTGAGTTTTGAAAGGGTTCCGATAATCTGGAAGCGAGAGATAAGGAACACCATTTATTCAGCAGCACTTTGGAACCAATTTTCAACCCTGTTCAACCCCATTCTCCAGCAGCCTCCAGGAGCCCAGGAGATAAGGATTGGGCTATTCATTATCTTCACAAGGAACAAAGATTAGCTAGCAGAGATGAAAAATTACCCCTGGATAGTAATAATAAGGAAGCGAACCTGGAGAGCTGCTGAGCCTATATTCTCCTTGCTGCTGGTGCTGCTTCTTCTCTTTTAAAATTCTCTCCCTCTTTTTTTTTTGTTGAATCAATATTGAAAAGGTTGGGGTTTTTTAATTTTTTATTTTTTATTTTTTTAAAATGGGGGAGGAAATCTTCCCTCACTGTCTATCATATTTTTCAATATGATATGGTTGTTACCGTGAAAGAGAGCAGAGCACGGTCCCCCTTCCTCCCAGACTTTCAGATGACATCTTTAGTACGAAAGCTTAACAGGAAAGAAAAAATCCTTCTCTTCCAGCGGGCATGAGGGGAAAATCCTGAGTCCCTGCCTCTCCGACCCCCAATGTCTCTGGTGGCACGTGGAGGGGTGACCCGGGCTGTCCCGGGACAGCGCAGCTGGAGAGGAGACACAGCGCGGCGAGGCTCGGGTGGGCACTGCTCCGGTCTGAGCCCCCTGAGCCCCCGGCTCACACACCCCCGTCTGACCCCGCTTGGGGAAAAACCTGCAGCCTTCAAACCCCACTTATCCTGTAGTTTTTCTGCCTGAGCGACAGTTCCTCGTTTTGGAGTCGTTCCGTGCAGGGCGATCCCAGGACGCGGCTGCCGGCAGCGTCTCCCTCTTCCTGGGCACAAGGGAAAAAAGAAGGGATATATGTATGTATGTATTTTAATACCACATTCTTTTGTATTTTTCCCCTGCATAAATCTGGTGATGTATCTTCTCTCAGAGGATGAAGGGTAATACAGAAGGAGTAATTAAAACACTTACTTTGGAAATGGGCTGCTTGGGGCTGATAAGAATTATCTGCCGCATATCAAGGACCCTTTTTCCCCCGAAACATATCACAAAGACAGACAGAAAATGCCAGCAGAATAGGATCCCCCCCCTCTTTTCCCTGCTCACATTTTTACCTCCATTATGATGATAATTCCTCTCCCGCGAAACTTTTCTCCTTTCCTTCCCGAACCGTATTTCGTTCCCCCACCTCCCGCAGGGCCGCCACCGGACGGTCCGGCCTTTGTTTCTGTATTAATATGGTTTTCCTGCAGCCTCGGGCGGGGGTCCCGCCTGTCCCCCCTCTGGAGAATCGCGCCGCGCCCCCCGAGCCGCCTCGACGCGGCCCCGGTGCCCCGCACCCCATGCGGGCAGCGGGCGCTGGGCGAGGGAAGCCCCCAGCCCCGTTCACACCCACACCGGCTGGAAAATACCCGGCAGGTGAGCACTGCCAAGCCAGGGCTGGGGCGCGCAAACATTTCCGAAAACATTCGTTCTGGCTGGATTTCTTAGTGCTCTACGAAATACGTATTTTACCGTCTCTTTCCTAGCTATAACAACGACTCGTGGCGTAATATCTGCCTGTGCCTCTTCCAGCTTCTCCGCTACCTCACTTAGGTGCAGGTGCATAGCCCGAAAGGCTGAATTTAGAATGGAAAGGTGTGAGAAGAAACAGGAGGTTATACAAAAACGAGGCTGGTCAATGGGAAAAAAAAACAAACAAACAAAAAAAACAAGACTCCCAAAGCATTTCCTTCATTAGAGAGGGAAAGAAAATTAACACAACTAGGTGTAATTTATAGGAATAATTGATCCTATGAAGCGGCTCCCCCCAGCCCACTTTCCTTGGGATCAGAGGAAGAAGCGAGAGGCTCGGGCGGGGCCAGGGCTGCGGCGGCCGCCGAGCC
>VXBI01012582.1:811110-860720 GCA_013397375.1 Toxostoma redivivum | reverse complement strand
GAGTAGCCCATGATGGCGAGGGGAACGCAGGAGGGGGGAGATCTCTGAGGTGTGAGGAGGTGTCCGTGAGGGGAGTGCGGGTAGAGGGCAGCTGTGGGGCCCCACCGTGACGGGTGATGTGGGGGTCGGGCGCCTTGGAGAGGGCTGGGCCGAGGGGGCCAGGCTGGGCTGGGGCTCAGCTGTTGCTGGGGTGGAGGGAAGGGCCGCTGAGGAGAACAGAACTGGGGAGCAGCGGAGAGGGAGCGGCCGGGGGGGTTCAGGGTTGGGGCTCCCTGAGGAGGAAGGTGTGTGCTGAGCAGCTGCGCTTTGCCAGGGGCTGTACCGGGGACAGTGAGGGCGGAGGAGTGCTCTGAGTGAGAGGATTGCTGAGGAGCAGCAGGAGAAAAGGAGTGTCTGAAGATGCTGGCAGTGGTGGTGAGGCAGAGCTGTGGGGTTAGCTCTAGTACTGAGCATGCTGAGGTGATGGTAGGGAAAATGGAGCCTTGGACTTGGTCAGTGTATAACGTCAGAATGAGGTTCCTTGACACATCTGGAAGGCATTTCTGTAAAGAATTGAGAAATGCAGTGTGCGAGAAGGGCCTAGCATAGTTAGAACATGTTGGCAGGTTCAAGGAGCACTTCAGATCAAGGAGAGAAAAAAGATGCAGGTAAGTCTTCAGGGGAATGAGCCAGCTTCCAAGAACCTCACTTGAGAGCTGTGTACTCTTGCTTGTCACAGTTGACCAGTGGAGAAATCATCACTTTCCTGCTGTGCTGCAACATCCTAATCCTCCCTGGTTTTGCAGAAAACCCCATCCTGTCGGCATGGCTCACCTGAGAGAATTTGCTAGCCAGGTAAGTCGTGATTAAAATTTTGTTTTAAAACCTTCTTCGAGGGTTTACATAATGGTGTTTGCTCTTGATACAAGGGTTTCAAACAAATAACCAGAAAATCACTTTTTGCCACTCTTTATCTCTCATGCACAGGTCTCAGCTTACTCCTGTTAGCTGATTGACCTGTGTCTCACTCTGTGCCTGGTGTTGGGCTGATAGTGTTGTGTTGCCAGCCATATAGAAGGTGAATTCTTCACTCACTATGAAGCCTTTCCTTGGGATTAACTGCATTCTTTTTAGGGAGACAGGAGTCATTGGCTTGCTGAGTATTTTTGGAAGAGGAAGTCTAGAAATGGGAACAGGAAAAACTGTGTATGGTGGCTCTGCCAGACATACCTTGCTAAAGTGTTCATGGCATTAGTCTCAGAAAAATGGTGCTTATAACCTTGCTGCATAAGAGGCAGTGATATTTTATACTAGGTCATAACTCTTCCAAGAGATCTCAGCCTCCATGGATGTGGTTAAATGCTGCTGTTGTGATGACATTTTCATAAGAGGAGTTTGGAAGGATGATGCCAGGATTTGGGACTAAAAGCTAAAGCACATTAATAGTATTGGCTTGCATCTTTGTCCCTCTGAATTTGGTTGTGGGGTGTGTTTGATTATTGGCAGATGTCAATACTGAACATGGGTCCTCTTAAAACATGTTTTGTGAGTTTTGGGGCATTATTTTGTTCTGCTCCTAGGTGTAGAATTACTAAAAACTTTAGTGGTTTGAGCTAATGCTTTCTCTGAACCTTTACTGATTTAAAATTGATTTGCAATGCACCTTAGTTTGCATGCTGTCTTTCACATCAACTGTTTCCCCAAAGTGTGTATGGAATTAAATGTAAATATAATGCCTGGCTGAGTCACTGTACAGGAAGAGAAAGGGAAGAATACTGTCTGGTTAGGGCTGAAAACTGAGTTCTGTAGCTGCAGAGGAGGTTGCTCTGAAGTTTTTTGTGCACACAGCATTCAGTCATGAAGCTTATCAGCATTCTAGTGGTTTCAGCTCTGAATTTGTTATGGAAATGTTAGGCATTCTCAGACCCTGTCATCCTATGACTCTCTGTCTGGAGAGTCTTGGAGTAGGAAACCAATCTGTATTGTCCATTCCTCCAGTCTTTTCAGGAATTCCTGGTAGAACCTTGTAATTTGTGTGTAACTGAGGCTTGCTGGTAGGCAGTAGGAACTGGCCTGAAGTTTTCTTCAGTGGGATTTAGGGAGCAGTGGGAGATGCTGTGAAAATCAAGAGACTAAAACTGGCATTGGGATGTCAGAGGCATGACTTGTCTTTGATTCTCAGTTCTGGTGCTGATGGGCAGAGTTACCTTAGGCCACTGCCCAGGCTGCTGTGCCTCTGTGCTTCCGTTTCTCTGCCTCAGCTGGTTGTCTCCTCTCTTTGCTTGGTTCCCTTGTGCTGTGAGCATACAGCACTGCAGGCCTCCAGTCTTGGTCTGAAGCTCTGTCTGCCAGGTGATGTATTTGTGTTAATTACTATGTTTAAAGCTCTGATCTGAGCTCTTTCTAGATTTGCTGTTCCTTTCCCGACCTTGGAGAAGCCATTTAGGTTTTTTTGGCCAAGTAATGCTTCATCTCCTGAAGCAAAAGAATACTGTCTGTGAAGAGAGCTGGGAGTCTTGGACAAAAACGTGTGTTTTAAAATGTTGAACACATGCTTCTCTCTTTTCTATACTCCAGAAATTCAAAACTGTCCCAGGGTTTGGCAGTTGCAGAGAGCTGTGCACAGATTTTGTGTAGACAGGGAAGCTTTCAGATACAAAGCTGGTTTCACCAAAGAGACTGTTGGTAGCCCAGAGGTGAGTGGGCATGCTTGGTGGGAAGTTTGGGAGCAGAGGATACAATGAGGGAAAGAGAAGAGCAGATGAGTTCTATTAAAACCAACTTCCTTCTTCCACTGTGTTTGGTGGAGCAAAATTATGTTTATTTGTTTGTTTGGCTAGGTGGAAAGTGTTCCAGTCACAAATAACACTAAATGTGGCTGTAGTTCCACATAAACCCTTTGAAGTTGCCATATTCCTGGTCAGCTTTAGCTCATAAAGTATTATGGCCTTGGCAATCTTCTGTTACAGATCTCTCCCATATAGAACAGTGATTCCAATTCCAACCCGCCCCAGATTAAGGAGTTCTCATTTCCAAAAGGGTTTAAACACCCCTTAGTGTTTTATGCAACAAATGATTCTTGCTCTTGAACATTTTGAGAGTAAGATCCAGCTGGACACAGCCCAGAGAGAAGATCTTCAGCTGGTTCAAATGGTGTTTGCTTCTGTTCCAAATATGCAGCTTATCTTTCCAGGCAGTAGCTTTGAAATGAGGGCAGATACTTACCCTTCCTCTCTAGTACTTATCCACATCTTCTCAAAGACTGTGGATATCATGTCTCCACAGCTGGAGGTGGCAGAGCTGCCAAAACCATTCTTTCCCCATGAAGCAGTTGGTGTCGCTGCCAGGCTTGTCTCATAACACACTGCAATTCCGAATTGCTGATGGCTGCAGTGAGTTGATCTGTTTTAAAACGTGGTATCATCAGTCAGGATGGTAAACACTCCCACACCTGTCAGGACAGAGCATCCTTCTTTCCTGTGCTGTGAGATTGGATCCCAGAGGGCAGAAGTGGAGCACATTACCAGGAAATTGTCCTCACTCCTCTCATACTTATTCCCTTCCTGCACTTACAGCTGAGATGGTGCTCTGTGTGCTCTCCCTCCAAAGCCTGCCCAGGCCTGCCTGAGCCATCTCTAGTGCCTGACTGACTGCTCTCAGTGGAGAGGAACAGCAGGAGGCTTTTTGCTTCAGAACTGCTGTGCAACAAGCATTCAGTCAAGCAAAAAGTTAAAATGTAGTGACCATCCCTTAAAGGCTTTCCATGCAGTAGTAGAGCAAGGACACTGCTCACCTCAAGCTCCATTTTTCAGCTCTGATGGGTTCTGTGAATGTGGAAGAAAAATGGGAAGAACCCAAGCTTGTGAGAAGTTGCAAAGGTTACAGGTCCTAATGAGCTGCTTTGGGTTATCTGTGCTCATTTAAGCAGATATAAAGCATTTCATCTGGATTCTGTTGCTTCCTGCTCATGAAATTTTCCAGGTGTGTTTGTAGCAGTGCAATTCCAGAAGATGGATTTCCAGCCAGGATGGTTCTCTAGCAAGATGGCTGGTACTGAGATAATTCATATTTAGGAAAGGGAGGGATGGTGCTTGTTACACCTCTCACCAAGGTGCTTTGCAGGTGTGTTGGGGAAGGGGAGAGTCAAGCTCATGGAATGCATCCTTCTCTCTCCTGACAGAGCAGTGCAGTTCCATAACTCTCCATTCTTGGTGGAACTGCATTTGTGCTGCTCTCTGATGTGTGCTGAGGCTTTTATGCCCTCAAATCTGAACATTTTTGTTTGTCAGCACAGTCACCATGTGATGTCTCAAACTGGATTTTTTTTTAATAGACAAGGGCTTTTGAACAATGTCCTGCAGACAGGACATCTTAGTTTGTTGTGGAAATTCAGAGGTGCTGAAAATGCCACCTGGCAATTTCTTCTGTGGTATCCACAGTGGTAGTTCACAAGGTGTTCTCTTGAGCTGACGTTGGCCTACTTGGTTTGGGGATGGGCCTGTTTCCTCCTCCCTGTTTACAGAAAGAGAAGAAATTCATCAGCAAACTGGCTCCTCCAGCAGTGTCCAGAGACTGTAACTGTGGCTGGAGTGATTCTGTACCCCTTGGCCCTGGACTGGTTCCCTGGGTTCTTTCTGTTGCTGGGCCTGGTTTCTGCAGTTTTGGCCAGTTCATCAAGGGATGTTCATCCTCAGCCCCTCCACAGAGTCAGACTTTTGCCCCTGCGAGTTCTAAAGCACTTCCAGGTCAGTAATAGGAAGGTAAATCCTGTACCTACAGAGTGTCCTAATGTTTCCACCCTAATGGGGGTGGGCCTGTCCCATCTGCCCATCAGTTACACTGTTTTCCTGAGTCACTTAGGCAAAATTTCTGTCTACTTGTCAGGAAGCTTTGTCTCCTTCACAGGGCCTACCTGAACTTCTTTGTTCTATGAAAAACAGGATAAAGCAACATCCAAGCTTGTTTACAAAGTTGTCCATGATTACAGAGGCTGCCACATAAAGTGCTTGTCCCAAAAGCTGCCTGCCACAGCCAGTGCTCTTATGTTTGATGTCTTGATCTGGAGAAAACAGTCCTGATTCTCTGATGTGCCCTGCCAAGCTGAAGGGGGAGCAGTTGCTTCCACTCTGCTGTTTCTTACCTCATGGAAAAGTTACATGGAAGGGGAGGAATGTTTTCTTGAAGATTTGCTTCCTTGCAGTATTCATGTAGATACTGTTTCTTTTCTGAGCTGAGCAGGTGCCTCTAGGAGATGACCCTCTTTCTCTCCCTTCTCCCTGATGTGTGGGAGTGGCTGATGTGTTGGTAGCCATTTTTGGGTGCAGTAGGTCACTGTGCACAGTAATGTCTGGGGCACTTTCTTGCCCCTTCCTCCAAGTCAGTCAAGAGGTGGAAACTGCTCCTGGCCTGTAGTGAGCCTGGACTAGTCAGGATTGTTTTCCCTGCCTGCAGTCATTCTCGTGTTGTCCTGTAACATTTCTCAAGCTCAAATCCTCTTCCCCCACGTCCCTCTTTCCAGTCTCTGCTATGTATCTCCAGTTCTTTTTATCTCCAGACATCCCTTCTAGTCTGTTTCCAGTGCATTTGTTCAAAGTACAGCCTGTTTGGGTGTTGCTATGGATGCAAAAGGATATTTGGTTATCCTTCTGTGTCTTGGACTGGAGTTTGTGTGGAAATCCTGTTGAGTGAGCTGCCTGTAAAACTCACCTGGGCCTGGCTTATAGCAGTGCACAGAAGGCAAACAACCTGTGATGACAGACTGGCTTAATCATTAAGCAACACCTTGGGCTGTTCAGTGAGGTCCTGCTGCTAGAACCTGATGTGAGATGGAAAAATGCAGCTTCCATGTTCTCTGATAAAATCTGCCAACTCAAGGCTCTTGTGAGAGAGCACTCTCACTGAGTGACATGTTGGAGGTGAGACTGAGAAGTTCTGGGTGTGGAAAATTCCTTCTAATGGCTTGGCTGCTTCCTAAGGTCAGGCCATATTTTCCAGAGGTTTTTTTTTTTCAAACTATTAAAAAAACAAAAAGGCAGAAAAACTAATCACAAAGAGCATTTTACTAGCATGAAGGACCTCCTGGTGTGCAGGTGGACTGAATTAAATAACAGGAGAGAGTGACTGATTTATTCCCTTTCTGACCCTTACTCACCTTAATAAAGAATTACTGTGCAGCTGCTGTTAAAAAGTATTTCTTTGTAACTGCCTAGTTGATGTGCTTGTCTAATGAAGGAGATGCTATGTGCCTTTGCATCTGAGTGTGCCAGCCAAAGAAGAGGCTGGTACAGAAAAGCAGGTCAGGTAGATGGAGTGTCCATTCTGCTCTCCTGCCACCTCCTTGCTGCTGACCTTCCAAAAGATGTGAGGCTCCATCTGCAGACATCTGAGGAGAGCTGGGCTGGCTGCTGCCTGGAAATCAGGCTGCAGCAGGGAAGACAGTAAATGTGAATTCATATTACTGTAATATTTCACCCTCCAGATAAATAGGGAAGGGTGCAGATCTTTCTAATCATTTCAGTCTTAGAGTGCAGGAAGGTTAACTAGGGAAACATTTTTATGGCCTCTTGCTTGTGCCCATTTTCTCATCCAGATCTGCAAGAGAAAGCTGGTGCTGGTACCACTTGCTGGTCTATATTGAAGTTTGAACAAATGCTTGCTCATGGAGCTGCTCTGGCACCAGTTGGTGTCTGCAGTTGAGCAGCCCTGTCCCATTTTAGCTGACACTTTCCATAGTAATATTTGCTGACATTCTCATACTGGACTTCCCTCCTTTTCCTCCCCCACTGTGGTCTGTGGGGTTGGAAAGCCTGTGGAAAAGGTTTCTTCAGTTCTAATCTTGGACATATTCTTACTAAGTTTATAAGACTGTTTAGGATATATGAGTTTCAGATTAATTTATCAACGTGGTAGGTGCACAGATGTGGAGATGAGTTGTATGGGTATGTGTGGTGCTCTGCAGCCTGGGAACTTAATGGAATTTTCCCATCTCTGCTTGCTGGTTTAGCACTCCAGGGTGGATCCTGAGGAGCTGTTCACCAAGCTGGAGCGGATCGGCAAAGGATCGTTTGGTGAAGTCTATAAAGGGATCGACAACCGCACCAAGGAAGTGGTGGCTATCAAGATCATTGATCTGGAGGAGGCTGAGGATGAGATTGAGGACATTCAGCAGGAGATCACTGTGCTCAGCCAGTGTGATAGTCCCTACATTACCCGGTACTATGGCTCCTACTTGAAGGTAGGACAAACCATGCTGATTCCTTGCCAGTAGCTTGGGAATGGGGAGGGCTCCTCTGTAGGTGCTGCAGTGGATGGTGGCACATGGCACTGCAAAGTGGTGTGTGAGTGGAACAGGAGCAGTGATGGCTCTGCTCACTGCATTGATGTGCACTTAATAGTAGACTGGGCTTTAAGGCACTTGCTAAGCACCTGGAAATGAGGTGCCCTGTACTTTGGGGTACCAAGACCAAGGCACTTCACTGGAGAGCAAATTATTTGTTGAAGACTGAGTTTCCCCTGATCTGACAATTCTGGAAAGGATGTTGATGGAATACTTTTCCAGAATAGCAAAATCTCTTAAGGCAGTGCTACTAAGGGATTTATATCTCTGAAGAAAAAAGGAGGTTGAAACTACTTCATCAGAAATCATGAAAAGAATATGAACTGAGTCTATGGAGGAGTACTAATACTGCTTCCATTTAGAACAGGTTTAGGTATCCCTAGTGGAAGTAGTGTTGATCAGAAGTGGCCTATGCATGCTGGCTGCTGGAGATGAATGTAACAGTGGGACTGCAGCAAACAGTTCCTGAATTCTTTGGGTCCTGAATATTCCTCCCTTATTTTTCAAAGGCCAATAATGCATTTTCTCAGCCTTCTGCTGTAGTTTCATGGACCTGGTGCTTATCTTCTGTTGGGGCCTTGTGAACCTCAGCATGGAATCTCTTCTCTGAGGAGTTAGAGTGTCTTGCCAATTGTACCCTTCAAGCTGGCAGCCCTGTTAATGAGATCAAAGGCTCCCCTGCCATTGTCAAGAAGGACTTGTGCTTCTGAGCTGTTGGAGAGATGTTAAAGGACTCCAACCTGGGAAGCTTATCTGTGGGCTGGGCAGTCTGGTGCCTGTAGGGGCACTTGCCCAGGTAAAACTGCAGACTGAGAGTTAGAAAAGTGCTGGAGGTTTACCACTGTAATGCTGTATCAGCAGAACAGAGGAAGCTTAGGGCTCCTTCCTTAAGCCCCTGAGAGCTGCAGTGTGCAGCATCCCTTGGATTGTGTACAGAACTACTCTTGTGTCTTGCTGCCTCATGAGTGTTTCAGTTTTCTGTCTGCTTTTATTACTGTCTTTGCTCTTGATTTGTGCTCTCGCTTGCAGGGCACTAAGCTGTGGATAATCATGGAGTACCTAGGAGGTGGTTCAGCCCTGGATTTGGTGAGTAAGTGGCAAGTTCTGGACTATGAAAAATACTGACTGGAGACTTGATTTGTAAAATGCCCATAAGCCAGACACTCACTTGCCACATAGCATTTTTTGGCAGCCCTGTGCCCAAGGGGTAAACAGTGCAGGACAGACATGTTGGTTACGCTTATCCCAAGACAGAGGGAATGTTTTCATGGAGCTCAGCTGTCCCAGCACTGTTGTCCAGCATGCTGTGCTGCTGTATGATGTAAAGAGCCAGTGAACTGAAAAGTGAGCACAGCCAGTTGTTTTTGAGCAGTGCAAATCTGTATTTCACCTGGTCAGAGTCATGGTATTGATCAGTGCTTGCACAGCTCAGTAAAGACATGTCTGTGATTAAGTTACCCCAAATTTTGAGAGAATACAAATGCAAAATTTGCCCTAGGCAAAGGTCTGCCACATTGTGTTCTGTCACAGCATTTTTCTCTTCTCTTTAGGACAATAACACCCATTTTTTCCAGAGTGGTAACTAATGATGTAGGGAAAACTGGTGAGCCTGCAGTGACTTGGAGGAAGGTGTAGTGGGAGGCTGTCATCAGCAGAAGTTATCTGAGTGTCAGAACCTCAGTTACTGCACTGAGAAGGCAGGACTTGGTTAGAGGAGAACTGATGGAAAGGAGAAGAGCTTTGATACAGTACTCCACAGCCTGAGGGTTGATGTCTCAGAGGCTGAAATTCAGTACTTGGATTCTGGCAAAGAGACCTGAGCAAGAGAAGCTGTTAAAATGTTCTGTTGGCCAATGTATTTCCAGGCCAAAGTGAGTGATGAACTGCTGCTTGTTTGGGAAGCCTTTAAAAGATTGATAGACTAGCAGAAAATCCCTCAAGTTTTTCCATTGAATGCTGCCAGGTACAAACACCAGCATTCTGCTTGTAGCACATGCATCAGGTGTGCAAGAAGGTGCTTCCTGCTGAGTACAACCTGCTTGGCCAAGACTTCCAAGTAACAAACTGAGAGTCTGGAAAATCCAAGGCATCAGTCACCCTCTTTTAAGTCATCTTTCTGCCTTTTATTAGCTGAAGCCAGGACCGCTGGAGGAGACTTATATAGCTACTATCCTGAGAGAAATCCTAAAGGGTTTGGATTATTTACATTCAGAGAGGAAGATCCACAGAGACATCAAAGGTAAGACTGGACAGCTCAGCTCCCTCTCTTGTAAGGGATGTTAGTAACATAATACTCAGAGGTATTATATTCACCATTATATTCAACTTCTGCAAGGTTTTAAAGACTTTCTCAGTGCTGCTTTTCTTGTTGGGTTGCTGTTTTCTGAATCTGATGCTTGTCACTGTATCGATCTCATGCTTTTCATGTCTTTTAGAGTAACAGTAAGGATCTGTAGCTTTCCCCTGGCACTTGGAGTTTGGACAGTCAGGGAGCTGAAGTGAAGGAGTCAATGAAAGGCATGCTCAGATATTAGCTGACTTGTGTCTGGACATCTTTGCTGCTGGACCCCAAGGGTGTGTGTGCTGCTTATTGTGCTTGCAGCTCACAGCAGACATGAGCTGTCCTCATACAGGGTTCACAGCCCTAGAAAATCAGGGCAGCTTTGTGTCAGCTTATCCTGTTGCTGGTTTTTTATAGTCACTGGCCACGTGCAGTGTACAGAGAGCTAGCATCTGCCTCCTGAAGAGCAGTGTCCCAGCAAGCCCAGAGCATCAAAATACTGCAGGAGGATGAAGGGACAGTGCTGGAGAGCTGGGCCAGTGCCAGATGCTCCCTGCTCCTACCCACTGCAGGAGGGGATGTGAGCAGGCAGGGCGCAGGAACCTCGTACAGGGAGATTGGGAGAAAATATTTCATTGTGTATGTGAGACTGCACATTTCTAGCACTACAAGATGTGTAGAGGTGTTGGCTGCCATGGTGGGGAAATGCTGAAAGTTGTTAGGTAGGGTCTCCGAATGAGAAGTCCTGCAGAAAACCCCAGTTCCCAAACCTGCACAATGTTACAGTCTTGTGAGTGAGTGGAACTATACAAGAGTGGAAGTTGAACTCTTTAAAAGGATCTGCTGTTTAACCTGTACTGAATGCTACTCTGGAAAAAAATCAAGAGCATTAGAGGCTGTGTTGCCCTCCCTTCTTTGTGTGGCCAGGAGTCACATCTAATTGATTCTGTGGCCCTTCACATCTACTCCTTGCTCATACCTTAGCAATCAATATTCCCCTTCTGATCCTGCAACGTGTATGAGCTTGTTCCATGTTACCCAGTGGAGTTCAAAGCATTAGAATGGGTCTGAGGCTGGAAATCCAGGCTGAGAGTTATCACTGGGGTGAAGGAGGGTGCCACAGGAGGGCTCTGCTCAGTATGCAGGTCTCTGTGGGCTAGAGGTGTTTCAGAGGCCAGCAGACTTAATTGTTTATTTGTCCATATAGCTGCCAACGTGCTGCTCTCGGAACAAGGAGATGTGAAACTGGCTGACTTTGGGGTGGCTGGACAGTTGACAGACACCCAAATCAAGAGAAACACCTTTGTGGGGACTCCATTCTGGATGGCACCAGAGGTCATCAAACAGTCTGCTTATGACTTCAAGGTGAGCTGGGAGCAGGAGGATTGCTGCTTGAGGCTACTATACACGAGGTGGTTCTAGGACAGAAACAGGGGTTGGAAGTGCTGCTTACTGCAGGAATTACTATTTTCTGTTATGATGCAGGGTCTGCTGGAGAAGTTTGTGTATTAGACATGAAATTCCACATCTGATTTATGTGATTAGCTGTTCTAAAACTGTGCTTCCATGTTGTAGAATTGCTCCTTGTTGTTCTGTGTTCTTCTTTTTTTCCAGGCAGACATCTGGTCCCTTGGGATTACAGCCATTGAACTAGCAAAGGGAGAGCCTCCAAATTCTGACTTGCATCCTATGAGGGTTCTCTTCTTGATCCCCAAAAACAACCCTCCAACACTTGAGGGTCACCACAGCAAGCCCTTCAAGGAGTTTGTGGAAGCCTGCCTCAATAAGGATCCTAGATTTGTGAGTATTGCTGCCCACTTGTGAATCTGGGTAAAGGTCAGCAGATGTCAAAACTTCCTTCAACAGGAAGGTTCCAGAATCCCAGAGAGAGAGAATTGCTGAGCTCACAGGATGGACATGTGAGCCTGGCAGGACTTCCTCAGGAGGGAACATGGAGGGACAAGTGCTGATGACCAGCAATGAGACCTAAGGGAATGGCATGAGGCTGTGTCAGGGGAGGTTTAGGCTGGATATTAGGGAAAGGCTTTTCCCCCAGAGTGTGGTCAGGCTGGAACAAGCTCCTAAGGGCAGTGGTCATGGCCCCAAGACTGCCAAGAGTTCAAGGAGTATTTGGATAACACCCTCGGGCACTTTGTTAGGGATTGGTAGCATTGTTGAGGGCTGTCCTGTTCAGGGCCAGCAGTTGGATTTGATGATCCTTGTGCATCCCTTCCAGCTCAGGATATTCTGTGATTGCAGCTGAAGTCAGTGAGTCGTGTGTTCAGTGTGCAGAGATGATTAGATGTGACATGCTTTCCTTATCTGCTCCAGAGGCCAACAGCTAAAGAATTGCTAAAGCACAAGTTCATCACACGCTACACCAAGAAAACCTCATTCCTAATGGAGCTGATCGATCGATTCAAGCGCTGGAAGTCAGAGGGCCATGGAGAAGATTCCAGTTCTGGTGATTCCGATATGTACGTACATTGTGCATGGAGGGATGCCCCTGCTTCCCCCAGGGTGGCATACTGCAAACAGCTCAGCTCCTTTTCCCACCCGAGATCTTATCTTTGAGGTTTTGTTTGTGGGTGCAAGTGAGTGCTGCCTGAAGATCCAGGCTGTTACCTCCTGTTCACTGAGACTCAGTTCTCTGTTCTGGTCTTAACCTGTGGAGCCTCTTGGCTGAGTGTAAGGAGTCAGAGTACTGACATGAAACATTTAGTCTGTGTGTAACCAGTAGAACAGGGCTCTTGTTGCCTGTATTTTATGCACCTTTCATTAACTACAAGAGCTCCAGGCTTTAGTAACTCTGGCAAGAGCTGTGTTGGTGTGTATAGTGTACTCAGGGGTAAATCTGTGCACTGCCATGCAGGACAGTCAAATTATGGGCCTTGGGTGGGGAAAAGACTTCATTGCCAGAATGGTGTCACAGAGCTGCTCTTCACCTGTAGTGGCAGCCACTCGAGTGACCAAGGACTCGGGGAGATTGGCTTATAACATCTAAGTCTGGCCCCTCACATTGTGAGCTTGGGTTGTCTTGAAATTCTCTTAAATTTAACTAGCACTAGAAACTTCTTCAAGCTGGCTGGATCAGAGAGGTGGATGTGGTGATTTGGAAATGTGATGTAGTAATTTGATCTCTTTGACGCTGTAAATATGCTGTAGAGACTGAAGTGGTTTCTCTTTAGAATTTTTTATGGGGAAGAGAAAAGCCTGAAGGTCTGCAGCAGTATGGTAGTTAGATGGGGAGAACTTGTGATTCTGGGAAAGTATGGGCAAACCCCCAATGAATGGAGCTGAGGTTTTGCCTTGACTTTCCCCTTTTCATTTGCAGTGATGGAGATGCAGAGGATGGAGACCAGGGTCCAATTTGGACATTCCCACCAACCATTCGTCCCAATTCCTTGAGCAAGCTGCACAAAGGAATGGCTCTTCATGGTTCTCAGAAGGTCTGTGTGCTGTCTGGTCTTTCTGAAGTGGATTGAACTAACATGAAGTTCTGGGTGTCTTGGGGAGGCCACCAGGCATTCATCTTCTTTCTGAAATTTACTTCAGTCTGGCACCAAGGGCTGATGCTCCAGACTTGCCTCTTCCACATCATCAGGGTACTATGGCTTGTGGCTTTCTCAAGATCTAGTGATGGGATTGCCATGGGGTGAATTCACCAAAGGCTTAGTGCTTCATGTGCCCTGGAAGCTTTTGCCTGTACTTGTAACTTCTTTTTGTGTTGTTTTCCAGCCTACTGAACCCATCAAGAGGCAACCACGGTCACAGTGTCTCTCCACACTTGTTCACCCAGTTTTTGGGGAGGTGAGTAGAACATTCTCGGTGTCTCTGCTGGTTGGAGATGAACAGATACCTGACACAGATAAGTAAATGAGAAGGATTTGGAGAAGAGGTGTGGTGAGGTGTCTAGTAGGGTTAAGGGACTCTGAAGCATTTGTACCAGTTCAGAGAGCTAGAGCATTTGTGGGGAAAGTGAGTGTGTCCTCCTGAAAACACTTGTGTTTGGAAGAAAGGCATTACCCTTCTGGTAATGTGTGTTCTGGTGAGCATCTGATAGAGAAGTATCTGTCTCTTACCTGCATCTTAGGCTTGTTGATGCCTGGGCAGCTCCAGACTCTGATGTCCGTGGCTAAAGTGCAGCTCCTGGTAGAGCAGAGCTGGCCTGTCACTGTGCATGTCCACAGCAGAGTTACTGAGGGGAAGGTAGGTGGTTTAGAGCAGGAATTTATTAGGTGAATTAGAGCAGGCTTTGCTGGTTACTGGGCCATTTCCTGATCTGCACAGGCTGCTATTGGTAGAAGAATACACATCAAATCCTTGGCTTTATCATCACAATTATTTTTGGCCTAAGAAATCTGTATCCTTGATGTGTAACTGAGTTGCCCTCCATGCCACTGCCACTTCTGAGTGAGCAGAGGTGCGTGGGTTGTTCCCACAGCTTTGTGGTAGGGAACAGGTGCCCCACTGGAGGAGGCATGGCCCTTTTTGGCTGGGAACTGTTTGTTCCCAGCAGGGCACTTGGTGCACAGGAATGACTGCAGCTGGGGATTAGCATTCACATTGTTCTGCTTTCTGAGGAAAGGTGAGCTCCAACTACAGGAAATGCTGATCCTAGAATTGAGGCAAAGAACTGTGAGGCTTATGTAAAGCCCTTTAATCAGCAGAGCCTAATGAGAGCTTAATTGAACTGGACCAGATGTTGCTTGTTCAACAAGATGCTTAATTGTTGTTCAGCTCCTTGTTTGATGGTTGTCTGGGAAAGGGGCTGTCATATCAGCAGTTTGTGGGAAGAAGGTGAGGAACTGCTGCTGGGGTGGAAATGTAGGATTTTGAACAACTGACTCCTTCAGGCTCAGCACCAGTGGTCTGTCATGCATTCCTTCTCAACAGAGCTGTAGCTATTTCAAATTAATAACTGGAAACATGTGCAAGTAGAGGCCTAGTCAGTGTGCACTGACCATGAGGGATGTGAGCTGAGGTAGGTGCTGTGTCTGGAGGTCTTGGTGTGTGGACTTCCTTCCCCTGCCCCCCTGGGTAAAGCTCTCTTAGAGACAAGTGTTGGAGGCCAAGGGGCTCAGGCTCCTTGGTGTGGCAGTTGTCTGCCTTGGCTTCCCAGTCACTAGAAGCAACTCTAGACTTTTTTGTGGTTATTAAAAGTGATGGTGACTAACTCCTGGCTTTGGATATATTCTGCCCAACCTGCCTGTGAGCCTGTGTGTCTGGGTGCTGGGCTGTCATTAGCAGCAAAGGTGATTGTACTGCTTCAGATACACCTGGAGTTCTTTGTGCTGTTGCTACTTACAAATTTTCAGGGCTGTTGGTCCTTCGTTTGTTTAAGAGTACATCCTATTAGGTAAGGGCTTCAGTTGCCATTAGTACCTGGAGGCAAATCTGAACGCCAGACATTCTACCTTCCTGACCTACAAATGAGTTCTTTTTGGTTCATTTAAGTGGAATGTGGGTGCCCTCCTACACCCTGGTGGAGTCATAATAAGAGGGAAAGGGCCTTAATGTCAGTGCTGCACTTCTTGACCAGTGCTTTCTGCAACAAAATGAGGCCCTAATGCCCTGTTTCTGGGTTGCAGCTCAAAGATAAGCACAAGCAGACTGGAGGCAATGTGGGAGCCATGGAGGAGCTGGAGAACGCCTTTAGCTTGGCCGAGGAGTCCTGCCCAGGCATCTCTGACAAACTGATAGCACACATGGTGGAGAGGGTCCAAAGGTGAGTGAGTGTCCTGAGTGTGAGCTGGGGTGGAGCCAGCACTGAACCACACAGCTCTTGTGCTCCAGGGCTGTGCAAAGGTCAGTGCTGAGCACTCAGACAAAAGTGAATATTGATGACAGCTGCCTTAATAGTTCCTATGGCACTTCTTCTAACTGCTTTCATTTAATGGAAACAGTTCTTCTGCCTCAGAAGCCTTTCCTCACACTGGACAGGTTTCTGTAGTGTAGATGTATGTTGCAGGGCACAGGAAGATGCTGTTGTTCACCTTCATTTTGCACATTATCTGTATACATATGATGTCCTGCTGGTCCCAGCTGGATGTAACTTCATTCCCCACCACTCTCTGGACTCAGCCTGTCCAGACTGTTTTAAAGCCAGCAAAGTGTGTACCTGTCCAAGCCATGGGCTGCAGCCTCTCCAGGAGAATGCTGTCTGAGATAGTGAACAGCATGCAGAGCCTCCCCCTCATCCAGTGTCCAGGTCACCTGGTCACAGGAGATCAGATTGCTCATGCAGGATGGGCCTTTCATGAACCCATGCTGTCTGGCCTGACCCCCTGGTTGTCCTCTACATTCTGCTGCCAAGCAAAGAAAAGCTGTAGATATAAAGGACCAAATATCATGGCCATCCTAGCTAGAGGGATGTTTCTACATGGCTGGAGCTTCCAAGCAAATATACCATGGGACTGTGCAGAGCCCTCATCTAATAATCACTTAATACCAGGGAGAGAACACTCACTCTTCTGGCTGACCCATGGAGGCCACAGAAGTGTTCTGTGATACCTGTAAAACCTGAGCAGGAGGTGCACACAGATGTGTGTGGTGACTGCAGACAGCTGGTTGTTTCAGCATCATTCACTTCTGCCAGCCTAGAAATGACACTGCTGGACAAGGCAGAAGCACAAAATACTTATTTTTTGGGGGGGGCTTGCAAAACCACAAAGACCTGCTTGCTTTCTTATTATAAAACACTAATGCTGAAAACTTCTCATTAGGTTAAAACTGAATCTTGAAAGCCTGGAGAAGTGTCAAACCACTTTGGCTTTTTGTTAAAAGTGCTGATTTTGTCTGTCAGGACTTCATCTAGCAAAAAAGTGGCAGTGGCAGTGGGGACAGATCCACCCAGCCTGACCCCTTCCCCCACAGAGCTGCTGTGGGCACCATTTCAGGTGAGAGCTTCAACCATGCAGTACTGATCAGCTGTCCCTTGGTAATTCTTCCTTGCAGGTTTTCACACAGTCGGAACCACCTGACCTCTGCCCGCTGACACTCACATTCCCTGCTGTTGTTTGTCAGGGGGGAAGGATTTTTTCCAGCTTCATAAGAACTACATCTCTAATCCAGACCACCATCTGCCGTTGGATGTGACATTGTGATGGACCCCAGGACATTTCAGAGCCTTCATGTTAGCCGTGTTTCCATGATAACCCAGGGTGGGGTTTGCAATGCAAGTACAATTTAGACCTTTTGCAGAACCCGAGATGGGTGGTCTAATTGTTTTTACAATGTAATCAATGCAGTTTTTAATTGTTTTCCTACAATGGATGTGTCCATTTTGGCTTGGTTTGATTCACAGCTTGTTTCTGGTAAATACCTGGCTGCTGGAAAAAGGGAGATTCTCTTCCATTGATACATGTTTCACAGGCAAGTCTGATGGGTTTAGTCTCCTGCCCTTCCTAAAGAAGTGTTTGTGAGCAGTCATGTGTGACTACAGGGATATTGAGAAGCTCTCCAGGCATTTAGGGCCTCTGGGAGAGTGAGACCAGCTCTTCAGTTGTTCTGGAGGATCACTTCAAGCCCTTCACACACAAGTAGCAAGGCTTTCCGGTGCTGCTGAGCTGATACACAGTTGCTCTTTCCCAGCCTGTCATTTCATAGGAGGATGGGTTTGCTGATTGTTCTTTTTTTGGCTCTGGGACATATTTTTGTATTAAGCCTTAGTTCATCTACTTGAGGCAACAGCAGAACTTGCCTTGAGTCTCCAGGGAGCAGAAGGCAAAGTGGGTGTGTTTGCTGTGGGAGCTGGTGGAGTTCCTGTCCTTGGCACTCCTGGCAGCTCAACAGGCAGTGCTGGTCTGAGCTGTGCAGACCCACATGGGGCAGAAGGGTTAAAAAGGGGAGTGGGGGGAACACAACAGCTGCAGTCATCAGCAGGGCTTTGATTCTCAAGAGGGACACTACATAGCAGTTTTTGATGCAAGAACCTGTGCTCTACAGGAAGACATAAACTGGATGGCTCACAGCAGTGTGGTAGGGCTGGAGATTCCCAAAAGCTGCTCTAGGCCTCCCTCTCCTTCTCAGCCTTCCCTTTCTGGCTCCTTCAGCGTGAGATCCAGATTTGCTGCAGCCAGGGCTCTGCTCCAGTTGACAGGCTGGGGTGGTGTTTGGTAGCAGAGAAAGTAAAGCATCTACTGCTGTGTTGGCTGCCTGAGATATTCCAGCAGAGCCATCCCCAGGAGCTTTGCTTTCTGTATTATATTAGTTTATAAAGCAAATCTTTAATTCAGGTAAGCACACAGATCTTAAATCTACATTTTAAAGGTCTAGAAAAATAGACTTAGGAAAATAACCCCTGATCGTTGGTTGCTTAGAGAGCTGCTCTCTGAAAAGAGATTCCCATGAAGTCAGCAAGAACTCAGTTACCCAGATCTTTCTGTCTGGGTGTTTGTATGTGGATGGTATGGCTCACCCCAGAGCCACTGAGAACAAAGGCTGGAGCTGTTCAGATTTTTTTTAATGACAGGCCACTTGGTTAAAAACAAGGCTTGATTTTTGGTACTTAGCTTCAGACCTGCAGATTTTAAGTGCTGGGCTGCAAGTAGCTCAGGGGGACCATACATTCCCTGATCCTGGTGTATGGTGTTCACTTGACCTTATGACTATCCTTTATTTATCCTGCTGGATAAATACAGGCTCAGCAACACTATGAACTTGTACAGTAGTAGAGAAGAGGTGCTGCTGTTGGCTCTCTGATGCAGAGCAGTGTTCTGTGGTGAGAGCCAGCTCAGAGCTTGCAGTTAGGGAGAACGGAACAAACCCACTTTTCCCTCAGGAGGAGAAGTTCATGTATGGACAGGATGCTTGGAGAGGGGGAAGGCAGAGGCTGCAGGCCAGCACAAGGGCCCCTGCTGCTTTTCAAGTTGCTGTTCAGAGCAGTAGCAAACCGTGTTGATAAGGTACCTGTGTCGTTACTCGCATGCTCTGCAGTGGAACGAGGAAATTTTTTAAAGGAAACAATCCTCACACCCTTTGTCCAGTATTCAAAGCAACAATGGGTTTAGTTTTCAAAAACATTGAAAGGGATCTGCCACTTTCAATAAAGTAACAAAACAAATGAGGCTGGTGTAACTGTGTTATTAGGGGAAAAGGATTGGTTCCAGCTGCTTTTCTCTGCATTCTTCTTGGTCTTCCCCTCCATCTTCCTCATGCATTTATAACAGATACCCCAGAGACAGAGCCAAGTACTGTGTGTGCAAGGGTAACAGCTGCAGGCACATCAGTCTTTTCTGCTGGCACTCCAGGAATCCCACACTAAAGGTATAGTTGTGCACTGGAGCACACTGCACTGCATTTTTTGCTGGAGTTTGTTCCTTATCTGCAGTCTGGCAACAGGGTGTCTCTGCCTTCCTCAGTCTCACTCTGCAGCTGGGAGGGGCCCAAGTGAGCCACAGGTTGCCCAAGGAGCTGGTGGAACCTCCATCTTTGGTGCTAATCCACTGCACAGATGCAGCCCTGCATGAGCAGGGGTTGGACCAGGCAACCCTGAGCCTGTGTGACCTCAGGGACAGGATTAACACTTTGGAGATGCCACTTTAATTGTGTTTAAACCTTTTTTTGAGCTCAGCATTCTTAAACCAAGAAAGGACTTTTGCTGCCTGCTGTCCTTGCAGAGGCTCCTGGTTTAGAGACCCCATCTCAGCAGTTTCATCTTCAAGAGAGATGCTGAGCTGCGGGTTCAGCACAGAAGCAACGGAAGCATCATTCACTCACCTGCCCACAAACCTTAAGGGAAGACTCTTGCTCACTGTGGGGCAAGTGGCACTCCAATTCCACAAAGGCAGCTCTGCCCCCTCCTCCACAGCATCACAGGGTGAGCTGAGATCCAGAGTCGTGGAAAACTACTGAGCAACTGGAACCTGGGATGGTGGGCCCAGGAATGGGGATGGTGAGTTCAGGAATAAGAGGCTGAGAGAGTTTTATACCAAGATGCTATTTACTTTGAACAGTCATATTCAGCCACAGTATAACATGTCTAATCAATCCACATGGGTACACCTACAACAGGTAATTAAAAAAATAATAAATGAAGATGCTAATAAATTAAGTACATTTAACTTAGATGGGACAATGGTCTTTGTGACAGCAGTGACAAAGGCTGGATCTGCAGTCACTCCTCTAGGATGCAAATGCCAAGCAAGAAAATCCCTCTGCATTCCCCCTCCCTTCAGTCCTCATCCCACATATGCTTGAGCACACTCGTGCTGGCCTCTGTCGTTCCCATTGTCCCATGGGATCTCCACATTCCTCCATCCTCACAGCATGCAACACTTTCCTTTTGCTTTCACTGCTTCACTGCATTGTTCCTTCTGTTAGTACACAAACACTTTTCTATCCAATAAAAATCAGAGTCCCCACAGCCCATCAAAGCCACGTCCAACAGCATCTTGTGGCACTTAGCATGTGTCAGTCCTTCTGTGGAGGCACCCAAAGGTGACAGCTTTACAAAAGAGAACAAGCTGCAAACATTTCAGATTTAATACAGAAATTTAATAGAGTCCACAGACACTAATTCTCCATCTGGAATCCAGTGACTTTTACACCTTCATGAGAAACAGAAGATGGATCCCACCCTGAACTGAAATAGAAGATTAGGGATTTTCAGAAGTCTTTGCATGACAAAAGCACAAGCAGCAGTGACTTTCAGAGGCTTCTTCTCCTACAGTGCTTTAATGCCTTAAAAACATCACCCACACCAGAGTGGAGAGTGTTTGCCATCCCATGCCTTACTGAACTCCTACTACAGAATAAAGAAACTGGAGCTGTGATATGAGAATAGTGATTGAGTTCAGAGGAAAAACCATGCACCCCCCTGCACCAATCCACAATACACCAACACCTTGACAGCTCAGCAGACACTCAGTCTTCCTGCTTCCCTGGAAAACTGCTGCCTTGGCAGCTCCTGAGGAGCAGAGCTGTTCTGGGAGAGCTGCAGTGTCTGTTCAGAATGAGCCAACACATCTTGTGTTCCTGTCTGAGGCAGCTGTGCCAGCAGGCTGATGGTTACAGCAGCAGGATGGGTTGTGCTGCCAGCCCCATGGAGCACCTGGCACAGGGGGTGTTCTGGGAGCCCTGGCACCCACTGCTGCCAGCCAGCTACACCCCTGGAAGCTGCTGGTTTTCTCCCATGTGTGCTGATCATCCAGTCAAAATGTAAAAAGAAGGTGGTACCTGCCTTCAGGGCAGGTAAAGGTGTCACTGTACAGGTCCCATGGAACAAGAATCCTTCCACGATGTGTGCACTGGAGCACTGCTGCTGTTGGGTTCTCTCTAAGTAGGTTCAGCTGGAACAGACTGGACCCTTTTCCACACCACTGGGAATGGATGTGATCCCTGTCTGCAGCCCCCTCACTCCCACTTTCCATACTGGGGGGAATGAGCCTCCTGGGTCTTTGCTTTGTCAACTCCAGAGACTCCTGTTCCCACCTGCTTCTTTTGGTGGTGTTGCCAGCAGAGATCCAGCTCTGCCCCATCAGTCTGTGTGAGTGTCCTTCTCCTTGGGAAACAGCAGGTTCGACCTGGCTGGAGAGCTGGTGGCTCTTTTGATCACCTCCATCCACCTGCCAAGATAAGACATGAGAAATGCTTAACCCTCACTCACAGGTTGTCTTTTGTTATGAGCTGCACCCCTTTCCCAAACCTCCCAAAACAGCCATTTTCCTTCTTTCACAAGTCTTCTGGAAAATTAACTCTTCAAAGGGACAGCTTGAGATGTGGTAAATATCCTGCAGAATGTGGTTGCCTGTCCAAGTAACAAGTCTACAGTGCTCTAAGCTCTGAGAACTTTCAGGAGAGTTCACTCTGTTCTCTCCTCAATGTTATCAAGGATGACAAGCTGACAATAATTATTGCTTTTCTGAACAATAAATTAGGAAATAGATAACTGCCTTGCTCATGTGAAAGAAAGAAAAGCAACAGTGAAAAAAGCAAGACAAATCTACTGTGAATTGGACATTTTTCCCTTGAAATCCCTACATGAGCCCAGTGCATTAAAGAGCACAACTTATGGCTCTGGTAGCTGATACCTCAGCTGTTCACAAGTGTGTGACACTCTCCCAGGGAAGGGGGACATGTGACACCTCAGTAAAACCACATTCCTCAGTAAAACCACATTCCAAAACAAGCAATACGACCCTGCAAGGCAGGACTCAGTGCAATGGTTCTCAACATAGCAGCAAAGTTTTGTACATGGTACATTTCACACACAGTTTGGAGCCTCTGTGGAAGCCCCTAAGAGCAATTAATTGTAATTATAGAGGGTAATAATAAAATGTAATTACAGAGAAACCAGACAAGTGGAAGGGAGCCCTGCACTTGTTGCTCTCAGCCTCGTGTTATAACTAATGCTCCCAGAGATGGAAGATAAAAACCAAAAAACTCTTTACAGAATCTGGAAATCTGACTCCCAAAGAGCTGGTGGAGCTGAGTATCCCACAGCCCTTCCCCTCCCACATTCCTCCCTGGCTCCAAGGAAGCCTCAGACTCCTGGCACAAAGCACAGCTCACAGCTCTGGGTGTATCCCCAGCTCTCCCACACACTGAGGAGGGTTCTGTCAGGGGAGAGATCTCCAAATATCATCAGTGGGGAGAAGAAGGGAATGTTATTCCTGAGAATGTGCTGGAAGATCACTCAGACTAGGAGGAAAGAGAGGATGGGATGACCAATCACTGAGTTAAAGCAGGTTATAAACCAAGACAGAGAAAACAGAAAATTACCTCTCAAAGGTGTATTTGCTCTCAGCCCTGAAGAAATACACGTGGGACTTGAACTGCAGCTTGAAGACATAATCCTTCTGAATCCCATCTGCCTCCACAGGGCAGCTGACTGTGTAGCCAAGCAGGGGGAGGCTGGCCAGGGGATAATCATCCTGCAAGAGCCCGAGAACCCAGCCCTGAGTGCAAGGCAGCCCTGCCATGCAGCCAGTGTACCACAGGTGAGGCTGTGCACTCTTGTCCAGGAGACAACAGAACTCTTGTGCAAAGTCACCAATAGCTTATAAATAAATCTTCCCCCAACTCCTTTCATTTTTTTTGTTCTTTGCTTCTGCTCTTCTGCCCAATGCTGCCACCTGGGCTCTCTCCTCCTTCCCTGCACCCTTCCTATGGAACTCAAAGCACAGATCTGACATAAAGGTAAAGTAACCCTCACCAAAAAAAATGTGCCCTCGAGGCAAGAAGCCAGAATAACCCAATTATTGGGTTAATAAACACAGTTTATTTGGTTAATAAGATGAAAAGTTTGTGCTGCACCATGGTTCATTATCAAGCAGGTGCTGAATACACCCTGAGATAATGAAAATCTCTGGAGCCTGTCAGGCTGAGCTGAAGCCCAGCACAGAGAGAAGTGAGCAAAGAAGGCCCAAAGGCTGCTGCATCCCTCACATCCTTTGGTCACTGCATGAGGAGACGTTTCTCCCTCACCCATGGAAGGGCAGAACCATCAGAACTGGAAATTCCAATTAAATTCCACAAGAAGTGCCCCCAGCCTTTCAGAGACCAGCTTCAACTGCCTCCTCTTCCCCTTGTTACTCTCCTTCAAACAGCAGTGATTTGTCCCTGGAGCTGAAAGCCAAGGACCCCCAGGTGCCCCCAACACCCTGAGCATCACCCCCTCACCTACACCTGCCCACCTGGTGTGTCTTGTAGAAGAACAAGCAGAAGTTGGTGAAGACGACCCACAGTTTCTGCCAGCCATTGCTGTTCTTGAACTTCCTCAGCAAATACCCAGAGAGCTGGTTCTGGCACAGAAGGAAAAGAGGACTGCCATGAAATCACAGGTTTCAGGTGAACAGCCCAATGCTGCTCCTGCCCTTGGCCCCTGCTGTCAAAGGCCTCCCAGGTATGGTGACAGCCACCAGGGTCCATCCCCTTCAGCCACCCTTCTTTACATGCAGAAACCCCACATGGAGCACACTGTGTGAGAAGAGAAATAAAGCAGGAGAGGAAACAGAGGATGAACAACACGTGGCAGCTACACAAAGCAAAGCTGGCGTGGAAGGGGCTGCAGGGAGGGGAACACCACTGCCTTGGAGTCAGCCAGCAGGACAGGGAAACCTATGGCATGGAATGACAGCACAGGAATTTTGTAATTTGGAAAAAAGACAGGACATATGGCAGATTTACAGAGAGAACCATTTTTTGAGGCATAAACAGAAGGAAATCCTGTCTTAACAAGGCAAAAACAATGGTGCAAATCTGCCTCTGAGGACAAGGATCCTCATGTGAGCAGTTAGGAAGCAGGACATTTTCCTGGACATCCCATGGCTCTTCCCCACCAGCACAAAATGTGAGAGGCATCTTTACCTGGATCATGCACAAGTAATCAGACAGGGATAGGCTCTGGTTCCGGTACCAACAAACATGGGTGATTGTGTTGGGCCGTTGGGCCTGGCCCAGCAAATAGCGAGGAGGAAGCTCTGGAGAAACAGCAAGAGAGCAGAAAACTGAGCAGAGAAAGGGGGAGAGAAAAACAGAATGTTAGGATGAGAGGAGTGATGCAAGAAAGGTGGCTGTCAAAGAAAATGGACTGTGAGAAAAATGACGGTGTTAGAACATGAAACAGATCAGAGTGAGAAGGAGTGCAAGAAGTCACATGTACAATCCCAGAACCTTGTTATCCATGCACAGAACTGTGAACTGGTGTCTTTCCCAAGGTGTCAGCAGGGAAAGGCCAGTCCCCTCCACATGAACTGCAACAGAAGCCAGCTCAAGTGCCCAGTGTCTGTACCTCAAGCCCAGGTCACAGCTATAGCACTTCCCTTACCAAGCTGATCCACATGGTCTCTCTATCAGAAAAACACAGGAGCTCCAGTGCCCAAACTTTTAACTGCAGTTAAACAAGTGCCTCAAGAGCAGAGCAGGACAGGCAGGCACAGACACATGCTGCAGCCCCCTGCCCCATTGCTTTTGTCAGGTTAGTGACCTCCTTTTTCTCTCCATGGTATTTAGGGTGCTTCCCACTTCTCAAAGTCTTCCAAGCATGCCAGCCTCCAGGAGGGTGTCCTACTCTGCCAGGCTGCTGCCTAAAGTAAAACCATACAGTTGGTACAAGCAGTGTAAGGAGTGCTGAGCTGATCACTCTCAAAATCTGCAGGTACCTGTGGTTAATAGAATCCCAAAAAGGTTGGGGTTGGAAGGGACCTTAGAGCTAATCTAGTTCCAATCACACCTTCCACTGGCCCAGGTTGCTCAGACTCCCATTCAACCTGGCCTTGAACACCTCTGTGGGCATATAATAAACATCTCTGCTCAGTATAAAATGAGGCTGCCATGAAAAGACACTTGGCTGCTCAGTCCTGTCAGTGAGGGAAGGGCAGAGAATTCCAGCTGAATTCCCTCTTCTTAATTCTGGGTGCAGTACAGCAGCTAACCAGAGCTCAGTACAGCACAGTCAGTCTCTAAAGGAAAATATCATGGATAGGGAACTTATAATCATAGAACTATTAAGGTTGGAAAAGACCTCCAAGATCATCAAATCCAAGTGGGTTTGACCAAAACCCACTGAACAATTTGGCAAAGTGCCACATCCACACATTCTTTGAACATTTCTGGGGATAGTGACCCCATCACTGCCCTGGGCAGCCTGTTCCAATGCTTAACCACTCTTCCCACAAAGAAATTCTTCCTGGTTCCCAAGCTGAACCTCCACTGTGCAGCTTGAGGTCATTCCCTCTTGTCCTACCCCTGGCAGCAGAGCCAACCTCCACCTGGCTGCACCCTGTTTCCAGGGAGTTGTGCAGAGCCAGAAGGTCGCCCTGAGCCTCCTTTTCTCCAGGCTGAGCCCCCCCAGCTGCTCCTGTCATTCCAGACCCTCTCCAGCTCCACTGTCATTTCTGGACATGCTCCAGCCCCTCAATGTCCTTCTTGTCATCAGGGGCCCAAAACTGACCCCAGGATCTGAGGCACATCAGCAGTGCTCAGCACAGGGGATGCTCAGTCCTGCAGCAAGCAGGGTGAAACCCAAAGGAGCGATTCAGTCCCAGGACATCCTGGCTTTCCTTTAAACCCTCCCTGCTTTGGCCCTGCCGAAGCAAGCACGGAGAGCAGAGCGTGAGCACGGACACACAGACAGGTACAGAGGGACAGCATGCAGTGGTGTTGATGGCCCACACTCTCCCTGCACACAGAACTGCTGCCAAGGCCAGATGGGAGAGGGAGGCCAGGGCAGGATGGGCAGGATGGCTGTGCCCTGGGTACCTCGACAGCCACACTGTGGTCGGCCATGGAGACGCTGGTGTTGCGGTACCAGCACACGTGCATGGTGGTGTTGGCACGGTGGTGGCTCTGCCTGTCCAAGGAGCTACGGGAGGAGTGAATGTCATCTTCGGACTCCTGTTCTACAGAGACCTCATCAGAGGATCCTGGGGGAGGAGAATTGGGTAGTGGTTTAAGAAAATTGTGGGATACAAAAAGCAAGAGAAGCTGGGATTCCTGAGAAAGGCGCTTCTCTCTTGCCATGGTCCAGTTTGAAGTATGTCAAGCTCAAGTGGTTACACAGAGACCACTCTAAGCACATCAGTCTGGGTTTCAGTGCTCTGACTGATCAAACTGATCACAGGATCAAAGGATGGTTTGGGTTGGAAGGCACCTTAAAGCTCATATGGTTCCAACCCCTGCTGTGGGCCCAGACACCTTCCACTAGAATAAAATCACAGAGTGGTTTGAGTCAGTGCTGTAAAAATGCCCACACTTCATCTTGAGTCAAGGAACAGAACAGAGGTCTCCAAGAAAAAATACTCCATGTTTCAGCACAGCCATAATACCACCAGACAGGCACAGGGATACTGGGCTGTAAAAGCTGACCTCCAGAGACACTTTGGACAAAAAAATTCACCACATGGTTAAACTGAGAAAAATCTATGTAAAGGGTGACTAAGGACCTTATTAAATTAACAATTCTGCAATGGGAGCATCTCTGCTGCATTTAAAGCTACCTTGAGCATCAGTCTAGGAAGACAAGCATATCTCTTTTGATTAAAACCAAAGTCCAATTAATTCTCCATTATCATATGAATTATAAAAATACGTCATTTATGTCATCAAACTCACAAAAGGAGAAGCAGAAAGGACAGGACAACTGGTGCTTTTCAAGGAGGCAGGGAACACCACTTACTGTTGGAGCGGTTGCACACGGAGTTTTCCAGAAGCATCTCAGATTTCTCAGTAGATTTCTTGGCCATTTCAATTGCCACATTGAGGTCTTCCATCCACTTGCCCATCTCCAGACGGGTACTGCAAGGGAAGCAGTGGCAATGGGGATGTGCCAGCCCAGAGCTGTGCCCATGTGCTGAAGGCACTGCCCAAAACAAGGGACAGTATCCTTCCATTAGATAAATAAAACCAGAGTTAGAATTCCTCCAAAGCAAGAGCTTTCCAGAGAGGAAACTGACCTCATATTCCCCACCTCTATATTCAAACCTTGAATTAAACTAACAATTAAACACTTGGACTTTATAGCAAATGAAATGAACAGACAGCTGGCAGGGATCAGGAGAGGAATTCTGGAGATGGGGGATATGAACCATGATTTTTTGGAAGGATAAATGGCAGCCTGCCCATCTTTAAAAGGGATGTACCTGACATCTCAAGCAAGTAAAACCCAGAGCACAGGAAGAGGAAATTTCCTTCCTTTCCCCCCACCAGGATCCACTACAAGGTGAGACCTTCACAGCCTTTCTGTATCCAAGGGGTGCAACAGTGCAAGGTTTGGCTTTAGACTCAGCCACACCATTTCTTTGTTTTGGTAACTCTCTTTTTTCTGAAAGTTTTTAATTTAGACTGAAAATTCCACACGGTCTAAGCCTAGTAGCAATTTTTATTTTTGACAGGTAACCTCTGAGCTATTGTAAAGTCAAAACAAGGTAAAAACGCTATTTATTTTTTCAAATTTAAGAATCCTTCAAGCACCTTATGACTCACAGCTGCTGAGAAATGATTGATCTTTAAAAACTTTGCATTCTCAGGTGTTAGGTTGGAATTAAAAAAAATATATCTGCATATCAAATGTGTTGGCTCCTGTGCAATTACACACCTGATTTATAAATATACTGCAGTGGTTATTTTTCAAGAACAGGTCATCCAGCAGTAAAAAACCCCATGATCTAAGGTTGAGATTCAGTGCTCCCACCCTGCATTGTTGGCATTCCTGATTCCAGCTGCCTTTCCATAGCAGACTTGCAGAAAGACAAAAACTCCTAAAGCTGATCCTGACACCAGGGTAGGAGATATCCTAATTACAAAAAGGCACCAAACTCACTGCACAGGGATAACTTAGGATGAAAAGGGATTGGTTCTATTTCCAAGTCAGCCTTTAATTTTTCCTCTCCCCAGCTTCCCCCATGAAATTCTGCAGGAACTCTCCCCTCCTCACAACAATTCACATGTTCTGAATTTTAATTCTTTTGAGTCTCTAAAGTATTTATATGTTTAAATTTTGTGTCCCGAAGTGGTTTGAAGGATGACACTGGCAACTCCCAAATAAACAAACACAATGGGAAACTTACTGCTGCTGTTTGTGTTTTGGGTCAGATAGAAACAGAATCACAGCATGGTGGGTGGGAAAGGACCTTAAAGCTCATCTCATCCCACCCCATGAGGGCAGGGACACCTCCCACTGTCCCACACTGCTCCAAGCTCTGTCCAACCTGGCCTTGGACATTTCCAGGGATGGAGCAGCCACAGCTTCTCTGGGCACCCTGTGCCAGGGTCTCATCACCTTCACAGGGAAGAATTCCTTCCCAATATCCCATCTAACCCTGCCCTCTGGCAGTGGAAAGCCATTCCCCCTTGTCCTGTCACTACAGGCCCCTGTCCAAAGTCCTTTTCCATCTTCCTTGTCAGATCCTTCAGGCACTGCAAGGCCACGTGAGGTCACCCCAGAGCTCCTCCTCTCCAGGCTGAACAATCCCAAGTCTCCCAGCCTTTCCTCCCAGCAGAGCTGCTCCATCCTCTGCTCATCCTGGTGCCTCCTCTGGACTCTCTCCAGCAGCTCCAGGTCCTCCCTGTGCTGGGCCCCAGGACTGGGGCAGCTCTGCAGGTGGGGTCTCACCTGAGTGGGGCAGAATCCCAATCCCTTTCCTGCTGCCCATGCTGGGAGATCAGCCCAGGATAAACTACTCCTTCCCAAAATTCAACACTGAAAAAGGAGTTGTGAAGAGTCCTGGGCTTATTTTGAAGTCCAGAGGATGCATGAAATACCCCTCTGGCTCTACACCACTTGAGCAGTAACTTTCTGGAGAAGGAATCCACCAAAGCCACAGGAAAACTGGGATTACCTGGCTGCCACCACTATGGTTTTCTGTGCAGAATAGATTGTGAAGCAGTGTGGGACAGACCATTCATTCTCACTCTCCTCCACCTGCAGGAAAAGAAAAGATTTTTCTCATCAATGCTCAGTCACCAATAAACACTAAAACTGTCCAATGCTGTCTGGGACTGGATCAAACAGGATTCCAACCCAGTTGCAGGAAGTGCAGAACAGCAACTCTTTGATAAATACCACCTACTTCCAAGTCTATTTTGGCTCTATACCAAAATCTATGATGTTTCTACTGCAGGAGCACAACACCACTTCCAACAGGGCAAGGAAAGGAAGGGCTTGGAGCAGATTTGGCTCATTACTTACCGGGGGATCAAGCACTATCAGCTGCAAACCAAAGACAGAAAGAACATTCCTGTTAGAAAAGGTGTGGGGAGGCAGGAGGATTGGTTACAGCCGAGGTGTGTGCAGAGGGACAAAACATCAGGATAAGTAAATCCCTATTTTCAGATCAGCTCCTCACCAGTGTGAAAATGAATGGGCAACAGGGTGTGCTCCAGCTGTTTTTGCTAATGTGGAAGGAACAGACTCATCACCTGCAGATAAAGAAAGCTCTGTTTGACACACATCAAGGTCCAATTGCTGCTGAGCTCGGCCTTGGAGCAGTTTGTGGCTTTGGTCCTTGTGCCCTGAAGGAATTCCTCAACCTGCCTCAGGCAAAGCCATTTCCTTAAGACTGTGATGCAACATGGAACCACTTACCAACATGCCATGCAGAGAGAGGTGTCCGTGGATTTTGAACTGATTTGTCCCTGTGACCCCTTTGCTTGTGTACAGTAACATATCTGAGAACTGGAAAGGCAGGAAGAGAACAATCAGTGTGCTGAAAGCAGCAGGCCAGGTCAAGGATTTTTTTAACATCTCCTTAAAACGTGTTGTTTAAAGGCCACTGTAGATGCATGAGAGATGCCATTTCTCAGTCAGTTTGGCCCTTCAAACCTCTCTTTTGTTTACTTATAAGAGAGGAAATTATATTTTTAAGTTTTGTTAAAACTCTGTGCCATTAAGGCACCAAGCTGACCAGAGAGTAGCACCACAGCCACATCCTCTAGAAACATTGCTTAGAGTGAGTTTTCAGTTCTTAGGTGCTGATTTTCAACACAAGCACATGAAAACACACTTCCATAACAACTTTAACTTGAAAACTTTGGGTTTATAAAAGCCAGAAGCAGCACTCACCAGAAAGAACATCCGCTGCTGTAAGCCCTTCTTAGTGAGCTTGTACAAGCAACCTTCCCGGATGAACTCCTGCAGTGCAAAAGAAAAAGACAAAGTTTGATCTTTCATGACTCAAGGGAATTTTATTTTCATCCCAGAGTACACAGATGTTGATTGGTGTCCAGCAATGATCACTAACAGATTTCTTAGAGGTCCAGTGATACTTTCCTTCCTTGCTGCAACCAGCATTTAAACCAGTGAAGGAAGAGAAGGGAAAGGAGCAGAATTTCTGTTGGACACCAGCAGTTCACCCACTGCAGTGACTGCAATAGCATTCCCAAAGCACACGTGATGCTCCTGTATTTATGCCCAGTACATCAATCAAAAACAAAGAAACAAAAAACCAGGCAGGAACTGCACAAACTCCTGAATGCAGAGGCACCCACACCAGTTCAGCCCAGCACTGTGGCTCTCACCATCCCTCCATTCTCTGAGTTTGCACCAGGAGACACAAGCAGAGCTGGGAGTGGATTTCCAGTACGACACACCAGTTTCCACTCACACACACAGCACCCAGTATACCCAGTATCTGTACTGGAAACATGAAACTGCAGCCAGAGTTTAAGCAGAAGCATTTCTGATCTCTTCCTCAGAACATCACCAAGGTGATGATCCCATCATCCATGGCATTCATTAAGAGACAGTCACACAAAGCCTTTACAGCTGTCCCACTGACCAGAGGGGCAGCAAGGGCAAATCCATGCTTCAAAGGCACTTCCTTGGAAATAAAACCAATAAAGGCTCTAAAAAGCGAGCAGAGGCACTTACCCTGCCAGGTGCTGTGAGATTGTCTATCCCAATCAGGTCATGCTGTAGCTCTGTCAGCTTCTGGAAGTTTTCCAGGCGGATGAGGCTGTGCTGCAGCTGTGAGGTCATTTCTGTGACTTCCTTCAGTGCATCTGTGTGGAGAACAGCACCAATGGGACAAGGGCAGAGCAACCCAGGCCACCCAATTTCCCCCTGGAAAACTGAATCTGAAATTTAGATCTGAAATTTATAGCAAATTTTAGAACAGAATGGTTCATATGGAAAGGATCTACAATGATCACCCAGCCCAACTGCCAACTTCTTTAAGTGTATTTTAGAGGAGGGTGAATAGAGCAAGGGATTTCACAGCATTTCCTGCTTCTGGAGATCATTGTGTATCTCAGATTTTGCTTAAACAAAAAGTATTTACCATGTAGCTGGAAGTAAATGAAAAAAATCCAACCAAACTATTTCTGCCAAAGATTACTTTGTCATGTATGGAATTTACTACACACACTTCTGATCCTACAAAACAAGCATTTTTTGGTCACGTTTTTACATCTAAATGACAAAAAAGTTTGTGGAAAAAAACTAGTATTTTTTTTTCCCTACTAGGAGACAAGAAAAGGACTAATTTTTCAGCTTTGGTTGAAACATTGGGATCCATAATGAGAAAACCACTTCCTGGAATGCCAGGGAAAAGCAGCACTTATATTGAATTTGTGGACATAATTGAACCTAAGTGTTCAAGGCCAGGCTGGATGGGGCTCTGAGCATCCTGGTCTATAAAAGTATCCCTGTCCATGGTGGAAGGGGAACAAGATGAGTTTTAAGGTTCCTTTCAACCCAAACCATTCTGAGATTCTCTGATTCCATAATTCTGGATGTCCCAGGGCACAGGCAGAGTTCTGGATGTCCCTGGGTATTGCTTTTGTCTTCTTTTTTCTCTTCTGCCAGAGTTAGGATTAAAAGACCTGTGACCTGCAGACTTTTCTATCCAATTACAAAATACTAGCTAGACCCACGAAGAAGAAGGTGAAGAAGAAAGAAACCTCTGCCCTAAAGCCTCCATTTTGCCTTCCATATATTGCTATGTTCTAAAACCCTAAACTCTAAATTTTCCACCATGTGACATTACAGATTCTATTCAAATTACACACTCGTGATCCCAGTTCTATCACTCCATTTTGGAAGCCTTCTCCATGGCCTCAGGTCAAAAGCAGTGTTTTCTTGGGGGTCAGTGCCTGCCAGCACAGCAAGTTCAACACTCCCAGTTGCCAGGTTCCAGCAGCTGGGAAGGGGAGCTGCCAGCAGCACAGGCTGGGTGCTCACTCACTGCGGCAGTCGGCGAAGTCCCGGTGCTCTGCTGTGTAGTGCTTGCACAGCCTCCCCAGGATCAGCTTGTAGTGCATCAGTCTCTGGATGGGTTTGAGCAGAAAGGTGTTGAGGGGCAGGTAGCAAACCTTTTGCAGCTCAAACTCCTTATAAACCATCTCCAGCTTCTTGAGGCGTTTGGTTGCTTTCTCCAGTTCCGTCAGGACCTCGTCGTGCTTCTGCAGGTAACTGGTGAACTCCTGTGGAATTGGACAAAAAGTTACTTGCATCAAAGGAAAACAGATTTTCATAATGAAAGGAAGTGGCAGGCAGCTCCCAGTCAAGGTTAAAATAGGTGTCTGTATGGCTTTGTGCCTGTGCCTGCTGGGAATACCAAATGCTGTGCTGGAATAGCAGTCACACATTCCTGCACTCCCATTCAAGACACTGGTTTTAATTAAATAATTACTCCACTACTATAACACTAAGGTAACTGTCCCACATAGGCACTCTGCTCCAAATAAAGTGGACTTCATTTCAGAAGAAATTATTCTGCCTTTAAAATATATGATATTTTTAATTAAATAATCTTGTGAATCAAGGTCTCAATAGCAGAGCTAAATAAATAATTTTTCTTTGTTTTCTGCTGAATAACCAACACGTTTTCTCAAGGCAGGTGGCTAAATAAGCAACAGTGATACAAAACCTTCCTGCAATTCCTTTACCATGTTTTCTTTTAAATTGCTTCTCAACAATAACTCTTTGCAAGTTACTTCAAGATTGACTGAAATGTAATAGGTTTAGATGGGATATTGGAAATAAATTTTTCCCTGTGAGGGTGGTGTCAGATAGTAGAAGCTGATAGTTCATGGCTTAAACGTTGTTAAGAACCTTTTGTCTGTTATAAAGCAGCTACAGCCACAGAAGCCCAGCCCTCCCTGAAGATGCCTGACTGGAACTTTGGACTGTGAGTTAAGATGCCTTGATAAGATAAAGGGAACACTATTATTCAATAATCATGAGTCTAGGGAGAAGTAAACAAGGCAGAGGGAAAAGAATGCATGCCCAGGAGAGCCAAACCCAACAGAAAATCATTCCTGGCTGGGATTGGGTGAAGGAGGCCATAGATCAAGAGGCCAGGTTTGCACAGAACCCCCCAAACAAAGGGGAGAGGAGGAGAGTTTTGGGTGTGTGGTGAAACCACTGGTCAGAGGCAGTGAACACCCATCCTCCCTTACACAAACTGCAGCAGCTGGAAAACCCCCCAGCTCCAGGCAGGCCACATCCATGGGACATGCATGGATGGGCAGCTGAGGGGGTGTCACAATCCATCAAACCCCCCAAAGTGCTCCCCAGACTCATTCCTGTGGCCTTGCACCACAGGACTGCATGTGATGCAAAGTGATTCACTCTGCTGCAACAGACTGTGTAAAACTGAGGTACCTGGGCATTCCACCTGGCCTGAGCATGTATTAATCCATTGGATTCTCTGCTTTTTGGGGGATCCTCACCTAGAAGACCAGCTGGACAGGATCATCAGAACTGGTGGGATGCACAGAGTAGTGACATTTTCTTTAATCTGTCTCTGTCCCTCTCTTTCTGTCCTCCTACCTCTTTTCTATTTCTTTCTCTTCCTTCTTCTCTCCCTCTCTGACATTTACTATTAAATAAAGCTCATACTACTGACTTTGGCATATGGTCTTGTTTGCACCTTAATTAAAGTAGAGGCATTTCTAATAATTTTAAGAACCAGACCATAACAGTTGGCATGGCCCTGGCACAGCTGCCCAGAGAAGCTGTGGCTGCCCCTGGATCCCTGGAAATGTCCAAGGCCAGGCTGGACAGAGCTTGGAGCACTCTGGTGTAGTAGAAGGTGGGTAGGGGGTGGGATGAGATGGGCTTTAAGATCACTTGCAACCCAAATGCTCCTGGGATTAATGGAAATATTAACCCTGAGCCCTGATCCTTGACAAAACAAAACAAAACACCTCAGCAATCCCCAAACTGCACATCTTGAATCCTGTGTGTACCTTCAGAGAGCGCATGTTCCTGAGCATGACATCTCCAATTCGTTGGTAATCCCCCTTCACATGAGCATTGGTTCTGCCTTCCCTGGAACACACACAAGGAGCAAAGAAGAAGGCAACTTAGATTAGGGATCAAGAAATTCCTGTCTTCTCCCTCCATCTTCCCTTGTAATTCAGGACATAATCTTTAGCCAGCTGATATTCCTATTTCACTGCTCAGATTGAAAACTTGGTACATTAAATATGGATGCTGCAGAAAACAGCAAACACAAAGACATGCTTAAAAATCTGAGAAAGGACTAGAGAGGAACTTGTGTGAAAGTCTATTTGAGAGTTTTACATTTCAGACTTCCACATAAATGTCATAACACGACCCCATCTGATTTTATGAATTTATACTTTGTTTACATTGACCACCTCCTTTTGAAATGTAGTTATACTGTAATATATAACATGTCAAGAGAAAATAATACAAAGATTAAAAGACTAAACACATCATATGTGAAATAAACTGCATTGCAAGAACCAAATTCCCACCTAAATCACAAAAATGTTTGCTAGATTTTCACCTGGAGATTCATTAACTGGAATGTGTGGGAAAAACACATGAATCATCTTTTTTATCTTGTGTTCCTTCTTTTTTCTAAGGCCTGAGAGACACTATCAACTTATATCAACAATTGATGGGCTTAAAGGTGTTCTCCAGCCTAAATGACTCTGTGATTACAAAATCCTCACTCTGGTGCACAAGTCATACAACTACAGGATATTATATACAAGGCAAAGCTTGGACAAAGGGCTTTGTGCAGCGTAGTTTGTACTTTTTTAATATCTTAGATTTCATAAAAGATTTCTCTTTGCTTCTATTGATGTGGAAATACCAACTGTAGTCTGGTTCTGATGTGAGGATGTAGAAAAAGGTCCCCCTGGTCACTTACCAGAGTGAGAGCCTTTGCTCAATCTCCTTCAAGAAGCCTCGATGGAACTCATAGATGGGGTCAATGTTGGAGAAGAGCAGAGTCATCAGCCCCTCTGGCATGGCATTCTCCTTGATCACAGCACTGCGGAACCACTGCCAGAAAACCAGAAATTCTCATCAATTTCTCTGTTTCAGAAGTTCATTGTTGGTATGAAAATTCCTGCTCCTGCAGCAATGGGAGAGGAGAAAGTATGCACAGGGAAACAGCAGGAAGGAAGAAGAAATATTTATGGAAGACGTAATTTGTGGAAAATGAAAAGATGGGATTTTTTTCCTTGTCAAATATGAGGAAGATGAGGCTCATGGCTGGCTCTGGGCACAAGCTTGTTTCTGAATGCAATGATGGGATGGTTGGGGACAGCTGAGTGACAGTCAGTTACCCAGTGGCTGCCCCAGCTGCTGCCACTTCCACGCAGATAAAACTGCTCTCCTAGACCTGGAGCCCTGTGCAAGTCACTCAGCTGAAGACATCTCGTTGCAGGTCACATTCCACATTTCTCACTTCCTGGCAGGGACGGGGATATTAGAAAAATCCTCTGAGATTTGTCTGAGGTATTCCCCCTTCTTTTAGGAGAAGTGCTGGGAAGCCTGTGGGAGGAATTGGAGTGAGATGGTGCTCAATGAGCTTGCAGAGAACACCTCCAACGAGGACACACTGTGTTAAGGGACTCAAACTTTTCTTTGATGAAATTAAAACAACAGCTTATAGAAAGGCAGCAGTCACAGTGCTCAAACATGGAGCTCATGAACAAAAAAGCTCTTTTAGAAGCACATGAAATAGAAATTCATGCTGCCCTCCAAACCAGGACTCACTTGTCTTTTCTGGGTGAAAGGAGGAAGAAGAAACAGAAGCAACAAAACAAGAAAAAAACTCTTCAAACCCCCATGGATTTGATGCCCTTTGCACCTGTCATCTGCTCACACATCCGAAGGCACAAGGCTAAAAGCTTCCCAAGGAAAACCACAGAGAGGACAGCCAGGTTATAAGCAGAGCTGGCAGATATCACTGAAACTGAATGCAAAACATTTTTAGGCTTTCCTTGTTCACAGTTTTCAGACCAAAAGTTTGCCTAAGTCATCAGGATGGCACAGGATGTAGCTGCTGGAGAAAATGATGGAAGTCCAGAGAAGGTATCTGCTCTCCCACAGAAGGAGCTATGGAACAGGGAAGGGGACAGCTACTTGGCTCATGGATTATGCTCCATCACAAGAAGAAATTCTAAGTTTTCCCAGCCTAACAATCACAAATTTGTTAAAGAAAGGGGAAAAAAATAAAGTCAAACCCACTTACCACAGTAATAACCTCCAGGTCCTTTAAATAGGTGCGTTCTGTGGCAAGGATCTCCTTTGCTATGAAGTATGCCTTGTCAGTGGGGTAGCGCTGAAAGGACACACAGCCATCAGTAAGGACAGAAACACAAACCTCTGTAATGTGGGGGGTGTTTTGCACCACTTAATTAGTGGTTTGTCTGGAGTTTTTTGTTTTACTTAGAGCAGGATTGAAAAATACACGAAGGAAACGGATTTTTTTGCATTCGGGCTTGGTTGTTTATTAAATCTTAACTAAAGTACAGAAAGTTCAGCAACACTTCTAGCTACCAGATAAAAGTGAGCAAAATGTAGACAGATCCAGCTGCTACTATCTCTCTTAAAGCTAAACAGTCCAATAGAGAAATAACACCTATATTATTTACCCTTTTAACCTAATAATCAAATTCTTGTGACCCTCAGTGTGACACTGACTGTCCAACCAGAAACTACTACCTGAAACCATGAAGAAGGAGGAAGATGAACACTGTAAAAGACACCACTTAAATTCCTCTATTTTGTTTCATATCTATTACTATATTATAAAAACCTCAAATTCCAAACCCTTCACACACTTCTATTTAACTATACACTCGTGGTATTAACTCCATCACTCAAATCTGGAAGCCTTCTCCAAGGCCTCAGGTCAAAAGCAGTGTTTTCCAGGGAGTCAGTACCAGAAAGCACAGAAAGCTCAAAAATCCCAGGTTTCTGAGATCCAACAAACCTTTATTTCCTACTGGGCATCAGCTCAAACCTTACATCCACTTCCCCTTGCTCTGTGCAAAAGGAGCAGCTCATTACTAACAGGAACATATCTTTATTCAGTATCACATTCCCAAATACTGACTTTATTATAAAATATTCTTTATATTGCAAGAGTATTAAAAAATAATGTCAATTATATGTCAATTATCATAGAATCATAGATGGTTTAGGTTAGAAGGGACCTTAAAACTTACCTCATTCCAACCCCCTACCATGGGCAGGGACACCTTCCACTACACCAAGATGCTCCAAGCCCTGTCCAACCTGGCCTTTTTCACTTCCATTACATGAACTTCCATTTCAAATCAAGGGAGCACTTTACAAAAGTATGGAAAAACTTAATCAAAGATTCCTAGATTTTGAACACTTCTCTAACCAAACATAGCCCAGCAGATTTGCAAACAGTCCTTTTCCAAAATTGTTTCCATTTACAGCTTTCACTCAAGCTATTCCTTTGAAGACCATATTAATTAGCTTCAGAAAAAAAGAATTTTCTTTTCATTTAAGAAAAAAAGAAAATCAAGCTGCAGCAGTTGTTGGCTGCATGATTGCTCTGGGATGCTCCTTAAAGTGAAGACAGAATGGATACAGAAGAACAAAGGAATTAAATGGTGGTAAGAGATGTTGTGCAGTTGCAACACAAAATCAGAGTTAACCTGAAAACATGTATTACTAAAAATGATGTAATATTAAGGAATTAGTCATTCTAACTCTTCAAGGTAAGGGACTGCTTTGTCTCCTTAGCTCACTATGCTGTGCTGTAGCTCCATGCCAAATGCCACTGAGTTATGTCAAAATTTGGTCTCCTCCATCTCTGCCCCTCCTGAGGGAAACATTGCTTTGAGAATTCTCTTTTCTGTTTCCTTGTATGTTCTGAGTTAATCAAAAATTCACTTTGTAGAGTCACTTTGAGATCCTCCAGTGCTGTCAGCACAGCTACTGTTTCCCAATCCTCCAGTTCAACGCTGCCTGTGGAGGAGACATTCTCCTGGTTGCTCAGCAGCCTTTCTATTGAGTCCAGAGTATCCCTAGAGGTGTGAATCCTCAAATAATTGATTGTGAGACACTGTCTAGTCTCTTTTCAGGTTATTCTATGCTAGTTATTGTAGTTCCACATGTCAGCTCCCTCCCTGGAGGAACCAGAGGACATACTCCTACTCACTCCACAGCCTTAACTTCAATCTGCCTGTCTCAGGTACAGGTGTCAGGTCAGGTCCTACCTAATCTTGGCTTTTTTCCTTGGGCTATTGACCTGACTGCAGTCTCATGTGCTGTGGAACCTCAGTGAGCATCCTTCATAAGCAACCTCTTCCCAAAGGAAACAACATCACTTTTCTGGCCTCCCTGGGGCCTAAGGTGACACAGTTTTACCATCTCACTTCCCAGCCTCAGCAGTTCCTTACATGACAGGAGAATTTCTGCTCTCAGGGGTGTTTTCACACAGCTCTGGGTATATCCCCTTCTGGACTATGTACAGGATCTTACTGCACTTCTTTGAAATTTTACAGAGCATGAAGGTGTGTGAAAACATGGGAGCATGACTTTTACACAGGCAGGTAGTGATGGGGGAACTTTTTCAAAAACTAAAAACACCCCATGGTAAAAACCTGTCACTTCTCAGAGCCTGCATGGATCACATTTTTCTCCACCTCTGAGCATTTCTGCAGGTTTCTGCTTCATTCTCCAGCTGACTGTGTGCTAATCTGGGGCACAAGAGGGTTTTTATTTTCCTAGGCATCTTCTCTTCCTCTCTCCCTCCCCAACAGATCAGTCCTTTCTGCTTATTCTCAGAAGTCCACACTCTTTCCAAATTGCTCCCTGGTGGAATTTAGTGCCCTTAGCCTGCTTTCTTCCAGTCTTGCACCAGCCCTAAGTGCATTCCTTGTGCTGAGAGCTGGCAGAGCTGCTGGGCAGACTCTGCACCAGAAGAGCAGAAAGGCTGTCACAGTGCACAGGGCCCTGCCAAACACCTTGACTACTGCTCAGGCTCTGCAAGGGGAAAAAAAATCAGCTCATGCCTCAAAAGCAAACACAAGAACTCTCTGAGGTGGCAGTCTTCTTCTAGAGTCCAAAGAAAACGTTTCTACAACTATAGCAGGCATCAAGGCAAATATCTGCACTTGGAAAAACTGGAGTTTCACCATATAATGTACAAACAATCCCACCTGGAAACCTTCAGTACTCACCAGATGCAGCAACCCCAGTTTGTGGGGAGTGAAGAGCTCTACTCTGAACTTGTAATGGCAAAAAATGTTTAACTTTTCCCTTCAAACACCAGGCTTCAGAAGTGTTAAAATAACTCTGAGTGGGGGAGCTCCCCCAAAAAGCCTAGCTTCAATTCCCTTTTTAAAGTGGGTTGCTACAACCAACCTCTATTAGAAAAGCAACAGGGAGAAATCTACCAGTAGGATGAAAGAAAAGCATAGTGATTTCAAAAGAAAAGAAAAACCTCATCTTTCTCAAGCTATCAGTACTGGACCAGCAGCAGCATGGCAGCAAAAAGCAGACAGCACACATTGTGAGGGCTGGAGAGTTTGCAGAACATGCCCTGGTGAACCAGGTGGAACTAGAGCAGTACCACCTTCAAATCAGAGCTCTAGTCACAGAGATATTGTAAGATTACATTTTTCTTGTACAACAAAGCTGTAAAACTCCTGTGAAATGTAACCAATTTAACACTGGTTTCCTTCTGTATCTATTTCACTTAAAACAACATCTCTGTATAAGATACTCAGGAGTTGATCAAGCTTAAGATCAATACAATAAAAACAAGTTCCCTTCTAAGAAGCTCTACTTTCATAAATTAGTTTCAGCCTGAAAGAGAACACAAGCTGCCAAAACACCAGACCTTGCAGAATGTGGCAGAAAGGGTTGGGCTCCACATTTAAGTCAGCTAACACAGTCTCTGCTCATTATTTCCAAGCTACAAGGATAAATGAGAGGAGTTATTTTTAAAATAACTATGGAAACTAACAGTAGAGTGATCATCCAAAGCTATAAACTCCACCTCAAGAAGTCTAAATGAGGCAGGGAAGCTGCCAGTTGGGTGGGTTGTGTGCAGCTCAGCTCCTCTGGTTAAACCTTCCTCTCTCTGGCAAGCACTCACACCATGTCCACACCATGGGTGTTTCTCAAAAGCATCACAGAAGTGCTGGAGGTGTCCAAGCACATGGTAAAGACAACAAAGACCTGGGGCCTGTCACCTTCTTGCCTGAGGAACCTGACCCTGACAGAGGTAAGACAACCAGACCACTGCATGGTGCAAGCAGAAGAGCAGAAGCAAACAGCACACAAAGTGGTTTCTCCTTTGTGGCTGTATGGAAAACTCTAGATCCCAATGTGGCCACTGACTCCATACAGAACTGAGTTTGGACAGTGCAGCCTTCCCTGCACTGTAATGGAAGGTCCTGGATCCTTCTCAAGCACCAGAGCAAACAAACCTCTCTGCAAGCAAGGCAAGAAGAGCAGAGTCTGCCAGAAAAATGGTCATGGAACTGTACTGCTAGGTGAATTTCTTCATCCTACTGGAAGAAATGCAGCAAATCCTGAGCTCTACATGGGGGTGAAGAAAACCCCACACCACATGGAGGAGTCTCTGGTTAAAGCAACCACTGCTCACAGGTAGGCAAAAAGCAAGCAGACCAGGCATGGAGCAGTACCTAGACATAAGAACATCCTGAAGACCCAGATCTGTTCCTGGTTTGAGACTCACTGCACCTGCAAAATTCAGGGGCATTTTTGTTCTCCTTTTTCCAAAAAGTGAGACTCAAGCTTCTGCAAGGCCAGAGCCCTGTCCAGCTCTCTCCAGACAGAAGGGTCAGCCACGGAGGGGACAACTTCAACAACACAGCCAGCTCTGCTGACCAAGCCCACGATGAACTGGATGTGAGAGAATTCATACTGAACTCAGGCCTTCCACAGCTCAAGGGGAACACCTCAGGACCCCTCTAAAGGTCCTGGTATGATCAGAAAGCCTGACCTGGAGGAACAATGTATGGTGAGGTGGACCAATGAGACCATGATGAGACTGCACGGGAAGGAAGGAACCCAGGAAACAAACACCTTGCACATTAAAAAATAAGGATCTCTGAGGATCATTGTCTGCCCACTTCTTGCAGACCCATCTGAAAATAAACCATATGACTAGGGGCATCATGCAGATATTCCTTGATCTTTGTTAGGCTTGGTGTTGTGATCACTTCCCTAGGGAGCCTGTTCCAGGGATCAGCCTCGGGATAAAGAATCTTTCCCTAATATCCTGGTTATTATCCCTAACACCCAACCTGAACTCATTTCCATTCTGGGGTCCAAATGGTAGATTTTAAACACAGTTCCCTGACACACTGCTCCTGCTAAAACAGAGGGACATGGTCCCAGTGGCCAAGAAGACACAAGAGGGTATCAGGAGGGCACCAGAGATTCCTGCCACAGGAGTGCAACACATCCAAGAAACTTCAGCACTGAAGCTCTACCACAGCCACCACAGAATAAAACACAACCAGCACTGAACACCCAGCTCCTCACCTGGCACCTTCAGTGCCCAGCACAGCTCCCACATGTCACCACCACTGCCCAGCTGTGTGAGCTTACCTTCCTTTTTGTTTCGTCATCCTCTTCCACCCTGGCCCCGCCAGCATCGCTGAGGACAGGGCTCAGCAGAGGGGACGAGCCCTGAGGGACTGCATTCAAGTTCACCTGAAAGGCTGGGCTCAAGCCTAGGGGACTCTTCAGCACAAGGGAGGAGAGCTGGGCATGGTCCACAGGGAGGCCTGGGTGGGAAGACAACAAGAAAATGGAGTGGAAAAGGAGAGAAAATTATTTCAAAGATAGTGCAAATAAGGTGATTATCCACTGTTACAGCAAACCAGAATTGTAATCTCATATTATTTTTTACAAGGTAAAAGAAAAAGAGCAAAAGGCATAAAATGCAAAGACTTCAGTGTGTATCTCAAAGTGAAGGGAGTGTTCCCTGCATCCCAGAGGACAGACACAGCAACAATCACAGTTAAGGAAAGGATAAATTGCTCATTGTCAAGGAAAAAGTGCTGCTGAGTACAGCACAGCTCACAACACAGGGTAATACTGCAAGGACAGGAATACAGCTTTTCATTTTTGCTTTTCAATATAAGAGTTACTTTTCAACACAGGGAAAAGCTAGGACAAATTATTCCATGACTTGCCATTCCAGAAGACAAAGTATGAAATACATTCAGAAATTAGGGTATCTCCAAAATTGGCCCAAAGGGAAAGGAAAGTCTATTGCTATACAAAGAGGGAGCATGGAAAAAATTTCATTCCTGGCTTTTCTAAGTATACAAATAGAATAATCTCAAGGATATCTTCCACAGCTACTGTGTAATAATGGTCATATAGAAGCAGGCTCCATTTGATTTTCACTGAGATAACAAGCAGAATAATAAGATAACAAGGAAAACAATTTTGTAGCACTGAGTATTAACTGGATGGGCACAATCCACAGCTAAACCTGTTAGAAGCAACAGGTACCACTTTGCTTTAGATTATTAAACATATCTTTTTAAATAATAATTATTATTATTATTTTGTGGACCCTTTAGAGATTTCTAACACATCACAGTGAATTTAAGCCTCCTCTTTTCAGTGTGTAGACCCCGCCTCAGGAATGAAAATGACCAAGATCAGCTTTTTTGGACCAAAGGAAGGTGACAGACACACCACACCCACAGAATTCCTCCTAATCTCACACACTCTTTCTGATCTTCCCTGTGATAAATAAATGAGTTTTCTCAGATCAGGCAACTAAACAGGTACCAGCACTTAAGCAACTACAACTGAAACACCCTCCCAAGCCTCCCCAGCAGGATTTGTTGTGTCACAAGTGCTAAACCACCCACCCAAAGACAAATGGGGAAATAACAGCCAACCCCAAGCTGCCAAATCATCATTTCCCTGACTACTTAGAAAGCAGCGCAAAAGGCTTTAAAAAAATAAACTCAAATAAAAATCATCCCTCACAGATATCCAGTATCTCCTCACACCATCGTGGGTGCTGCAGGAGGAGTTGGGAGCTTTGGATTGCCAGCTGCTCAGGCTTGGAAAGCACAGGCAGGGCGAGGCACCCCAGGCTGTAATTGCACATGGACAAACGCAGGAAGCTAAACAGAACTGCACTCGGTCACCTGGAAGAGATTCAGATCATCCAGGCTGCCGAGTTAACTATTTGTACACTAGTCCAGCACCAATTCTGCAGCAGATTTTTGCTTCTTCCTGAGCATTTTGTCCATTCACATTGCTTTTAAAATCACCCCAGGAAGGCAACACTGAAAAAAAGCATTTGTTTCAACTATCCAGGAACAAGTTTGCTTGTACATGCCAGGAATGCTGAAAAAACAGCTTCCAAACAAATGAGTTTGCAGGGGCGAGGACCTTCTTTAAGTTCTTGGAATTTACCACGAAGTAGCAAAAAATTCCAGAATTTGTAACTTGAATTGCTACCAGACAGCCTGGAAGCTCAGATACAGGGGGAGCAAATGGGATATAACTTGCTGTAAACCACCCTGCTTTTTAAGTTGGGTTGTTCTACCTTTTATCTGGCTAGTAAATTATTGCAAACATTGAATCTGAAAGCAAGAGCCCCTCCCCAAAGCCAGAGTGCCTGACAGAAATGAGAGGCACATTCACAGAATCACAGAATGGTTTGAGTGGGAAGGGGCCTTAAAGACCACCCAGTCCCACCCCCTGCCATGGGCAGGGATATTTCCACTATCCCAGGCTGCTCCAAGTCCAGTCCAGCCTGGCCTTGAACACTTCCAGGGATCCAGGGGCAGCCACAGCTTCTCTGGGCAACCTGTGCCAGGGCCTCACCATCCACACAAGAAGAATTTACTCCCTCTGAAACTTCCCCTCTTCAGCTTAAGACCATTCCCTCTTGTCCTGTCACTTCCCTTTTTTTTTTTTTCCCTAGAAGAGGCTATAAGAACTCACAGAGCAGCTCAAGTTAGCTTTTTGGCTAACATTTAATTAAATATTTGATCTAAGCTCAGTGTGATGGTGTCTTGGCAGATGATATTACAAGTGAAGACTGAAATTTTCATTCTCATAACCCAAGTCTTCTCCATCAGAGTAGCACAGGAGGACTCCAGGCAAGCAGGTAGGATGTACAGCAATTCCTCATTCTCACAGAGAAGGATGGTAAAGAGAGCACCCATTTCAACTGCTGTTCAATGTAGAAAACTCCTAATTAGGTTGAAATATTGATGTGAAGATCAAAACATGTGAATGAATCCTTCTGACATCAAACCTTGGTGCTCTGATGTCTTTCCTACAGGCAGCATCTTCCAGTTATATTAAAAGGGATTATTCTTTCAGAGGGATGTTTCTGTGTTTCAATGTTCTGCATGAAGTGGAAATTTGTTCTCTACAAGTCACACAAACATCCTAAATGTGTGTCTGTAAATGCTGTGAGCACAAGCCTCCATGCAATGATGTGGGAATTCAATGCTGTAGCCCAGTCAGACATGGCTGCATCCTGTACACAACAAACTTCTGCCTCCACATCACACACAAATGCACTTAAGGCAACATCCAAAAATGCATCAGCTCAGTGTAATATTCCACAAACTCAAAGATCTTCAAGTATACTAATACTTCTTAGTTACACTACATAGATAAAAACATCTTTAAGCAAACAAACCCACAGTTTAATAAAGACCAGTACACACCTAGTAGAAATTTTTTAAAAACCTCATCAATAAAATATTGCAAAAGCTCTGTAGTATGCAAGAGCACAGCTACAGAATCTGGTGAGAATGCTGAGGATATCCTCCACAGCTACTGTGTAATATTGGTCATGTAGAAGCAGGCTCCATTTGATTTCCACTGAGATAACAAGCAGAATAATAAGATAACAAGTTTTTGGCATCACTTCCCAGTGATTTTTTCAGCAGGTATTTCTTTTCTTCCATCCAAATTCAATTCCCACACAGAAAGCCAGATTTGAGTATACAGGCTGGTCAAAACAAAAAATACAGGTCTGTAAGCTTTATGCCTGGATGCTAAAAATAATTCAAAGACAGACAACTAGAATAGTACCCCAATAATACTAAGCATTATGGGATAGACAAAAGTTATGTGAGGGCCAAATGACAGCAACAGTTCCTTATCAAATGAAGTGTCTCTTGCATTTCACAGAAAACATTTAGAGATGCAACTTTATTATGATAGCATTGCTATTATTACTGCTTCAAAAGCTGAGATTATTTCCAGGCTAAAGCCCTGCAGAGGCTGACCAGAGGACAAAGGGAGCCTGCTCTGAGCCTCCCTTACACCCAATGCCCTGCTGAACCCATCACATACACAGACCAAGTTATTATTTCTAGAATGAAAGTACACAGTTTTACTTCTAGAGTGAAGTCATAAGCAAGTTGATGAACTACAAGTAAAATACTGGATATTTTCCCTATCTTCCTTATTTTAAAACATCACAACTAGCAGATTTTTTCCTCTCCAAATCTTCCCTTTAAAAAGATGAGAAAGAGTTGGGAGATAAGAGAATCTTGAAAATTATCTAAGAGCCTAAAGAACCTATGCAAGAGACATGAAATTCAAAGATCTCTTTTTTTATCCTCAAACAGGTACAGGTCACGTGGAACATTAAAACACATTTACAGCACTTGGCATGTGCCCCAGTGCTGAGTACCTGTGAAGTCACATCTACATGTGGTGGTGACTATAAACCAGCTGAAACAATCCCAAAGAACACCCTTCTTTTGCCACCTTTCCACCTTGTAAAAGTCCTGTTTGCAGGGAAAGTTATTCACCTGGAAATTGGCCACAGACACCTGAAGGAGAACGTGCCAGCTAGAAAACATGCAATCACCTTCACATGCTATGTTTGCAAAAAAGGACAGTCTTCCAATAAAAACAGATATACAGGAGAGAGAGCTCAAGGGAAAGGTCACCACAATAAATATAATTCCTACAAAGAAATCTGAGCTTCTAGTTCCATTTGTATCCCAAGCAAAAGGTCTGCACAGACCTGGAATTTGAAACCCACACACCAGTGTTTGCCTACTGTGCTCTATTTCCAACAAAGTGCTACAGGGGGAAAACTGTGTGGACAAAGCTGGGAATAAAACTATAAGATGCCTTGGCTAGGAGAACAAATATTTATTCTATTTCAAAGGTAAAGGTAATGAAAATAAATCTAAAAAGCCCATGTTTTCATTGATATCAAAGTTTTCCTTGTTTTATTGCATAAACAATTAAAATTATGAATTAGTACAAATCTGTAGATTCATAATTGGCAATCTGAACAGACACAAAGATACTCAAAATCCCAACATATAATCCAATAAACATTTACCATATAAAAGATAAAGTTCAAGAGATCAGTTAAAAAATTCCAGCTCTCTTTTTTTGAATGTAATATTTTCCTGGCCAGAGTAGCACCTATGGACCTGGGGAGTCCCTCTAACCAAGGCACACGTACCCCTGGATGTACCGATAATCAGGAATTTTGTGATTCCAGCAACTCAGGAACATTAGGACTTTTGAAAATATACAGGAAACCTTCCCACAGACCAGGTTCAATTCATCAAGTTCCAAATTTGAACTTCCAAACCTCCAGCTCACCCACTGGAGTAATCCTATGGGAGCCCATGGGCAGGTAATTAATGAAGAGGATTTTATGGTGTAAAGTCTCCCCATCTTCACAGGGAATGTATATGTACAGCCATACATATACACACAGCCCTTGTGACAAGTGAGGTATAAGAGTCCCTAAAAATGACAGGCAATGACAGCTAAAGGACTACATTGAGACCTGTGATTACACTCATTCAGAACTGAGTAATTATGGTTTTGAACATTTTACAAAATGACAATAATGGGAATGACTTACCGACAGGTTTGCACCAAAAAAAGCATAAAATTAAACAACTTTTATTAGTGTCTTCACAAAATCTTACCCCTAACCAAGACTTGCAACTAGACAAAATCTACCACCACCAAAAAAAAAACCCAAACCCAAACAAATAAAAACCCCCAATACCAAACCATAACCAAGACACCAAAAAAACCAAAACAAAAATCCCTTAAACAAAATCACCTATGACCACAATACAAAAAAGCACAGGAAAAAGCAGATCAATACTTGGTTTTATCCAGATTATTCAGCAACTCTGAAATTCACTGGAAATTAAAGTGAAAGTTGAGGGTAGATTGATATATCACCCTATTCCACCCTAAGATAAAATATGGCAAGTCCTGGGAATATACAGCATGTATTGCTTTACTAATGAATACTTTAAAATTACAAAGTCTACACACAATAGATAACACAGGTTAGTAAACTTAAAGCTTAACCAGATGGTGGATAGGTCAGAGAATACTCCATGACCCATGTTTTGTGCAAATTGAGTTTCATTAACTGCATAGATGACAATCAAAAACGCTCTGATGTAGTGCTTTACATTTAATAAATGTGTTTAAGCATCAGAAGGGTTGTAAGTACACACATAGAAAAGTACAGCTGGGGATTAAATTGCTCACTCAAAACCCATTTTGCTTTCTTTCAGTCACATTGCAACGTTCAGTTGAGCACTGCAGAGAGCTCAGCCCAGCAGCCTGACTCACTGGGAAAAACCACTAACACTGGCATGCATCCTACAGCTGCCTGTGTTTGCTTCAACAGAACAGAGAGACGTGGAAGGATGGAAAAGAGTCCTGGCACACTCCCTTTGCTGAGCCAGTGCTGCAACAGCTGCTGGCTGCACTGTGTACAGCAGAACAATGCCCTGGGTTGTAGCTTTTCTATTTTTCAGAATCTCTGCTGCTTAGTGTGTAACTCTGAAACTTTGTATTAGGTGTTAGTAAGGTCTCTTCACAGAGGAGCAAGACACAACAATTCCTTTCTAGCCAGAGAATCAAGGACAACTGGTACCCAAAAATCATAAACAGCAAGGGGAAGGGGCAAGCCAGGGGCTGAGACTGCATAGCCTGGGGCTGGGGTTGGACAATTGACCCCAATGTGTAGATGAACCAAAACTTACAAAAATGTAAAAACTCATGACCAGGATCCATCCTGGATTTGATTTGGGTGTAACCCCAGCCAGGCTCTTGCACTGCCCAAAGTGTATCCTTTCAATAAATACCTATTTTATTCCTTTTGCTCTGTTCCAGCTCAGCCTTTCCAGACAACAAGGAGAACACACCTGGAAACTCCACAGCACTAAAACCTGTGCACTGGCTAGAAATGTTCATACCTGTGTGTCCCCAGCTCCCCATGGGGTGGGAGGCACAAAGCAAATGTGCCAGGATGTACCTGGCTACTGGGGGAAGCAGGGGACAACACTTGCTGGCTACAGACTCACCAAGTTTACACCCAGGTTTTATTTGCTCTAGCACAGCTCCTCAAATGCTGCTTTCTTGCATGTGACATTTGACAAAGATCTTCTCGATTCCCTAAGTAATTTCCTCTGTGGTTCCCACAGCAGAGTCACTGCCCAGGGTCTGCCAGGCTCCTGGCTCTCACACTGCCAGCTCACCACTCACCTTCATGAAAGGAAAACTTGTGTTCTCAGGAAATAAACAGAAATCAACACCGTAGCAAGAAAATAAAACAAACCCCAGGGAATAATGCTGGAAGTTAAGTGGCATTGCCAGGACTCAGGACACACCACACTGCTCTCCAGTTCACAGCTCCCCTCATGCCACCCAAAAATAAACAAAGGGGACAGAGCAGGGAAAGACATTCCTTGTCTCACCTTCTCCTGGCACCTCAGGAGACAGCCAGGGGAGAAGAGGACAGCTCCACTGCACTGAAATAACCCACACATGGTGCTTGAGCTCCCTGAAGGTCTGAGCTGCCACATCCCTTTGAGGGCATTTGGTTTTCTCTCATCTCTATCAGAAAGTGAATCTGAACTTACATCTCTGGAGGAGATGATGAAGTGCCTTTGCTCACAGCTTTCTTGCTATAATAAAAACTCTACTTATGAACCAAATTTTCTGCTCTTTTGTGTCTGTCTGGGAAACCTTGACCAAAACAACACAGCTTAGCATGCAAAGATATCCTCAGAAGCCATAGGGCTTTGGAAATCAAGCGAAGCACAGAAGGAAACCATGACAGCTCCATGCTATCAGTCAGCCAGAGCACAGACAGAACAAACAGGGCACAGCAGCAGCTCTGAACTCTCAGTCTGTACCTAAAAACTTCATCTAAACAGATCTGTACCAGGGTCAAAGCTCTCCTCACCTCTTCCTCACCTGTGGATCCACACAGCTTGCCCTAAGATAGAAAACTGAAATCCTAGTCACTACCATTCCTTTGGAAAACAAAACAAAACAAA
>VXBI01012582.1:798710-811081 GCA_013397375.1 Toxostoma redivivum | reverse complement strand
GGGAAAAAAAAAAAAACCAAAACAAAAAAAAAAAGAGAATCCCTGAGAGTTAGAACTGCCAATAAAAGATCCACAAAGTTTAAAATAAAGGAAGAAATGCATTGAAGATGCCTTTTCAAACTATGGTGCAAAGAAGGCAAATTGGCAAGCCTGTACATTGAAAATACAGACAGCTTTTTCCCAAGATCTTTTGAAAACTAAGAGAATTTAGTTGGATTTATTCCCTATTCTAACATATTTAAAGGAATGTTTGACTGAGGCACAGGACACGAAACAGAGGCAGACACAGTTATATGTAATAGCTGAATCCTGATTCTCTTTCTAAAAGATCAAATACACAGCCTTTCTCTACATCTTTATACTTGTCCCTGATGCTACCACCTGTTATAGAGTTTGCAGACAGAATTCTGTCTTTTTGTTGATTTTCTTTTTCTTCCTTAGGTTCCGTAATGTAGTTCATTTTGGGAAGAATTCAGACAAATCACCTAAAAATGTACTTCAAGGAACCAGCTATCTACACCACTGCAGACCAACTCCTGTTTCAAAATATCACACCACACACCCACAACATCATCTCCACAGGCCTGAATCAAGTTCCACAAAGAGCCAGAACACACAATCAACAGGAAAGAAATAAAATCAAAGTAACATATAGCAAACAGAGCACCTTGTTGTGCATTACTGGAGGTCTGAGCTGATATTTTGTTCTAAATGTGCTTTATCTTTCTGTGCTGCTGGCAAAGGGGACAGGTTTCTCACAGGACAACACACAGTCCACTCAAAGAGAAGATAAAAGCAAGCACAGTGCACAATAGTTACCCTTGGTAAAACTAACCTGGGAGAAATGGGTGACTAAAGGAGGTTTTACCTCCTTGAGTTCTGCCTCAAAAAGTTGAAAAAGTATTCCATCAAAGTTTTGGTTATCAGAATCTTGAGAAATAATAGTATTTTTTAAATGTTTGAGTAAACAATGAAGGTCTTTAATGATATATCAAGACCATTTTTAAACTAGTAGCAATAATATTGACCATAAAGTTATGTTTGTAACTAAGCTGCTTATTTTGGAGGCAAATGTATTAGCACTGGACTCTCTCTGCAAAGGAGTGAAAACTGGGCAGAAGGGAACCCCAAAACCAAGTGGCTGAAGGAGATGATCCTTTCCATCACAAGATTTGGGTCAGGTGTTACGGATTTCCCATTCTTGTTTGTGTACAGTCTAAAAATACTTTTACAAGCTGAAGCTGAGAATTTCACTCCCACAATCCATGCAGCTGGGAACGACATTTCTCAATTTTTGTTGTTTCATCTCAATAAATGTTGCTAAATTAAATGTGACCAGTTAAGCAACAATTCAGTTGTCTTTTCCATACACCTCCAAACTTACAACTCAAGTCTCACATCAAAGTCATCTGTCTAAAAGAATTTACAAAGGCCCTGAAGCTCTGTTGTCTGTAATATTTTCCTCACCTAACAACTCAATTTCTCAGAAAAATTACAGTATTTTTCTGAATACAGTCCATATTTAAAAAAAAAAAAAAAAAGTTAAAGCTAACACCAAGGTTTACCATCAGCTGTCCTCCACAGGTCCAGGACACTTTTCAGAATCAATTTGTGAGTATTTTTATGCAGAGTGATTAATAATGAGAAAGAAGGGAAATGTGATGGGGGTTTAAGTGCTTTTATAGTCTCTGTATATCTCCAAACTGTTGCAAAACATTTGCTGCTGGACTGCTGAAGACACCTGGAAGTCAGCAAATAAGCTTGTCTTCAAAAGAAGTTTGGAAACTGCTATTTCCATTTGGTTGTACACACATTCCCTCTTCCAAATTACCTTCCAAAGGTAGGTATAGGATATTTGTTCTTCAAAGCACACCACAGATGTGTTGCATAGGTTGGTATTTTAAAACTGTCCTTCAGAGAGGATTTGAAGATTGTTCAGGTTTTGATTATGGAAACAAAAATAAACCCAAAATGAGGATCTTGCTACAGCGCAGGAAAACAGGCAATGTAGTGGATGCAGCTGCTGGTATTAACAACTATGTGCAAAAGTAACTGCTTTATTTGGATTTTGGAGGAACAGCATATTATATGAGACTCTTACAGATAAGTTTACAGCTGAAGAAATCCTTCAGTTCACTGTAAGTTGTGATGTCTGCATGAGCCAGTTGACACTTAAAATTCTCTGAAATCAGTGTTTTTTTCCTAAATGTAGTATTTTCCAATATTGTAGTCTATTATAACCCATTCTTGATGTAGTGTGATGCACAGAAACACAGCACCAAAACTTGGATGCTTTGAGGGACACTGAAGATGCACACAAATTTAAAAAAAAAATTAAAAATCAATCATGTTATGTGATTGAAAATCCAGCCACTGGATTGACTGATATCACAGCCTATTGACTTCCAAGCCTGAAAAGCACAGAGGGATCCATCACAAAAATCAAGACAAATCAATTGATTTGCGACTTCTCTGTCCAGTCTTCTTGCGTGAGATTTTTTAAATTATTCTGAAAGTCAAAGGCATAGTTGTCCCCCGCGGTTTGAGCAAAGGGGTTACTAAAGAACAGGTTCACATCCAGAGGAGCGGCTGTTCCCGACTCCCAGGAGTACGTGTCCGTGCTGCTCGAGTCCTCGGTGGCGGTGGGCGGGCAGCTGAGCTGCTCCAGCTGGTCGATAATGTCCGTGAACTGGAAGGCGGAGCTGGACTCGGAGCGCACGGAGCAGGCGGGGAAGTTGAGCATGGAGCTGGCCTCGGAGTGGTTGGCAGAGCCGTAGGTGTGCAGGGAGGAGGTGCCGTTCAGGGGCAGGTTGTTGAGGGAGCTGCTCTCGGAGCGGTTGTTGAGCAGGGAGCTGGTTTCCGACGGGCTCAGGAGGCTTTGCATTCTGCTCGCCTGCGCCTTCACCTCGAACAGCTCCGAGGTGTCTGACGGCCTCTCATTGCCGTTGAAATCGCTGCCTTCTTCAAATTCAAACTCCTCTTCCATGTTCATATCCACGGCCTCTGTTGAGTACCTGTCAGGGCTCGACTGAGCAGAGGCTGTGTTTTGCTGGAGGGCATCTGCAGTTAAAGCAGCTGACTCTGACAGACACTTGGAAAATTCAGAACTCTTTAATTCTAACCCACTGTACACATAGGAAAATGCCTCAGAGCCCCCAGCAAAAAAGGACATTTCTGCTGGGTCATCATCAATGAACTCCTCTGACACCTGTAACTGAGAATTTGTCAGTGTGAAAAGAGGGGCACCTCGGCTGCCGTGCTGCTGCTCTTTTTCAGCAACGAATACACCTGTGGTAAAGTCATCCTCATCATTGTCATTTTTACAACCAGCAACCCTGCTTTCCTTACTACTCCTCTCTACATCTACATCTACACCACAACCACTCTCAACAACAGGACAGGGGTCACAGTTTCCTGCAACACTACCAAACCCAACACCTTGGAGCACGGGAGATCCAGGCTGCTGCATCAGCTTCCTCCCCACTTCTTCCACTGGTGCTGCAGTGGCTTTGTCTGGATTCCTTGTGTATGATGCTCGGGGGTCCAAGGAGAAAGGGCTGGGTTCAGCAAACATGGGCAGGATAGAAGCAGGACTGGCCAAGGAGTGACCCGAGTGGAAGGGGGCAGCTGTTGAGGCAGGAGACCCCGGAGTTCTCAAGCCCTCAGTGAATGGGACACTCTAAAAGGCAAAAAAAAAAAAGAGCAGAAACACAACAGATAAAAGCAAATGTAACATCCAGTTATATCCATATGCAGAAGGAATATATGCTTCACAGGAGCTCACTTTACAGCAGACACTGTACAGAACCTGATCCAGCAGCCCATGTAAAAGGTAAAGCTTTTTTCCTTAATTCTGCTAACTAGAAAGTTAAAAGCATATATTTTATAGCTGAACAAGCATCTACAAAGAAAAAACAACAAAATGACAGTGAAATTCTGTGATGCTTCCTTAACCTCTGATGAAATACAAGAACATTCAGTGAAATTATTGTTTCTTGCTGTGTCCTGCAGAAGGCATCTTACAACAGCTTTGAGACTGCCAGAGAGCAGTCAGAGAGTACCTGGAGATAAACTAATCCTCTGAAATAACAACATAATAGAAACTCCAACACTTCTTTTTCGATTCAGAGGAACTTTGAGTAAAATATTACTTCACACTTCGCTGGGTACAACTATCAAATCAGTAACACCAACAAAAAAAACTGTGCCAGACAAAGAGCAAACAGTGGCAGCAATTCTGGTGAGTTGGAGTCAACTCCTTCACCATAGAGAGCTGTTTGTCCATGCCCCTGACCACAACACCGAGGGTGCTGCACAACTGACCTGCTTTGGCACGTCTGTGTTCGAGGTGCGAGTGGATGCTCTGACCTTGCTGTGCCTCCTGTGGAACAGAGCAGCCTGTCAGCATCCAAGACATGCATCGTCCTCATTCCTCCCCCCAGCACTTATGGCCATGCCAGTAGCCAGCTGAAACAGCTCAAGGTCTAGTTTATCATGTTTTGTTAATAACTGGTTCAAATTTTAAAAGGTCAAAAGAGTTGTAAATTAAATGATGCAAGAGTAAAAAATGTACAAAAATGGAATAAAGCAAGATGCAGATCATTCACAGAATCAGAGAATCATTAAGATTGTAAAAGGCCTCTAATATCATCAAGTCCAACTGTTCCCCAAACATTAACCCATGTCCCCAAGTGCTTTATCTCCACATTTGTCAAACACCTCCATGGATAGTGACTCCAACACTTCCAAGGGCCAGTGCCTGCCCACTCTTTCAGTGAAGAATTTTTTCCCAGTATCCAATCTAAATTTCTCATGGCAGAACTTGAAGCTGTTTCCTCTTGTCCTTTCACTTGTTACCTGGGAGAAGTGGTACCTCTTAGAACCACTGAAGGAGACTTCAGGAACTATTTGGGACTGAATACTAACTGAATACTAAACATTACAATTTAGTTTAACTCTATCCTTTGCCATTGTTATAAACACCTATAGAAGATTGGCTTCAGAACCAGAATGAGCTAATCTGCAACAACTGTACAAATTTTTACAAGTTCAGTCAACCATATAAAATTTTGTAAGTTAGACTCCAAAAAGTGGTATCCTGCATTACACTCATGGTTAGATCCACTCTATGTCAATAATTAAATAGAAAATCAAATTTTCAAATAGAAAAGGCCCTCAACTGGAGTCTGAGACATTAACAATATTTATTAATAGTAGATTAATGCAAATTTTTAAAAATTCCTATTAAATCCCTGTAATCTCTTGGATTAGGAGTAAGAGTTTCCTACATGTAGACTGGACAGCTTTAGAGTCAAGTAAGGAAAAAAATCAATTTTACTATGAAAATGCATGTTCTTAATTTATATATTTATGTGTTTAGAAAAAATTGAGTATTTAAGGTGACAGTTTCAAACTTGCACATCCCAAGTTCCACTATGTGCTCTGCCACTGGCTGATTGCACAATTACAGTGGCACAGACAGGTCCTCACAACATCATGGAATCTTCAGTGTGTGCTGAACTTTCAGACAGCTAAACCACACATTGCCACAGATGTCAAAACTGGTGGTGCCAAAACATTCCTAAGCTTCTTATATTATCACAAAATAATACATTTTTTACATTTTAATTTAGCTACCTTAAATTTGGTGAGAATAAGCCTGCCTTCAAGCAGCATCAAAACACTGAAATTTAGGCAATAAGGGCACTGTGAAAGTCTCAGCTATGTTTTGCCTTACAAAGTTATTTCATCTTACCTTTCATATGGGGTTCTCTTCATCCCACTGTCCTTAATATAATCCACTAGCTGCTTCTGTGTTCGTCCACTGTGAACCCACAGAAGTACAAAGGTTATCAACCACAAGGGAGGAGCATTAGAGATGGAATGTCTTTAAATACTTTTTCCTTTTGATCTCATTTTTTAAGACATAATGAGTGTGTTGTTTCTCCCTACCTGTATCTGAATGATGACCCTCTGGTGAAGAACACTGCTTTAGCCTTTGGCTTTGGCTGGTCAAAGAGCCTAAAGAATGTGTGATACTCAACACAGATTTTCCAGAAGTTTTTACACTCATCTCTACTTCCCAAAAGAAACTCCAATGTATCTTGATATGGGCCCTGGGGAAAAAAAACAGAGAAGTTCAGTAGCACCTCAAATGACAGTAAGGAGAAAAGGAAGGCACAAATGTGTGCCAGCAAAAAGCTGAACTCCAGCAAGATGTAGAATTTTGCTAAGTCACTTCTCATCTGCCTTAAAACAGAGGGAGTGATTCTGAATGCAGTTAAAAATCATTTAATAGCTGTCAAAAATGTTTGCTTACCTTGAAACTGTTAAAGTGTTTAAAAAGCACTTGACTTTAGAAACATGCTCAATACTCAATACAACCCACCTTTAGAAATTTCAAAGAAATAGAATTATTTAAGTGAAATAGCTATTTTAAAATACTATTCCTTTTTAAAGAGTCCTGATGCTTGTCTCCTGGAAATTTAGACGAAACTGGAAAATACTGCATATGTCAGAGTATAGTTACCACATGAAATTTCTGAGGGTCTCTTTGTGAGACACATTGCTACATGAGCAGACTGTGTGTCCTGTTTCAGGTATCCTTGATACATGAAATTATATTATGCCCAAAGTTGGTTTTTTCCCTCTATTTTAATATAAATTAAACACTGAACGCAATCTAGTCATCCAGTGTGGAAGCAGCAATTTTGATGACATCTGCAATCAAAAACATCCACTGTAAATCAGCTAAGTATGAAAAATAACACACTTGTGCTATAGAGATGTATAGAATAGATGAAGCAAGAGTAATCACATCATCCTTAAAATTAAATTACAACAACTTTCAGCCAACTATTCCTACCTGAGGTGTACCAGATAATTCTCATTTGAATAAAGAAAGTGGATCCAACTTTTTCAAAGTATAAGTACTGAGACAGGATGCACCAAATACTTGGGTCTAGTAATATTTTTCTGCCTTACATTTATACATGTGTAAGCTTGTGTCAAGGATAAGCTGAAATTGAAACACAAAACCCAAAGATCCTAAGTTGTGGGGTGAGAAAGGAAAGATTTACACTTGAATGATGCAACCAAGCCTGCCCACTGAGGCTGTTCTATAAAATCAGACTCCAGAAATGTTCATAATAAAATGAAGCATAGGGATTTTTTCCAACACTGACCAGTCTATATTACAGTAAAAGTTACACAGACCTCTGGGTGGAGCTTAATAAGGAATCTTTTCCTCTTGAAGCTCAGTTTACGGACTTTGGACCAGTTGAAGGTATTGATTTTCGTGTTACCCTGAATTAAAATGAGAATGATCAAATGTTAGCAAAAGTTTCAGAAAAGCAGAGTACCAAATAAAATTCTGTTGTGGCTATATAGATGTGTATGTGGACACATCCAGCTGGATTTTCAGATCTGGTGACAATATTCCCTTGAACAAGAGGCCACTAAGCAGTCTGACAGGAATTGCAGGACTGCAGTGGCTGATGCACCTCCAAAAGTTGCCCCACAGTAACCAAAAAAACAGGTAAGACACAGCTGAGCACCCAAATGGAAATATTTCAGTAAATCAGCTGCCTCTGTGTTTTGGGGAGAGGAAAGCCCATTCATAAACAGGACTCTGACATAGTAACACTAATTGGTCCCTCCAACATTAATCCCCTCAATCAATCAGCATTTCTATACAATAAGAGCAACAATAACCCAACAAAAATCCACTGGAATATTAAAAGAAGAGAAATCAAACTAAAATTCCAGGATGACAGACCTGTCCCAAGGCTGTTCCAAATGAATTGATGATTTTCTCTGACCATACTCCTAACTTCAAACAAAGCCCCTCTACTTTACTGTCACTTGGTTTAGATGCTCTGCACAAGAACAAGCTGCACCAAACACTATTTTGGGGGCTTAAATGACACTCCTTGACCATAGAACACATTAAATTTTCAAGACATCAGAGCCACCTGATGTTAAAATGAGAGACTTACTCCAAGGCATGCTAAAGGACAGACAGTCTGCCATCCCTGCCATACCTGGAACACCAGCACACCCATGTGTGAAACTGCCAGATTGATTTTGGTGCCCTCACGGTCAGAGGCAAGGTGGAATCTGATGCCATACATCTCCAGTTTCCGGGCAATTTCAAGTACTTGAAAGTCAGATTCAGCAGGAGTTTGACCCCTATAATGAGGAAGAAAAATAAAGTTTTAAGAACAATCTGATTCTAGTTTGAACTCTGGCACTAAATGAGAATTTTCTGTCTTGTCTAGTTGGGCTGCTTCACTCCAATCATGGGTTACAGTGAAAGTTCTGTAATGGCACAGCTGATGGCCAATGTCAAGTGCATCCCAAGACAGATGCTGAGAGAGATATCAAGTAGCTCTGAGTTTTTTCAGTTGAGAAACTATCAAGTTGAACAAATCCAAATTCAATCCACAATGCTCCTCCTTCTGTACACGTTAGCATTAACTAAGATAAGAAGTGAGACCTGGTAGGGTTGCACAGCCAGCAACACAGAAACAATGCAAATATTGCAACAGAATGACCCTTTTCAGGTCAGGTTTTGAGACTTCAAAATTATTACTCTGTTATTACCAGGTGCAACACATTCCCCAGCCTTTGGCTGGATAATTCCCTCCCTGCCAAGGAATCCAGAGAAGGATCTCTAAAATGAAACCTCAGCTGCTGTCAAAATTACTCTAAAAACAAGAGGAAGCTGTACAGAGACAGGAGCAATTACTCTGTAAGTGTCCAAAACAGCAACACAGAGACTGTTCATGACACACCTGTCACAGTTTCAGCTCTCACTCACTGCTCCCCACGTTGGCTGATACCAAACCACTAACATTTTACTCTCCTGCATGAAAACAGTCAGTTTTCCCCCCCAATCCCCCTGGTTTTTTTCCATGAGAGGGAGTATATTAGATTGTAGTGCATTTTCAGCAGGTACTTGTACTGACAAGAGCTTTTCCCTGTAAGTCAAAACATTCTGTAAGTTCATGGGTCCTGACAAGGAGTCAGACAAGATCTTCCAAGAACAAACAAATGGTGGAAATGAAAGAGTTCTTTAAATCATAGAATTATAAAATCATTAAGGCTGCAAAAGACATTGAAGATGATCAAGCCCAACTATTACTACTGATCATGCCCCACTTATACTACAAAGCAAAAAAGTCTTTGTGGTAAACATGTCACCCAAGGAGGTTTCTGAACTACAAACACCCTGCAAGAAAATGCTACTACCAAGTTTTAGGCATGATATGGTCCAGGAAAAGCAGAATAACCTTCTCCTGTGCTAACCCAAAGGAAACCCTACTGCAGAGCTGCCTCCAGATCTGGGGTCCCCAGCATAAGTGGACACTCCATAAGATGAAGCAAGACCAGAGGAGGGCAGAGATGCTCAAAAGGTGAAGCCTCTCTGCTCTGGAGACAGGCTGAGAGAGCTGGGGGTGTTCATCTGGAGAAGAGAAGGCTCTGGGGAGACCTCATTGTGGCCTTTCAGTTCTTAAAAAGAGCTTTTAAAAAATGGGAGAGGGACATTTTATAGGGACAGAAGGTGCTAGGACATGGGGGAATGGTTTTAAACTAAAAGAGAGGAGATTGAGATTACATTAGGAGAAATTCTTCCCTGTGAGGGAGGTGAGGCCCTGGCACAGGTTGCCCAGAGAAGCTGTGGCTGCTCCATCCCTGGAAATGTCCAAGGCCAGGTTGGACTTGGAGCAACCTGGGATAGTGGAGGCTGTCCCTGCCCATGGCAGCAGGTCAAAGTGAGATTAACTTTAAGGTCCCTTCCATCCCAAAGCACTGTGGAATTCTGTGAAACACCAGCAGCACAGGACCTGCTAGGGCATTCAGAGCAGTGAGGCTGCATCAGTCACAGCTGGATAAACTGACCCCCTATATCACTACTGACAATGATTAAAAATAACAAATACCAAATTACTTCCATGTGCAAGTTCACTAGGATAAATGGTAATGATACAAGGAAGACACAGGTGCTAAAAAAAATTATTATATTTACAAACAACCAGTGCTGAACCCAGATTAGATCCCTGCATACACAGATTAAGCAAATTTTACAATTTTTTTTCAAGAAGTAAATGGCCTTCCTTCCATAAATCTGCACTTCATTTTATTAAAACAGATGATAAACTATTTTTAGGATTACCTATTTTTGTGTACTGTGCAGTGCCAACCACAACATTGGTACTAAATAAAGTAGGAACTATCTCTACAATTCAGAATACAATCATGAAACTTATTTCATATGCTACAGTTTTAAAAATAGAAGTTGTTAGAAAAAGCAATGCTTCAATTAAACTTACTAAAATTCTTTTGAGTGTAAAAAACACATGTACACAGAATGCCCTGAGAAAGTAAGCCTGAATGCACATGTTTGACAACAGCATTTCAGCAGTGTTCATTCTGGAGGGGAAAACAAAGAATCTAAAATACTACAACAGAAAATCACAAATTTATTTTACCAGCTGCAGAAGGCAGAGATTCAATGACATTCCTGACTTTACAAGCTCAGTCCATAATCCACCCTTATCCAAATGTCAGTATTATGTGACCATGTCATATAAAGGGAAGAGCATAAGAGGCACAAAAACCTGATTTTAAATGGAAAGAGAAATGCCAAACTACACAGAGTCTTGAAGCTGCATTTCTAGCAGTGTTACTACTACATGTACTAGTTATGTCTAAGAGCTTCAATTGGTAAAGCAGATTTCTCTTCCCCTCACTGAAATGAGCAACACTGGAGTAAGTGCTTTTAATATTGGCTTTAACTGTTTCTATTTCCACCACAGATTCCTTAACTGCCTCAAAACAGCTGGAGTACCATGGCTCCTATTTATTAAATATATACAAAAGAGGTAGATCATAAATCCTACTTTTGGCCAGGGCTTCCTGAGTTACACTCTGAGAGCACTGTGTGTAACTCCCACCCACGCTAATTCCTGCTATAATTCTTCTGAATACAGCGACATTAAGAATGAAAGCAGGGCTTTGTCTTTTAAAGAGGGTGCTGAGGGTTGGGAAGGAGGGCTGGAAGAGAAGGAAGGCAAAAACAAAAAAATGGCAACTAGAAAATTGGAGGTCTACAATACTAAAAATTTCTCATGAACAGTCTGGTGTAACTGATGTAGAACCCCTGTTATTTCATGTACCATTAGCTATGATCCAAAGCACAGCATGTCAGAAAAAAAAGAATAAAAATAGGATACCAGCCAATTTTGAGTGTTCACTTGCACACAACCTGCCTGTAGCCACCAGAGAAGGCTGAGCCTGGTGTGCAGGAGCTGGGGGCTCTGCCTGTTCCACGGATGGGTACAAAGAGAGGCAGTTACAGAAACTGCCCTCAGATGCTGCCTGCAGGCTTAGCTGCACAGCCCAGCCCCAAAACAATCTGCTCTAATTTTGTTCAGCCATTAAGCAGATAAATCTACTTAATCTTCCCCAGGTCAATGGACAACACACTAATATCAGTATTTCCAGCAAAAACTGCTGTCAGTGCAATAGGTGTTAGTGTAGAGGTTCCTTACAATCATCCAGTTAGACAAATACTGGTTGTGATACAATATTGGATATACAAAAATTTGAGTCCATACAAAAAATGGACTCAAAATAAATGCTGTCAAGTGTTAGATGATTTACAGAGCATTTAAAGCCAGCGATTAATATAGAACTTTAAAGATGAAGTGTCAAGTTAGTTTTTCGAATTTACATGCAATTTAAAGAATTTAAATTCATGGGCAACTCAGCTAACAAGTTGTGAAAGGATGTAAGGGTAACAGTAAATATAAATCTATTAAATCTTCTTCTTTTCTGATTTATGTATGTACAGAAAAAGAAATCACAGATGTGAACACAGGCAAAATGTGTCATGTTGAATCCTGCACTCACTTCACAGCAAATATTCTCCTACTCACAGGAAGGCAGAATACATTGTATTTTGAGTGTTTGGGTGTCAGGAATTAAGTGCACCACCACCAATACACCATCTATAAAATATACATATTTTATTTTTAATAAACTGTAGAATTAAAATAAGTTAACTCAGGCTCTTGCTGAAGCAATAACTAACGTGCTACACCAAAAATATAACTCATCTTGTTTACCATTACTACATTTGCAAAGTATAGAAACCATATTCCTATTATTTTTAAAGTAAAATAATGCATTTTAAACATAAAAGAAAAAAATATATTTAATAGAAAACAAGCATTCAATTGCCAACCTTCCAATTACAACGTTCTCCATTTACAGAATGGATTGGATACACAGGTTCTGTTTTATTGAGGGTGATGACATTCTACCATTTCTAATAGCTATAGGGAAGCAAGAAGCAATTAAAAAAA
>VXBI01012582.1:723557-798688 GCA_013397375.1 Toxostoma redivivum | reverse complement strand
AAAAAAAAAAAAGGAAAACAGGTGGAAAGAAAGTGCCACTGAAACAATCTGCCAATCTGGAGGAGATAAGCCATCCTGCCAGAAATGGGTTTCTCTTCCTGGACACGTGGTTTGTACAAGAAATCTCTGTCAGGAGCAATAATCAGTGGAAGAATCCCAGAATCCCAGGATGGTTTGGGTGGGAAGGACCTCAAAGATCATCCAGTCCCCCTGCTGCCATGGGCAAGGACACCTTCCAATATCCCAGGCTGCTCCAATCCAACCTGGCCTCAAAAATATTAGTCTGCTAAAGGTAAGTGGGGGAATAATAAGGTAAATTAAAGGAAATAAAAAATTAAAATAAATTTTAAAAAATATGACACACTAGGATAATATGAGAGAGAAGCATTTTTGTCTGTCCAACTGCACTGTGCATCACCAGGAAAAAGCCAAATGCCAAGGTCCCTGTTCATGCCTGCTCCTTGGAATAGAAATAAGGAAAAAATGTGTCTACACTGAGAAAACTCAGAACCCTCCCTCAAATGCTGAAGATGGGAAAGGGTGGTGAATATTCCCTGAGTAAGGGAGGAGGGAAGGGATGAGTGTGCTAGTTTGGGCTTGGGTTAATTTTCTTCACTGACACCAGGCTGAGATTTCTATCTGAGCTGGGAACATGCTGAAAACCCAGGAGTGTTTTCCTTAGTGCTCAGCAAAGCTCACCCAGAGCCAGGCCTTTCCTGCTGCACACACAGCTCCAGGGAGGGCTGGGAGAGGAGCAAGGACTCAGGAGGAGGCACAGCCAGGACAGCTGATCCCAAGTGACCCCAAGGATATTCCATCCCATATGGCCTCGTGCTCAGCATATAAAGCTGGGGGAAGGAGGAGGAAGGGAGGACATTTGAAGTGGTGGTGCTTGTTTTCTCAAGTCACTGTTACCCATGATGGGATGCTGCTTTCCACCTCCCAGCCAGTGGGAAGTAAGGAATGAATTCCTAGTTTTGCTTTGATTGCCATCAACTATTTGCATTGCTTCACCTATTTGAACTATCTGTATCTCAAGCTGTGAATTTTCCCACTTTCACCCTTCCAAATCTCTTCCCCAACACACCAAGTGGGAGCTAGCAGCAGCATGGGGCTGAGCTGGAGTTAAACCATGGAAGCCACAGCTAATTTTAAGACTGCACTTCTTGAAAAATGACATCTCTCTAACAAAAGTGTTTCCAAAGGCACAGGGGAAATTTGAAAGGTGCCTTCAAGGTACCCAGATTTGCTAAATTCAAAGGTAACTTTTTCTTATTTCGTGCCTCAGCTGTTAATCTGAACATGGCTTGCATGTACACTTCTAAAACACTGACTTAAAATAAGATTTACAATCATTTTAATAATATGGCAGTATTAAATGCAATTATCATTAAACTCATTTTGAAAAGTACATTTATGAAGCAACCTATTAGCCTTCCTTTGACTCCTTCCTGACAGGCAAAAATACAAACTATCCCTACAACCAATGATTAGAAGTAACTTGTTTGAAAAAAATGCTTAAATCTATTTAACAAAACTACAAGTCCCTGACTCAGAAAACAGTCACAACCTTTCCATCAAGAGAAGCAAACCAGGAAAATTCTCCACAAGGAGAAGCAACTCAACAGAATTCTGGTATGTGACTAACACTGGGCTGTTCTGTCCATGCTCTGGGGGTACTTAAATCTAAAAATCCCACATTTCACTTCACATTTAAGAGCCATCAGCCTACCCTGCATGCTGTCATCAGAACCCTGCCTGACCCATTTGTGGCTTCAGACTCCCCAGCACACTTTGCAGTAGTATCACAATGTGGCTACAAGTTCTGTGAAAAGGATGTTCCCACTTTTAATTCGCTTTCAAATTACTAATTGCTTCAGCACTTTTCTTCAGACAAGAGAAAAATAATTAAATGAATGTTTTCTCTCCTTCAGCTACTTCTCCCAAGGTGAAGAATCCTAGCATAGATTTTAATTTATTTCAATATTACTTTCAATTACTTAAAAACATTTCTTTTGTTTCTTCATCATTTCCACATGCACCTCAAACGTTTAAAAACAGAAAAAAGTAACCACCTGATCTCATGAAGAATCCACAAAGTTGAAATTTCATCATTACAGTAATTTCAGAACAAGTTAAAATGACTGATCATAAACAGCAAACATTAATTACTGAAACTCTCAGGAACTAATTTTCTAATACTACAGGATGTGTCTTTACACACAGATGCTGCCCTGAAAAAACTTTGTTCAGTCTTAAAAAAAAATCAGACAGCAATAATCCATGAATTCACCCACAGAGAGCAAAGGAAAATCTAAGTTTGGATTAAAACATGGAACCATGCATGTGTGGACATTCACAATTTCTAAAAGAACTTCAAATTGCTAAATCCTAATATGCAAGGTCTGGAAAATTACAGAAAAATAAGTTCCTGCAGTTCCTGACTCCATGTTGGAACTAATTTTATATTTGTGGCAGAGTTTCTTTGTCACCAATAATCTATATTTCAAAAATGCCCAGCTGTAAAATAAAGTACTGCATGAATTCTGATGGAAGTTATTTCTTCCCCACTCCCTCCATCCTTCTCCATCTCCCTTATGCTAGATGTGCAGCAAAACAATATGATGCAATTAATTTCTAATTATTTAGACAAAAGCAAGAGCTCTGCATATGCTGGTAAAACTGAGCTTAAACTTTGCAGAATGGAAATTCTGAAGAATTATTTTTGCCTAAACTCATCAGTATTACGTGTAAGTTTTCTTTGGAACATTATTAAAAGTACACTGCAAAAATCACTTGAGAAAAACTACTGCCAAACAGCTCCATCCTGAATGTGTAACTATCACCAAACAAAACTTTTCTTGCTCAAGGTAAATGGTGTTTAATTTACACACTTTTAATGTCATCTTGTCATGCAGGGGTTACCTTAGTGGTTTACATTAATCCTCACTTACACATGCTTCCTGTGGAACTCCAGGATCTTTCCTTCAAGTTTTTCCTGGTTTGGCAAATACTGGTTTGTTTTAAGGTGTTCTCGATCTTCAGATTCATCAAAATCTCCTATTTCAGCTATGATAGAAAACAAAATAATGTTAGAATAAGAAGAAACAATGGAAAATGAATAATGACAGAAAATACTTGTAAGGAATTAGAGAGACCACAAGAGCCTTTAAGCAATTCAAATTTGTGCATGATGCTTTGTATCCAGCTTCATTTTACTAAACTCACATTTATCTCAAACTGACTTTCTGAGGATTACAGCTGTATTTGAACACTGTCTGGGAAATTTAGATTTATTAGGAGTGCAAGATGTGAGACTTGTAGAAGACCTGTGAGGTGATCTGAACATTTCTTCCTTACAGATACCTTATACCAAATAGCATATTTCAATTTATTTTTAAGAAGATATACATAAAATAGTAATAGACAAGGCTACTCGGGAAGATGGGAAATTACTTCTGGAATTTTGGTCTCCCCTTCACATATCTGTGTCTTTCAGATGCAATACTGTGAATTTAGGAAGATTTACAGAAGAAAAAAGCATTATTGTAAAGAGCAGAACAGCTTCCACCTGATACAACATGAAAAGATCAGAAGTCTTTGGCTTGGAATAAGCCAAAAGCATAAGGGAGGCAGAACATGTAGCCAATGTGGATAAAAATTCTAAGTTGAATAAGTAAATTTTAAGAAGTAATTTACTTTTTCTGATAAAAAATATGAAGTTGCAATATTAAATTAAAAAACAAAAGGTTTAAAAAGATAAAAGTACATATGTTGTCCTAAAGCCTCCCCAAAAACTAAGCTGTGAAGCTCATTTCTGTGGTAGGATGCCAAAAATATAAGCAAATTCAAAAATTAGACAAATACAAGTGCAACCAAACACAGATGCAGAGTCAGTCTGTGATGCTGTGTGTGCAGTGATTATGGGATGGATGCAGCAAAGGAAGAGTTGCCATATGCTTGCTCTATGTCTGAGGGCATCTGCCATCAGCTACTGCCAGAGAAAGGAATGGGCTTGCTCTTAACAAGAACACAGCAAATCCTGTTTCAAATCTAGTCAACACATGAAAGAACCACTAAAAATACTGAAAGGTGCTTTAGTAAAATCATTACTGTTGAAAACAAAAAAGCCCATTTTCCAGAAGAGCAGAATCAGGCTAAGCAAGGCCTGACTGAGATTCACTCATCAGCTCCACAGTGCTGGAAAATCATGAGCAGGTTTTAATGGTGTCACTCACTGATGGCACACACACAAGATAGATTTGCTCTTCCAATAAAATCACCAGAAGTGATGCTATTATAAGTGTATTATTATACTGCATTGCAGAATTAGACAACTAATAACTCTTAGCAGTGCACATGTGAAGAAGCATCATTGATCAGCTTTTGCTTCCAGCCAGACAAGAGCCACCAAAGGCCCTGCCTGCAGGTCAGGCTGCAGACCTGTGAACACTTCAGCTGCTGCTCCAGCAATCTGCTGTCTGAACTCACTCAAGATTTCCAACTTCCTCATCTCCAAGGCCACATTTTAGGTCTTTAAGCATGTACAGACTGAGCCAGCAGCAGCATGGAGTGCTTCCAAATAAATTGCTTCCCATTTCAATTTTCAGTCCCAGCGAGGAGGAAAGCTGCTGACAGCCCCACTGCAGAACCTGTTCCAGCATGGTTCTTAGCTGCATCTCAGCCCAGCTCCTGTACAGCCAGACACAGGAAAAGTGAGAAGTGAAGCCAAGGGAGCACCTAGACAGGTGGGAACAGCTGTCTGGAAGATGTGGAGTGCTGGCAACAGAGCTTGCAGAGCCAGGGAAACAGACAGCAAGGGGCTGGTTTTGTACTCCCCCCCTGCAGCCAAATTTACCTCATACATAAGCACCAGCTGCTCCTCCCCACACCAGCCCTGATGATCATCCCAGGGTTGAAAACCAACATATTCACAGTGTGTGGAGAAGGAAATACTGTGAGACAGAGACTTCTTTTAGTTACCAAAGGCTTCTGTGTGTGATTTAATGTGGGTTAGCACTGGCACCATCAGCAGTGCCAGCCCAGCTGGGATACTCACACTGCAGGAGGTGGGAGACCAGCAGAGCAGCTGTGTTGTCACTACAGGTCAGTCTCTCCTCTGCCAGGTCCCTCTTGATTTGCAATGCAAACAGGTACCTGGAGGAGAGGTACAAGGGCTGGAGTTACACAGACCATCCTGACACATGAAAGGACAACAGAAACCTGAGCAGGTTATAAATGCAGCATCTCCTGATCCTTCCACTCTCCAAAGAATAACACAACAGCCTGGCTACCAAGGAGTGTCACATCAAACCAAATAACCTGTGATTGTGATCCAGTGCAATTTAGCAGCACAAAGACTCACAGGAACAAGGAAGCAGAAGGAAAAGCATGTTTTAAGCAGGCTTCGTCTGTGCAGTAACAGCAGCTGTCATTTTTAGCTGGAAAGAAACTTAAAGAACACTGCAAGTGATCTTATCTATTAGAAACAAAGATGGAGGAACATCACTGATTCCAGTATTTTGTTAGGAAAATTGATAAGCATTTCTGTTAGCACTCAACTCATCTACTAGTAGTTGTATTTTCCAGAACTATATTAGCAGCCTACAAAAACATAAGAAGTTCAGTTTACTTTTCTTATACAGCTCTATTAGTTCAACTGAAATACTTCCCATTCAGTTGTTAAAGAGGAATAATTTCTGTTTAACAGTTTTGTATTCTGTTCCTTTTACTTGGAAGAAGTAAGGACTCCAGTAAACAGGCAACAACTCACTACTATAAACCTTCAAACTGAAAAATTATCCTTTTTCTTTACTGAATTACACCCTGAGAGACAGCAGTAAGATTTTTTTAAAAGAAGAATTTATTTAAAAACTTCATTCCTGATACTAGATACTAGAATTTATACATTTTGAATGATAAGAGTTTTTAAAATTTTTAAGTACTGTAAGTATGTATTAAAGGCTTCTCAAAAAGTATGTTCTGCTTTCTTCAGTACATTCACAATAAAGAATACAGTATCATTAACAGCATCACTAACTACCCAGATGCTCTAAGTGCAGACCATAAATACTCAATAAATAGGCAAAAGACAGTTCCTGCTCTAAAAAGCTGCATTCCTAATGAATTTCCTACATGAAACAGCAGTTAATATAAGAAAACTTGGTGCAAAGGAAATACTTGGATAGTATTTCTCCTTACAAGAGACAATCATAACAGTTGCCATGCTGGCTTGTTTTTAAATACATCTGAAGGATAAAAAGGAACCTCTCTAAGAGGAATTCCAAATAAAAATAGTGAAACTGTGAAAAGCACTAAATGAGCTCTTTAAACACCAACATCTGGGTAATGTCCTTGTTAGAGGCACAGACTTCAAACTTGGTCCCCAGGTGATAGCAGGTGGCAAAAATAACCCATGGTGAGCATGGTTCAAATTGTGAACAGTAAAGTGTGTTTGCAAGTGCAAAGTGTGATTGGAAGTTTAAATCATTTATTAAAATATGTACTAATTAATTTATATTTCTTTTTTATAGATGCTGTTTATAAATGTAAGTATTTTCTGTATACTCTGACTCCCTTGACACCAAGATAATGGAAAGCCCTGACCTGTGCTGTGTTTTGGAAAATATTTTTTCTGATAACATTCATCTGCCAAACATGTCTGCTGAAACTGCAACATTCACTGTAAGTGCTCTTTCACTCATCTTCCACCCCAGTTTTGCTTGCAAGCAGCTGTGCTGTCTTCCTTCTCCACTCATTCAGTACATAAAGTCCAATAGTTCTAAAGAAACTTTACCTAGTATATTCCTCTTGCAGCTGACCTGGGTCTGGAGGGAAAAACTTCACAGCCAGGCGAAGCATTGTAGTCTTTGGTCCTAGAAGAAAAGTTGGTCATTTCACAAAGGTGTTCTATAAATATATGCATACTCTGTTTGCCAAAAGGACACAAAGAAAGTCCAGCCAGATTTCACATCCCAGCTAACCACAGCAGGCTGTGGTGCAGGTTGTTCATGTCAAGTGAGATAAAGCAGCTGTTTTCCAGAGGAACTTGGATACCACTGACAAGGTGAGTCTGCAGGCTGAATGCTGCAAAAAGAGTTTCATGCAATGTGAAATCTGTAATATCCCAAAGCAGCAACCTGGCTGCATAAAAGACCATAAAGACCATCAGAAGTGACCCAGGCAGGGGGTCCCAGAAGGGGAGGAGAAGGAGACACATCCCACAGGCTCCCAGTGCCCACCTCCACCATCAGGACTGATGCCAGCACACCTGGCTGGCTCCCCATGGAGATAAAAGGGTGTTTGCAGCCTGCTAATACCCATTTCTCCTATTTCCAACACTATTCTTGTACATCTCAACAACTAATTTAATTTTCAAAATTAAAGAGAACCCTTGGTCACTATTTGGAACAGTCCATAATGCTCTTAATTAACAGTTCCAGCATCACAACTCAGCCTGTGGAACCACAATCTCTGTTTCACCTGGATTTCTGAAGGAATTACTACAGGGTACAGCAATCTCTCACCATGCCAGGACTGGGCACCACTCTTTTCCCACTGTTTTCCTTGCCTGAAAGCAAATGAGTTCAAGTATTCCAGAGGCAGGGAAAGCACTGGCCAGCCTGTGCTTACAGGAGCCTGCTGAGCATCCACCTGATGTCCACAGGCAGCCTCTGCACCAGAGCCAGGCAAAGGCCCTGCACTGTTGTTTCAAAGTAAATTTAGCCAAATTTAAAATAAATCAAACTTGTCAGAGCACAAGCAGCCTGCTTTAATTTATTTTAAGCACCAAGATCTCTTAAAGCTTAACAAAGTCCAGTTTAACCCCATCAGCCCCAAAGTACACTGATTTTTTCTGTCTGGAATACCTGATTTCCACAGGCTAAATATTCCTTCACTCATCCTCTCATTTGCTAATGAGAGAATAACAAACTTTGCTTTTTGACAGGTAGCTGGGAGAACTCAGAGACTATCACAGCTGTGACAAGAGCAGCTCCCAGCCTCCAATTCCAGAATAACCAAAGCTTTGGTGAACAAAAAAAAACCAAAAAAAACCCTAAAATCCACATCCTAATTAGAGTGTAGTATCTAGAAATTAAAGGAGGCTGAAGTAACACCCTATAATGATACAGAAAGCCCACATTTGGCAGAGACTAAGGATTCTACAGTTCTACAGACAGTCCAAGTAAGGAAAATAAATAGTTTCAATGACTCCAAGTTAAGAGACCAAAACTTTACATCAAATTTCTGACTCTGAGCCTCTGGAAGACCTGCACAAAGTTAAGAACAGCCCTGCACATTACTGATGCCAATCAAGTGGAAGTATTAATGTGGGGGCAATATTGGAAGTGTGTCAAGCATCACTTACATCAAATGATATTAAATATAAAAAATTTAAAACATAATACTGCATATTTGCTTCTGTAGCATATCCCTCCTCTTTTTGTTTAACTTGTCTTGCCTTTCCTCTATAAATAAGTTCCACTTAAATTAGGAAAAGAAACACTTGGCCAGTCTTAACCAAGATACAGAATTTATTTTAAAAAGCCAAACCTGAGCAAAAGCAAGAAACAAAATGGATGTGAGAAGAAACAAAAAACCCAACCAATATATAGAAAACAGGACATTTCAGTCAATTGAAAATTGATTTCAGAACATGAACATTTGCTACACAACTGACTGGTATCTCTTACACACTAATACTGACAAAAAAACTGAATAAATCTTTTGGTCTCACTGGCAACACAACATGGGTAGCAGACTGTAAAGCAGTCATAAATCCTAGTACATCCCCATGATTTTAGACCATTTTAGAACAATATTTGTATAATCAGGAACATTGTCTCTGGTCTAAGGTCAAGTTTCCACAATTTATATAGTGTAGGAGAGGATACAAAAACACTGCAGACCTATGATCCACCAGATCTTTTGACTAGGACATAATTCCTTCTAGCCAGAAGCATATAAAAAGATGACACTCCCAACATCTTTTTGGCAGGGAAAGTAGGGTGAAAATATTCTGTACCTCTCCTAAGGGAGCCTTGTTTTATAGATGATTTGGCTCTCCTGCTTAAAAAACAATGTCGACAAAAGTCAAAAATCATGACCTTAAAGTTAGAAAACTAGCTAGAATTATGATTTCATATTTTCTGGCAATCAATTTTAGACAGAAGAGTAGCTAAAAGCTACTTCCCAGTACTCATTTTCAACATATTTCAATCAAGATTTGGAAAGGAGTAGGAATCCACCACACCCTCCTGATCCTGCTCTTCCACAAAGCTTCTACAATCAGAACCATAAAACAAACAAATTGGTTAACTGTGTTCTACAGAGAAAAAACAAAGTTGGATTTAAACTTTCAACATCTGAAGAAGCAACCAGCATCTTGCATTCTTCAACAATTTTGGGCCTTTAAAGTGCCTGTCACATTAATACTTTTTAGCTGGTGTTAAGACAAGACAGCATCACTGTTTGCAGAATCATCCTGGCCAGGCAGCACAACCACACTTCCCAGCCAGGCAGAGGCCCTGACACTGCAGCCACCACGCAGGGGGGAGATCCCCACCTCTGCTCCTGAGCACATGGGAAGAGCTGACATGGGAATCAGCCAAAATGTTCCTTTTTCTTCCCACGGTATGACAACACAACTCCCAAAAGCTAACAGGGCAAGTGTGATATTTCACTCCAACATAACACCAGCTGACCCAACCTATCCAGATATTTATCAGAGAAAGAATTCTACCTGCAGGAAGTTTCCATTCCACCCACCACATACTACCTATTCAAATGTCAGGTTAGCATGCCCCAGCAGGAACCACTATCACCCCTGCCATGTGTATTTTACAGGGAAGCATAACCAGTAAATCAAGTAGTAATTGTGAAAGCAACCCACATAAAAAAGATGCAAATTAAGGAAAACTTCCTTTTTTGAAACTACTTACTCCGTACTTGTTTAATAACAGGTTTCATAGGTTCCAGCCAAATCTGAAATTGAAGAGAAAAATATTACTACTTACATTCTTATTTAATATAATATGAAAACATCAAAAGTAAATTCAAATTAAGCAGTAATTTATGAGCAGCATTTCTTCCTCAATGCAGTAATTCCTTTGCTTTACAAAAAGTATACTTATCTATTTGAATTGACATTTCTCATGCATCAATAGAAAAGCCACTGATCTGTGCTTAAAGCTCATGTGGACAGAAGAAAAGCCAAGTCAGCAAAAGCAGAGCCCCAGTGCCATGAGGGCAGGAGTCATGCCAAAACCCACAGTCTGACAGGAGCCAGGCTGCAGAACGTGGAAAGGTCCAAGGTTTTTTTCCCTTCCATGCTATTTCTGTCACTCTCACCTAACTGCTTAAGGTTTTTTACTCAATATTAACTTCCCACCATTTTTTATCTTTTGACAATCACATTTTAAAAGAAAGACTATTATTGTAGTAAAAGGAGCATCCATAAAGCTAATGCAAAATATTCTGGAAGCTCAACTTTTTATTTTCCTCACTCTTTGAAACAGAAAATTGTTACAAGACAATTATGTTTGGTCCTTTCTAGTTACTGCTCTGTTTGAGAGACAGCTGAGGAATTTAAGAACTTTATTAACTGCAGAAACAGTTTGGACACCATGCTCAAGAAATAAAAACTAAACAAGCTCTAGGGTATTTCGTCAGCTCGAGAGCAGCATGGATTAGTGTCATTAGCATTCCCTGTGCTCTCAGTCATATTCTCTGCATGTAAGTCCTAAAACTAAAAAAAAAAAACAATTAAAAAAAAAGTTGAAAAAACCAAAATAAAACAAAATGAAAGGAAACTTTAGGAAACATTTTCTAGTTTAGAAGCTACATTGTCCTCTTTGCAAGGTACAGGATAAGTGACTAGGAGGCTTAAAAGTGTCAGCATCGATCTAGATCAATGATTTAAAAAGCTTGCAGGCCTGTGTGCCTGCTGAGGTTTGTGTTGATTAGACAGAGGTTTGTAATGGCTCTTCAGGAAAATTAATTGAAGACTGAATTAAGTGAGGATAAATGTGAACACTACCAAAACTACACACCATAGTTTGATTTTATAAGTGCTCTGCAGAGTACACTTTGAGTTTGTGTTTCTTCTTTCAGATGAAAGGAGGATTTTATTTCTGTCCCTGCAAGTGGGACCATCAGCAGCTATTTAACTGCTTTATACAATTTCTGAGATTTAACAACAAGCACAATCTGATTCCTCCCTTCTCCTTTAATAGCTCTCATCATTCTCGTGAGTGAAACAGATTTACAAGAATCCAAGAGATAATCCCACAGGAGACTACAGGAAACTGCAGCAGACTGAGAAAATTTTGTCACTCAAGGAACTGCATTCACCCAACCTTTTCATTATAGCAGATTTGTCAGGGAATGGTACGCACCCAATATGACTGGATATTCTGGAACTCAATTCCAAAGTAGTCTGATTCAATCAAATTCAGATGCTTGTAAACCTCTGTCAATAACGTCTGGCCGTAGCATTTTGACTAAGGAAGTAATAAAAAATGTTACAGTGAGATTAATAAGAATAAACAAGAATAGGTTTACAGCAAAAACAAACAGCATCTTTATAAACTGGAGAAAAATACCACAAAGATTTTTCACATTGTTCTTGTCACTGTAACACACAAATATCTAATATACAGGCAATATATAATATATATAATATCATATTCGACTCCATTTTCACAGTTCTTGTATGTAAAGTTAAAGGTGTCTGCCTTCTGCTGCAGTCTCTGCAGCTCACTTCTCTGCCCTCGGGGTCATTGGTGTGTTGCTGTGCTCAATATTCTGATAATTAATTGCTAGTCAAAAGAATAGAATTATCAGTTTAAAGAGATGTTAATAGACTGAAACTCTGTTAAAATCCAGGTTAATTTCATTAACCTGTAACTTATAATTTTGACACGATTGCTGTTAAACAGATTCATTTTATGCTGAAATTCTTAAAATAATGAATGTACAAAACATTTTATATCTGATTTAAATAGATACAACCTATATTTAACCATTTGTTATAGCTCAAATATCAGTGGACACTTATTCAAATATCAAGTTTTAATTTTCCTATAGTTAATTGTTCTAAAAACACTTCTAAGTCTTTGTAATGCCCTCATTATGATTTAATAAGTTTTGAATTTGTATAAAGAAGAAGCTTGCAAATTTATGCCTCACAAATTTATTATCAGTACTTCAGATTCCCTTCAAACCAAATTGTAATGAATTTCTAGTTTATATTTCTCAAGTTATCAATTAAATGCTTCATGAACACAAATCAGTATCACTTCTAGGACCATCATTTAAACTGTAAAATTTAATTCAAGCCAAAATTTCCTTTATATATATGTGAAAGAACAGTATTTTTCTATAAGCTCAATTTTGAAATTTAGTTTGTATGGAGGCAAGACTCCATACAAAAATCTGTTGGATCTCAGAAATCTGGAGTTTTTGAGCTTTCTGCACTTCCAGGCACAGATCCCCTGGAAAACACTGCTCTGGACCTGAAACCTTGGAAAAGACTTGTAAATATGAATGAGTTAGAAATCACAAATGTGTAGTGGTTTAGATGTGTGTATTTTCACTGGGTGATGGGTTTTAAATTTGAGGGTTTTGTAGTATAGTGGTGGATATGGGACAAGATGGAGAATTTTGGGTGGTGTCTTTTTCTTTGTTCATCTTCTTCTTTTTCCTTCTTCTTCATGGAACTCAGGTAGCAACCTTTGTTTGGTCAGCCAAATGTCACCCTAAGGGTTGTGAGAATCTATTATTGGGTCAAAAGGATAAATAATGTAGGTGTTAGAGTTCTGTTGGTTTGTTTAGCTTTAAAAGGCCTTGAAGCAGGCTCAGCTGGAGGCATTTTTCCTATTTCTAGCAAGGAGCTGGAGTTGCTGTCGTACTTTCTGTCATTTCTGATAAGATATAATAAACATCCAAACACAAGAATCACCTCAATCGTGTTTCTATTAATCCTGGCTCTGAGGAAAGCAGATGAGACTGATGACAAACCACTAACAAGTGGTGCAAAGCCCAGCATACACCCCACAAAATCCTTTACAGAACCAGAGGAACTGAAGCTGGAAGGGGCCATGGAGGTCACCTACACACAGCGTGCTGCTCACAGCAGGGTGAGCAGGGACCCTGCTGCGGGCTATTTGTAGCTCCCTCAATAAACACACAGCTTGTTTGTGTAGCTGAGTGCTGTGGCCTGCCCCAGCTGCAGCACACGGAGCAGGAGCTGCCAAATCCCTGCTGCACACAGAGCCCTGAGTCCTGGCCACACCAGGAAGGCCAGGGCCACACACAGCCTTTGCAGCGAGCAGGCTGGAAATGCCTGTGGACAGCGGGAACCCAACCAAAGCTCCACCACGCCACGCTTGCTGGGGAATCCTTTCAATGAATCTCTGCCTCTAGAAACTCACTCACTAACCCTTTCTCAAAGCCACAAACATCAGCAGAAAGCAGCTACAGCAACACAGGAGAGAACAGGAAACTTCCACAGCACACCCAAAGCGGCCACACCTGGGGCTGCTGGTTCAATCAGCCAGCTTGCTCTCAGCATCTCTCACCGTGTGACTGCAGAAAAGCAGCATTTATGAACCCACACACCAGTCCATCTGCATCACTCAGGAAAGAAGCCAAAAGGCTGTCACAGCCCATTCCAGCAACACACAAAACTTAGCAGGGTGCAGTGGGAGGTTGTGTGGCCACCAAGCTCCACCTTGGGCCATGAAGCAGTCCCACAGCTGTGGTGACAGGGTGTGGCACCATTGATGCCACCAGGGTTTTGCTTATTTGGAAAAGTCCAGTGATGGAAGTCTCTATGACTTTCCCATCAAAGCAGGCACAGAGTTCTGTAATGCCTCTATATGCTCAGAACAGTCCCTCCTTTAAAAGTATTAGGCATTATAACAAATTATCACAGAATCACAGGATGATTTGGGGAGTAAGGGACCTTAAACTCATCCCTGTCCCATGGGCAGCAACACCTTCTACTACCCCAAGTTGCTCCCAAGCCCTGTCCACCTTGGCCTTGGACACTTCCAGGGATCCAGGGACAGCCACAGCTTCTCTGGGCAACCAGTGCCACAACCTCACTACCCTCACAGGGAAGAATTTCTTCTTTAATCTAAATCTACCCTTCCTCATTTTAAAGACAAATTAGTGATAGAATTAGAATAATTTAATACAAAGCAAATTAAAATATCTGAGAGCAAGAATGTGTTATTTTAGGCTTAAAAGATAAAAAATAAGGTGACTGCAGATGGTACAGAGATGCCAGGCTGAGTGCTGACATGGTACATGAACATGAGTACCCATTTCTTTTTCTGAACAAGTTTTGTGATGTCTAAAAAGGCATTTTCTTGGTAAGAATATAGTTGAACTTTTTTAGCCAAAATCTGTGCTTCCAGAAGACTCTGTGAGTATGGGTTTTGGTTTTCAAATGGTGACAATGAAATAAGGCCTGACACAGGTAATGGCAAGCCACATTTCCAGTAAATGACATTCTTTCTCTGCAGGTTACAGACTCTGCCACAGGAGACATATATGCCTGGAGAAATGCATTTTGGAAATTAAGTTTTTTAATTCCAATCGAAACACATTTCCTGCTATGGACTTGTGCATAAATTTTCAAATAGTAACAGAAGAAAATATCCTCCAATATAGTAGGACCCTTGTTTTTTAAGGTCCATACCACACATCTGTTATTGGGTACACAGGCCAGGCCCCACAGATCCAAGAAAAGAACACTTTTCAGCCAGCAATGTTTGTGGGGAGGCAGCAATACCCCGACCAACCTCATGTGCAGAAGATGAACATGCACCTTGCTTTTTCATAGACAGATCTACAAACCTTTAGAAGCCTCTGAACAGGACATGTCCTGTGACCCAGATCCCTGATTTCTCATTCATGAAACAAGAAGTGATTCTGGTTCCAACCACCTTCTGTTAGAACTGACACACTTGGACTGACTCCTGAAAGATGCCTGCTAACAATCAAACAAGTTTTACAGCCAAATTGTGCTGCACAGATCAAGGAATCTGTGTGTTCCATACAGGCATTAAAATGATCCCAACTGGGTTCTAATACTCAGCTTTCTTCCATTTAAACTGAGCCACGGCTCTTGGCTCCATCAAGTTCCGTGCCTGAAGACAATCTAGCTGCCTTCATATCTCCCAAAAAAATGAGGTTGTAGGGCACAGATCCCTGGCACTTCCCTCCTTCCACTGCCAAGTCCATGCTCCTTCAAGAGGAACTGGAGATGAGCAAATTTACATGGTTGGAGCTGGAAGTACTTGGCAACCAATTAAATTATAAAGGTGCCATCCAAATGTTAAAAGTGTAAAATAATTTTGCTTGGGCTACCAACTGTAATTTTGGGTGTCATTTACAATGAAAAGCTAAGAAAAAACCCAGTTTAAGTTCAATATCATCCAGCAATCTTTAAAGGATAAATGTCACATTTTGAAAGAACAGTGTTAATTTTATTTTAAAATAAAAATGGGGTTCAAAAGCTTAAGATGGAACACAGTCTTTTATTATTATGCCTCAAATTCTTTGGGAAAACTCCTTCTAGAACTATTTGGTTCCTCAAGTTGTTTATTACATTTATAACCATTCTTTCCAAAGAGCTGAACAATTTGAAGTAGACAGAAACAAAAGTAACATAGTGGGCAGCTCCATGTCATTGTTTAATCTGCATAAAAGCAGCATAAAGCAAAATATTTGAAGTAATTTCTTAATTACTGTAATTTTGACATCAGGACAAGTAGCTGCATGAATGCATTTCATAAAAGTCCTGCTTTCAACACAAATTCACAACACGGCATACTTTCCATTCCAAACTTCTCAATTACTCTTTATTTTCTGCCAAGACAATGACTACTGATATTACTGAATTATTTCACGTTTTAAAAAGAAGAAAAGTAGGGTAAAAACTAAATAGGCAGCTAACAGCAGCTTTCCTCAGTGACCCTCTACCTGTACTGTAGATAATTTTAACAAATCATCATTAGAAGACTTCAGTAGAACAGATTTATTTCAAACTGATTTCTATAGTGAGATCAAGCTTGAAAAGTTCCTTCAGAGCTGTGCAGGTGCCAGCAGGGTACCCTGACAGGCAGCAGTGGCACAGGGAGCCCTGTGTGGCAAGAGAAGCTACACCTTTCAAACCCTGCTCAGTGCTAAGACAGCATCAAACAGGAATAAGCATTCCCAGCTGAAGTTTCTTGCCTCAAGGAGATATCTGTATTTTTTACTTTATCAGAAGAATAAACATATTTGACATTAGGAATTCTTAGGACAGGGGAGTAAGATAAAAATAATTTTTTAAAAGTAATAAAAGCAGTTATTTTTGTTTTATAGAACTATATAATCACAGGATGGTTTAGGTGGGAAGGGACCTTAAAGTTCATCTTGTTCCACTTCCTGCCATGAGCAGGGACATCTTCCACTGTCCCAGGTTGCTCCAAGCCCCATCCACCCTGGCCTGGGACACTGCCAGGGATGGGGCAGCCACAGCTTCTCTGGGCAGCCTGTGCCAAGGCCTCCCCACCCTCACAGGTAACAATTTCTTCTCAATATGCCATTATCCCTGCCCTCTGGCAGTGGGAAGCCATTCCCCCTTGTCCTGCCACTCCATCCCTTGTTCCCAGTCCCTCTCCAGCTCTCCTGGAGCCCCTGTAGGCACTGGAAGGGGCTCTGAGGTCTCCCTGGACCTTCTCTAGTCCAGGTGAGCACCCCCAGCTCTCCCAGCCTGGCTCCAGAGCAGAGGGGCTCCAGCCCTTGGAACATCTCCATGGCCTCCTCCAGACTGGCTCCAGCAGATCCATGTCTTCTTGATGGGATCTCACCAGAGCGGAGCAGAAGGGGAGAATCAAGCCAAGTGTTATTTGCTGTTTTCTCAAATATCACTCCCTACATGGCAGATCCCCCTCTGACATAACGTTTGAGCTTAGGGAGAGAGAAAAACAAACTCACAGCCTAGGATTTTCAATATACCACAGCTCAGTATTATCAAATTCAATGCTTCCTCTCTACCTTCCAAACTTGTCTTCCAGAACATCTTAACCTTCTGCTTCCACGTATTTTAATTTAAAAACCAAAAACCCCAATATTTTCATTAGTAATATTCTCATCTTCCAAAACTGGCAAGCTGCTCTTGATCCAACTTTCCAAAAAAGAAATCCACTTTTGGCAGCAGATAAACTGGAAGGGAAAATCACTCCAAAAGTGAAGAGTTTGGGGAAAAAAGTTATAAAGCTGAGGTATAGAATGGAAACTCTAGGGCAGCCAGAGCCACCAGACCCTAGCACCAGCAAACACCTTGGATTTTCGTGTCACAGAAATCTGCAACTGTCAGGAAACCAAATCCTCTAGTAAATAGTGGATTTGCATGAGAGGCACAAGTTTAGATTTGATATCATCACTCACAAGCAGTCAATACAGAGCACCATGTGAATGGCCAAGGCAAACTAAACTGATTTAAATAAAGGCTACTTCAACACAGATTTTTATTGGTTTTTCTTCTTCAGGGCACTTTAGAAGTCTTCCTAATGAAAAAAAAATTTTTTTTTTGGCAAATTAAAAAACAGACAACTTGCAACTAAACATAGACTTGTTATTTCCTTTCTTAATCAGAAGTATGCAAACATTTTGGTGAGTTTATCGCTCTGTTTATCTCCAACCCTTCTGTAATCTGTTAGATCTCTGTCCAAATGAAGCGTGAGACAGAAAAAACACCCTCAAAACTCCCTGTTAATAATCATCATTAATGCCACATATAAACAAAACTGCATTGCTGAATACAAGGGGGACAGCAGAATCTTGAATGGAAAGAAGGAAATCATCTAAGATGGCAAGGAATACCAGTCATTAACTTTGTGCTTTCATGGCTGAAACAAGATGACCTTACAGCTCCATATCTAGTATTCAATCTGCAGACTGGAAAAGCAAGAAACAACTGCCTTCCTTTTCAGTACTTCATTAGTTTCCTCAATTTTGATTGGAACTAATAGCTCCAATGAAAATACTCCCTGCTTCCCCATAAAAACAAGCACCAGGTAACAACTCTGTCAAACACTGTTTTCATGTGCTCAGCCAAATTGCTTAAATACTATTTTATTTTGATCATCTGAACATTTAACAATAACTTTACACTTCAATTCTTCCAATTTTTGTTTAACTCTTTGTGAAGAAAACAGTATTTTAAATACATTTCTTTTATCCACCCTTCTATACTGGCAGATGCCAACTACAGGCTATTTTACAAAGACCACACCAAGAATAGTCTGCAGAGCATTTAACAGCTTACAGAGCACAGGATGCAGCTTCATTATCACAAAATGAGATACACTGCACTTTCATCTTGAAAGTTCTTCTTTATTAAAAAAAAGTTATTATGTTACAGAAAGAAGAATTATTGTGTTACAGTATTTCCACACAGCATTGAAATACCATTTACTCAACCATGGAAGCTGCAAACTCAAAAATTTCAGAGCTATTTTAAGTTCCATTATTACACTCCATATTGGGCATTTTTTGTTTAGGGAAAAAAACATTCTAAGACTCCCTCCCCATGATTTTTTTTTTTGTCCTAAGATTTCAGTGGTTGGTTTTGATGTGGTTTTGTCAAGGTTTTTTTAAGCAGAATCCACAGCCAGACAAATTATTCTAGAAATGGAAGCCTCTGGCTCATTTAATTAAGGCTAGCTTTAAAATTATGATCATTTAAAGGATCATCTAAGGCAGTGTCAAAGCATTGAACCAGCTCTACCCAACAAACAAGCTTTTCCAGAATGGTTGGACTTGCTGGATGCCTGAAAGTAGGAAAACAACAATTGGTTGACATGGGAAAACATTCCCAAAAGGGAGGGAATTATGTGAATGAGACTGGAAAATGTATACTTAGGTAGTGAGCATGTAGAGACAAAAAATGGTCTAAGTTTTTAGAAATGGTGCTGTGCTGAAATACCTGGACTCCTTGGAATAAAACTGCTGTAGACTGCTTGGGGAAGAAGGAAGTCCCATAAATTAACACCATGAACGACATCCTTGTTTCACAGGTATTTCTGGATGATATGGCACCAAATTCCTGCTGGTTAATAATTGAACACCCAGGTGACAACAGTGACAGTATCACAGACAGGAGCTGCTTTGGGGTAGCTCATCCCAAATTCAGGTTCATAACAAAGTCTATGCAAGCTAATCAAGAGAAGGAATGAGAAGTCAGGACCCTGATCTCAATTTTCCCCCTTTAACTTTGTTATTTGCACGAACCCCTGAACCTTTTTAAACCCATTCCCTTGGACAGGTCTGGCCACTTGACACACTCAAACTGTAGGTGCTTCTGGGACCTTGCACAGCTTCATTTCATATGTATGTATATGCATATAAATTAAAGTCTATATTTTTAAGTCATTTGTTTTCCTCTGTTCATTAAAAAAACCCTACCTAACCAAAATTGCAAGTCTTTCTCCATTAATTAAGCTTTTTCCTCAAAACCATCATCCATGCCCACATTCACCAGATTTGATCTGGGTTTTCATAGAATTACAGAATGGTTTAGGTTGGAAGGAACCTTAAAGCCCATCCAGTCCCATCCTCTGCCATGAGCAGGGACACCTTCCAATATCCCAGGGTGCTCCAAACCCTGTCCAACCTGGCCTTGGACACTTGCAGGGGTGGGACAGCTACAGCTGCTGCTGGACAACCTGTGCCAGAGCCTCACCTCCCTCACAGGGAACAATTTCTTCCCGATATCCCATCTATCCCTGCCCTCTGGCAGTGGGAAGTCATTCCCCCTTGTCCCAAGTCCCTCTCCAGCTTTCCTGGAGCCCCTTCAGGTGTTTCAAGGCCTCCCCAGAGATTTTCCTTCACCAAGCTGCACAATCCCAATTCTCCCAGCCTTCTCTCCTAGGAGAGGGGTTATAGCACCCTGTGAGGTGCTAGGCTACTCCAGGCTGACACACTGCTTTGAGGAAATCTGCCCAAAGGAAATAGTTTAAAATATCTAGAAGACAGTAAATGACAGACTCTTTGAACAAAAGACAAATAAAAATTTGGAATTTTTACAGAAAAGGCCAAAACTCCCTTTCGTTTTGTGCAAAACTGAAATTGTACTAGCTGTCCTAACATCACCCCCCACTGTACTTTGAGCAGAGGTTTGATAACACAGTGATGGGTTAATAAATACCTATAGGCCAGATTAGATAAGGCCAAGTTTTTGAACTTCCCCTTGCCAGCAGGAGTTTCCTACACCACTGGCTTCAGGCTATCTGCCTGAGAAGCAGGCTGAGAGCACAGCAACACTTTTCCTTCATTATTTCAGTTGAAGACATGTCAGACAGCTCTAATAGTCTCTACAAAGTTTTGGTTTTTTTTTTTTTCCTCTTCTAATTCTTGTTTTTATTAATGACTGCTCTGTCAGAGAGAGGGCCCTCTGTTGGGTATGGCCTCCCATACCCAACACTCCAGCCTTGAACAGTAAATCTCTCTTGCTGGGCATTGCCACCATAGCACAGCTTTTTAAATATTCAATGTACACAGTCTCTCTTACCCAGGGAGGCAGCACTGCCCTATCCAAACATGAATGTGGTTGCAAGGAGAAAGGGCTGACATACAGGTGTGCTTTTGCAACCCTGTTAGCTGAATGTACATCCCCAAGTCTGTGCTGCTCTGAAGAATACCATGACATGCCATCTTTGCTCAACTCAAGTCCCTTTTTCCCCTAGGCACAAACCTACAATTTCTCTGATCTGCCTCAGCACACTGAACTGTCTTTAGCTGCCTGTGGGTTGAGTCTTGATTTGCTTTTGGGTTTTCTTCCTTTTCAGGCTCCATATATTTTATAGAATTACCCATCTATCTGTGGGCCCAACCTTGAATGTCACCCACACCCAAAAAAAAGTTTAAAACATTTCCAGTGGATTTCTTATTTTTGGGTTTTTTGTGGAATACAGTACAGCCATTTTGGTTGAAAATCAGCTGATTTTCACTATCCTACATCACTAGATTATGAAAACAAAAACAAAAACCTGCCTAGCCATGCAAACTGTTAGGAATTCAATCCACTACATTAATATTTCAAGGACTTGATCATCATTTTCCTAAATGGTTTCTGTGTTTTAAGATGTGTGCACAAAATCAACTTTCTGTAGAGAGATATTTAGACTGGATTTTCTTTACTGCAGTACAACTCGATTTTCTTTATATATAATATGACATCTAAGGTCAAGAGAACTGTAAAATAATAATTTTGGCTTAAACAATTTAAGTTCACGTTTTTCTAAAAAAAAAAAAAAAGAAACCAAGAAACACTCAAATGAACAAAACACACACTCTAAATGTCTGTCAATAAAATGGCTGTGGTTTTACCTTTCCCCACCCGATACCACATTCCTACATAGCATCAAAAAAAGTCAAGCTTCCAAACACAAAATAACAGGCCTAAAAAATATACAGTTCAATCAAACAGTACACAAAATGCAAAGCTTCAGTTACCTTCTTTTTAAACCCTATAATAATTGCAAATTTAAAATAGTGAATTGCTAACTTTCTCTTCTGAGGTCAGATAAAAATAAGTCCTAAGGCAGCTTATTTGCCATATTTAGGAGACTCAAACTGAAGCAATGACAAACATCTGGCTATGATTCTTTCTGGAATTTTGACTATTTCTTCCTGGCTAGGGAAGAAAAACACTGAGCAGACCAACAGCACCTCGATTCCTCCAGCACAGCACTTAATAGGATTCAGCAGCAGACTATCCCTTGACTCCTCACATATTTAAGCTGTTAATACTTTCACAGCACAGAGAGGAAAAGCGTTCATGAAAGGAAGGTCTAAGCAGGCACAGGGAGAGCAAGGCAGAGGCAGGAGGGCAGAGCCAGTGCCAGAGCTGGGACTGGGCTGCCTGTCCCACCAGCAGCGTGCCCAGGGCTCCTCAGGCACACAGCAAGTGCTTTTCAGTGCCCACAGCACCACCCTAGTTTTTAACATGCACATAATTCTGACTTAAAAGCGTTCAGTAACAGCAGTTAAAAGCTGAATCATTTCTGCATCATTCTCATGAAAGTTTTTGGGGGCACTAATGCTACCAATATGCTGCTACTGAGAGCAGCACTTTGCTGTGTGCACAAGTGGGAAACACTCTCTCCAAACCATGGGAAGGATATTGCAGTCAGATTGCTTCCTCTGCCATCCCAAAAACCTCCTGCAGCCCCAGCCCAGCTCCTGATTTCATAGTCTCCAATGGCTGGTTGACAACAATGGGTACCCAAGGGGAAGCCACTTTCATGGCCCCTTTTCAATCACAGATAAATGCAAACTGCACAGAAAGCAGAATAACCAGAGTTATTCTATTCCATTCTAAGTATAAGGATGGAGAGCAGCTTTACACTTTTATTGATGCAATTTATCAATTTCAATAAGCCAAGGAAGTGCCCAGCAAAGCCAGTATCACTACCAGAGTAAACATCAAGTACATATTTTCAGCTTTGTATAGAATAAGCCACTTTGGTTTTGTAGCAATGTAATAGTTTTCCAGAGTACATCAATGAACACCAAGGTAGACAAGAGCAGTGAGAGGACACTAATTAATAAGAAAATAAAGGGGGAAATTACAATGTAATCTTATCTAACTAGCCTGTTCTCAAGAATGGCAGTGGAGTGGAGCATCTCCCTGCTAGGAGGGAGAGGGACACCTCAGACAGCGTGGTAAGGATGTAGAACATTATTACTGCATTGAGTAAAAAAAGAAAAATTAAAAAAAACAGACTTCTGTTCGTAAAACAGATTAGCACAGAACCCAACAAAAGAAAAAAAATCCAGTTTAAATTTTCCCTTAGACTGAAGCAGGCAGGCAGACCCTATAATAAAATGTACAAATATTTTTGACTCCCAAATTTCCTTTGACATCCAAGCAGAAGGAGAAGAGGAAGTACATGCCATTGAAGAAGCACCAAGTTCTTCCCAAACAATTCAGTAAACTTGAAGCCTAATAATATAAACTACTTTTTCTGGGGCACTTCCTCATAGCAGAGAGCATTCGTGTAACAGAATTTCCTAAATGACACGTATCTCCTACATAAGGAACAAAACACAGACCAAATATTAAACATCATATGATGGCAGCAATTCCATTAAATGTCACTTTGGTGAATTCAACCCAGCCCAGACCCTTCTGCTTAAGAGTCTGCCACATTTTTGTGCTGATCAAAAGCCTGCAAGTTTAATCTCTTCAGAAAATCTGGAAAGCTGGCAGAACTTCTACTGTAAAACCCTGATTACTTTGAAGTGTGACCACAGTCTGAACTAAATTGACTTTGCCAATCATTCATCTCTTAGTCTGCAAAACCACTCTTTGGACAGATTTAGTTTGGAGAGAAGAGGCCAGGTACCCCCTGAAATGGCACATGCATGATTTGAGCTGACTAAACAAGCTGGCTATAGAAAGGGAAAAAAAAAACAACTCATGAAAATAATGAATATTGCAGCCTAGCTTTGAATGGATATGTTTCATTCTCCCTTCTGTTTTGGAAGGGAAAGGAGAAACCATAAATAGCCCATTTCCATTTTTTTCACACTCTAGAAAACATTGAGTATTTCCCCATCCCCTAACACTCAAATCAGATTCACTGGAGAAAGGCTCTGCCCAACATATTTTAAAGAATAATTCTCTCTCAGCAATTAAGAAAATTCCTACTCAGAAATCAAATCTTATGGAACAGATGGGGAAAATGGAGAGGGACAGTAAGACTTAAAAGGTGGAAGAATGCAGCTATGTGGAACTTTTAGCAAACTGTTCCAGGTATGCCAATAACACAAAGAAAAGAACGCTCTTTCCCATTTTGGTCTCTCTCTATCTGGTACATCACTCTGTCAGTCTCTTTTCTTGCTCTTTGGCAAGTTAAAAAGTCAAGTGGGCAACCACCAACTCCTGCCAGGAGAGAAGCAACTGTTTTAAACACATCTTAGAGAAAGGAAGGGATGACAAGGCAAAGCTGCATGGATTAAGTAGTTACTGTGGCTACTGTGGTTATCCCACATGGTTAAAAACGCTCCTGTGCTCATTCTAGGCAGGGGGGCAATAAACAGGGCTACAGCATCAGGTTCCCCACCACTCTGCACAGGGAAGGGTCTCTGCAGGAGCTCATCCTAACTCAGTCTGTCCTCCCATTGACACACCGTTTTTCCCAGTAAAAATTCACTTGTATAGTTCTTATAGACAGAAGAGAAAATAATTTGAATAGGTGAAAAAAAAACCCCAAACCACCTTTTGCCATCACCTACAACTCCCCAAGCAGGCAGTGCCAAAAGCCCATGGGAAAGGGCTGTGTCCCACTGCACTGACAAACTACTGCTGACCTGAACCACACACGAACCCCACAACATCACATCTTGTTTTCACATCTAGTGACAAAAATTACAAAAGCAAAGAGAAGTGGGCAAGTGGCATGGCAATCTGAACCTTCACTCCTCTAGAATAGCTGCTTGGCCACTAGTTTCTCTAAGTGCTTTTTGGAAAATGACTGTGTTAGCAGACACCACCTATTCAGCAATGTCACTGACAGCAGTGTTTCCTAATTCCTGCCCTCAATCCCCAAGTGAAAAATTCCCATTTTCCATGACAAACAGCAGTCGGCAGCTCCTGCTATCCCAACAGCTCACCAAAGAAATCAGGCAGAGGGTCACAGTTTAATACCTCATGCCTGTTTTCTATCATTTGCTACCTTATTTAGCCAAAACTGAAAGCAATGGAGGCAGTGTTAGCTGGACTGTAATGCCACAGCTGCTGACTCTGGACCTTTTTGTGCTCTATGCTCTGAAGCTGACCCAAGGCTGACCCCTTTTCCTCATCACTCACAGCATCAGGCATGAGATTTCTAAGTTTTTCAGTTCAAACTGATCTCATAAAGAAAAGCAGCACAATATTAATTATGGCCTCAGCATGCCAGTGCCTGAATTTGGGTGTTTCTGTGGGTGCCATAATCAGAGAAAGCTTTCCAGGTTAAAAAAAAAACTAAGATAGCTCCTAATTATGGGAAACACACACAACACAACCAGCTGAATGCCCCATAAACCCAGCCTTGCACTGACTTTCAAAATTACAGAGCTGAGGGTGTTGCTTGGGTTTTTTCTTTTTTTTAATCAAAACACAAAAGCACCATCTACATCAACTTGGAAAAAATAAATAAAATTATCCTTCAAAAGACTCAAAGTCAGCAGATTTTCTAAAAAAATATTCTAACATAATGTAATGAGAAAAAAGAGGCTTTTGTGTTCTATGCAGTACATGAGGGATGGGTGGGTTTGCAGTACCAGACACTGTGTGCTCAAGTGGAAGGATACAGGCACAGCCTCACTCTTAACAAAAAAAAAAAAAAAAAATTATTTCAGGGATTTCATATCTGAGACTTGAACAGCTGGACAGAATCTGTAGAAGTCATCCCCAAATCCACTATTCCTTCAGGGTTCCACAGATACCTTTCTCACTATATTTGAAGAACCCTTTTTGAGTTCAAGCAACCAACTAAGGCTCCAAGTGTTAATTATAAATTACTGATTATAGTTTGATACTAATGTAGAATATCTGATAGCTGAGTATCTTCACTACAACACAGTTGTTTCCTAACAACAGATCTCAGGCAAACTGAGGTTAATGCTTAAAATATAACAAGAATTGGAAGAAAAAAATTGTTTCAAAGCAGAATCTCCCTAATTTGTGCATGGCTTCTATGTCTTATGGCAGATTTCCCCAAGCATTTTTTTAAATAAACATTTTCAGAAACACTGAACTGACACTGTTTTGGTGCATCCCTCCTAAAGTGTGCTGGCAAGTAAAGACTTTAAAATAGGAGCAAGTTTAGTTGGAGAGGATACAAACCATTAAAATAATTAATATAAATCAGTAACTAAGGCAAAACTCTTCTGCTCTCCCAGCTGCCAAATTGACAAAGCTGCATGTGGCTCAGGAAGCAAGAGCATTTTGGCAGCAGACGTTTGGTGTTCCCCCAAAGCAAACAACAAATAAAGACTCTCCTTACAGTATGTGCTTGTATTTAAAGTCTGTTAAAAATACAAAACATGTGTTATACTTAGAAGATTTTAAAAAACAAGCCATGTAACCAATATCACTACTGGAAAGCAGGTAAAATCCCTTCATTCAGATATTGCCTCAAAATGTCCCAGCTCTCTCCAGAGGCACAACCCTGTGAGCTTTAAATTATCAGAGGCTCCATGTACTTGAAACCAGGTTTAAATATCTCTTACCTCAACATCAAGCACTTCCACTGTGTTGTCCAACATCTTGATTTTGATGGGGAGGTCGCGCTCGTGTGCTTTGGCAGGAGATGATGCCATGGCAGTCAAGAGGTTCTGTCCTGGCTCCAAGGTGCTCACTCCTGAGGTCTTCTGGGCACCCAAACGAGAGCCTGGCGTTGGCAGAATTCTGTATGTTCCTTCTATCTCTCCCATCTTCCAACAGCAAGCAGAGTCTGTAAAAACATGGAAGAAAATAAAGGGTTAGGGTTACAGCCTGAAAGATTTTCCACTGACATTCTGTATGAAAATACTGCCCATCGAAGAACTATCACGAAATCTTTATTTAACACTCTTTATCCCACTAGCAAAATCAGTAATAAGGTTAATGAAACTATGGCAACCTGATCTAGTGGAAAGTGTCTCTGCTCATGGAAGGGGTTGGAACAAGATGAGCTTTAGTGTCTCTTCCAACCCAAACCATTCTATAATGACTACAATCCAACAGCTGGGAAGAAAGAGTAGGAGGAAAAAAAAAACCATTCTGAAGCATAGCTAAGAAATGGGATATCCAAACCTGTGCCTTCTACCCTCCCAACATGAACATTTTAGTTTCTGACGAGTTTTTCAGCTGCTGAGCCCCCAGCTCAGCATGACCAGCAGCATGAGCACTGTCACAGTGAAGGGTAGGGCAGGTACCTCTCACTGGTACTCATCCCATGGTACAACCATCCCATTGACTGCACACGGAGATAACAAGAACCATTAACTTTCTGCATCCCCAAAATGATGACTCATGCAAAACCTTAACTGCTGGCAGCTCAGAGCCTTCATCAGGCACTGCTACAAGGTAACACTTCCTCACCTCACTAGCAAATTTGTGCTGTACCCAGACTAAATCAGTGGGCAAAAATCTCAGTTACAGACAGACACCGTGAGCGTAGGCTGACTCCTACAGTATGAGTCTCGCTGTCACGGCTTGGTGGCAGTTGTGCAGAGCAAATGTTTAATTTGACATGGGGGAAGAAGTCTCATGCAGCTTTCCCCAGCTCTCCCACACCATCAAAGCAGTGATATTTGCAGAGGAATCACAGTGAGATCTACACAAAGGTGAAGTCTGTGTGCTCAGAATGCAGCACAGATTCTGCCCCATGCCCACTGCTGGCACCAAGTATTTGGCAGCAAGGTACACCCAGCAGGAACAAACTGGGAGCCTTTGGGCCTTCTATGTCAATTACCCAAACACCACACTGTGTCTCAACAGCCCAGAGTATGTGGGTACAGCGGTGGGACAGCCTTCATATCCAAAGGAGTGACAGGTTATTGTTTTGTAAAAAACGTGTTTTGTCAGAAAAGAAGAGAGGCAGCTCATGAAAACTCTCCTTTGTCTCTGTGCTCAGAGTAAGTAGGCACCCTACTCCAAGGATTTAAGTGAAGTCAGCTCTACAATTAGTTGGGGATGGTTTACAATTCAATTCTCACACACATCAAGACTGGTTAAATGTCTTCTTAGCTTGCAGCCCAATGCATTTTAACATTTTGGGGGTTTATTTTTATATTTGTAGATTCCTGTAGAGACAAACTTATCCCAGAAGGGCAGACAGATGCCTCCCCACCTAATTACACCCACCACAAGACTTGTGTGGCCTCTGAGCCCCTGCAGAGCCCAACCCCAGCAGCCCAGCTGAGACCACCCAGAGACACCACCAGCCTCCCAGCTGACAACATGCAATAATAAAGTGTGACAATCTCAGAATCATAACTACTGGGAAAAGACTCTGACACTACCAAGTCTAACCTCTAACCCAGCACTGCCAACACCTCCACTAAACCATGTTCCTAAGTGCCCACACCTTTGAACACTTCTAGCAATGGGGAAGTGCCTAGGAAGCTTGTTCCAATGCCTGACAAACCTTTCAGTGAAGAAATTTACCCTGATATTGAATCTAAATGTCCTCTGACACAGCTTGAGGCCATTTCCTCTTGTCCTGCCCCTGGTTCCCTGGGAGCAGAGCCTGACCCCCACTTGGCTGCGACCTCCTGTCAGGGAGTTAGAGAGCAAGAAGGTTCCTCCTGAGCCTCCTGTTCTGCAGGCTGAGCTCCCCCAGCTGTGCTTCATCTGATGTGTGCTCCAGATCCTTCCTTCTCCAGCTCCACTGCCCTTCTCTAGACACACACCAGGGCCTTAAAAACAAACCCAGCATGAAGGATGAGCTTAACCTTAAAAGTGGGCATACATTGCCCAGTGCCCAACCTCCTGGCTTTGGGTGACAAATAATCAAACAAATTTCTTTCTTGGGGTGCTTCGTGCAAATTCTTTGGCTGAACTTCTTGGTTTGTGTGGTCACACAGCTAAGGAGAAAAAAAAATTTAGGTCATAAATTTTAAAACCACCCTAACAAAATTCAGCAGGAAAAGATACCCAGGTTACACCTCTAATTGCAAATCTGGTCATCTGTATCCCCTTGATATTGTGTCTCTTATTGAGTAAATTTTTGCTATTGATTTAGGAGCCTATGAACAACTGGAGCTGCCCAGGATCAGTCACTCTCCTCACGAGGCTCTTTATTAACCACTCGCTCTTAAAATCAGTGCTCCAGGAGCATTCATTCCCTTCTGAATAAACAGCTCCTGGAAGAAACACACACTGCAGTTACTCAAAAGGAAAAAAATGCAAGTAGCAACAGCCAAGGCAGCACAAGGAACAGCCCTGCAGCAGAGACCTCAGCAGCCTCCCCTCCAGCTGGAGCCAGCTGCTTCTCCAAAGCAAGGCAGGCAGGCCACCCAAGGCCAGACTCACCAGGAGCTCCTGGGTACTCTCTGGCTTTGGTCACCAGCCAGGACAGAACAAAGTCATAGCAAACAGAAATTGTACATATCAAAGTCCTGCCCCACAGGTGGTAACAGGAAAAGGGAACTCAGTGGGGCTTGACCTCATATCCTACTGATGATATGTTCCTAAAAATATTTACGCCAGCCAATATTCTGATTTTACACCGGCCAATATTCAGATTTTAAAGGCCAAACGATGTGCAGAAGCAAGTATGATCCCCAGAAGAGCAGTGGCCTGCTATGCCAGCTGGGAGCATCCCCCTATGCCACACCCTGTTCCCTCCCAAGGCACCCTACTAATGCCATCACTACTATTAACAATCTCCAAACAGCCTGGCCTGCTCCCACTGCCTTCAACATCCAACGTGTGAGGAGAGCTAACCAAGCTGAGCACTATTTCCAATTTCACCACCAGAGTTATTTATCATGTTCTAAGTACTCTGACTACATATGACATTTCTGGACAAAAACCATAGTGTCATGGTTCAGGACTTCAGTTCAAGAGGTTGACTGCACAAAAGGAGGAGGAAAATGAACTAGAGACAGGCTGCAAGCTCCAAGAACACAGAATTCCTACAGGCAGAGCAGAGCATCCCACAGCACCAAGAGCCTCTTGGGTGAGTCACAATAAGATCTCAACAATGCAAAACTAAAATGTAGTATTACCATAACATTGGTGTTCTGGGATAAAAAAAAAATCTTCCTTGCATTGCCTCTTACTGAACTTGTTTGCACCTAGTGTTCATCCTGATAATTTCCTACAAACTGGGACCAGGCACCAAAGCTAAATCTGCTCCCTGAAGCACAGTGACTGAATGAGTGTAGCTTTCAGCCCTAAGTGAAGGATCAAATAAAACAAAATTTACAAAATGTAGGTACCTATTTATAATCTTTTCTTTTACGTTTTGTAGAAGGTACTTTCTGAAATAGTTTTTAAGTCATAATGAGTTTCACCTCTAACTCGGATGGAATAAACCTATTTTTCAGAAGCAAGACAGCTATTTCAACTACCAGCAAATCTGGAAAGGCAGCTTATACCTGAGGATATGCAAGATCAGGGAAACATAGAGTGGTTTAGGTTTGAAGGGACCTTAAAGCCCACCATGTTCCAACCCCCTGCATGGGACACTTTCCACTAGACGAGCTAATTCAAGCCCCATTCAATCTGGCTTGGCACACTTGGATGATATCAGCAGCTCCCAAAGGAGCTCCTCTGAGCACGGTGTCTTTTGGTGAGTGACAGGATCCGTGTTCCATCCCTCACCCCTGCAGAAGGCAGATCTGAACTGAGGCCAGTTTCCCAATTGCCGAGTGTGAGCAGGGTGATCCCTGCCTTCTGTGGGAAGGGATCGCTACACACGGAGCAGCAAGGAAGTACAAAAAAGAAAACTCTCCTCTTTTAACTTTCTCCCTAAGCCATTAAATCGCTACACTGAGCTGGCACCAACTAATACAGCAGGAATCCAGCACCGCAATGAAGAGGGAGGAAGATTCCGAGTGCCCCGTTGTGAGCGGCAGCGACGTGTCTTCCCGCGACCCCGTCCCTCCTGAGGGCCTCGGAGGTTCATGGCTCTCCCTTGCAGAGCTGCACGGCCGCACGCCGGCTCGGAAGGAGCCGGCTGGGCGGGGACAGTGGCCAATGTCCGCAGCCGGCTCCTGCCAGGTGAGCGGCGCTTCAGGAGCGCTTCTCTGACCGAGCACCGGGGCGCCGCAGGACCCTCCCAGCCCGGGCTCCTCGCATGCAGGCGGATGCAGGGACGGGGTGTGCCGGGGCGCGGGTGCTCACACGCTCCCAGCCCCAGAGAGCAGTGGCCAAGCCGCCCAGGCCAGAGCTGCGGCAGCCCCCGGGGAAGGCGCTCCCCAGGCCGCGGGAGGCCCAGTGCCGGGCTGGCAGAGCGCGGGCCGCAGACCCCATCCCNCTCCGCCGCCGCCCGCGCTCACACCGGCCCCGAGCCGGGCCCGCCCCGCCCGCCAGTGGGCAGCGGAGCCGGGGCGGGGCCGGCCCCACCCGCGGGCGGGTAACGGGGCCGGGGCAGGCCCGGGGCCTCGGCTCCGCGCACGGAGCTTCAGCGCGGAGCGATCCCTCCTGCTGCCCCACCGCCCAGCTTGGAGGGTTATTTCTTACCAAACTGGAACCCCGAGTGTGGTTTTCCAGCACGAGGAAGGCTTTAAAAGAACGTGTCCATGCGAAGCTGAAGAGCAGGCAGCTCACAGGCTGCTGCCCAAGGTCTGCACCCCAAAAAGAGGCACATGAAATCCCCCAATGCGCACCCCACACATCCATCATGCGCACCCCACAGATCTCATTTGTTCAGGGGGATGACGTCATGCCACTAACCAGCCCCAAGCCAAATAATGAACATTTTAGGTCTTCACTTAGTTAAATTTTTCATATATGAATTTTAAGTGGGGATAGAAACAGACTCAACGCTACAGAACAGGAGAAAATGTGGGTGCTGCACAGAGGCATTGGGCAGTGCTGCTGGCCAAAGGAGCTGAAGACCACAAAAGCAGCATCATCTTCCTCCTCCTCACTCCCCAACAAGCAAGCCCATCCCTCACCGACACAGACAAGAACAAAACACTAGGAAATTCAGCACAGGACAAACAGATCTTTGCACCGTCTGGATTTCATCAGCTCTAAAGCTGAGGCCAAGGCTGGCAGATAACAGGACAGCCAGGAAAAGAGCTCTTCCTGAGAAGGGCCACCTCTGACAACCCCTGAGTCACCCATAGCTCACACTAGCAACAGGAATGAGAGAAATCCTTGGGTTTCTCTAGATATGGATTGTTGGCCGATAGCATGAGAAATGCAGGAGCCATCTTGTTTCTGAGAACTTGACCTTTTCACAGCAACATGAAAAACAAAATATTCGTGTAGCATATGACTTTTGGTAATAAAAAACACATAAATTATGCAGAACAGCCCTTTCAAATGGAAGCAGCTTCATAACTCTCACTCACCAAAAGGCAACTTGCAAATTTAATGAGTAATTCCTGACTAGCAGCATTCTCATCTCTTCAAAAGAGCAAAAGACACAACGTTTTAAAAAATACGTCCCATGATTTATTCTCCTTAGAAAAGTGATGTGTAGCTGAAGAATCTCATGGATACAGGAAAAAATATAAATAGGAATGTTGCAAAAGTGTACACAACATTTTAGACAGCTCCATTCATAGGATCAAATGTGATTTCAGCCAGATGAAGTGCTTTCATTACTGACAGGCTGTTTCAGTATCCTATTTGCATGGCTTTTTATTTGCAACTTAACTGCTAATACAGTTTCACATCCTTCAAAGTGCAGACACTTCAGAGCAATCTACACTTCAATCACTTTCTTTAACGTCTAAAAAGAGCACTAAAGTTTTCTTGTGCAAAAAAAGTAGCTGCCACTAAGTCAGAGAACAGATCTGATGTGATCACTTTAAAGCCACATTTAAGCACACTCAGGAGAGGAAGCAAAAATTACAGATGTGGCAGAGTCTTTAGAAACATCAACACCCTGCTGCTGCTCTTTATGCTTCACTCCAGAGTCCTGACTTTATTGCTTACCGAAATCACAATTGATTTACTGAACTGAAACAGTGCAGTAAGGAAAAGGCACAAAGGTTCAGTGTGTTTAATTGTCCTCATCCTCAGCACCTCTGTTTCTACAGGCAGCTCATTTCTCACCTGTCTACCCACACACAGAAAAAAAAAAATCTTTTCCAATATATCAGAGAATTCCAGAATAGTTTGGGGTGGAAAGGATCTTAAAGACCATCCAGTTTCAACTCCTCTGCCCCAGGCAGGGACAACTTCCACTATCCCAGGTTGCTCCAAGCCCCACCCAACCTGGCCTTGGACACTGCCAGGGATGGAGCAGCCACAGGGGACGATTAGGTAGGGCCATATCAGGTTGAACCTCTGTTCTATACACTCAATCATTTAATAAATCCTCTGCAACTGTAACAAAAAACGTGCTTGAGACCTGGTGTTTGGTGATTTTGAAAACTAAAAGAGGGAGTGGATTGTTACCTCTACCAGACTCAGCAGTATGTTCTTCACAGCTATCCATAAAGACCTCTGAGTTTCTGTAATACCCATGAAATCAAACTTTTCAGCCATCCAGACAGTGTTTGAAGCCTTTACAGGAGGAGGAAGAAGTTTAGAGACCAAAACTAGAAGAAGAATGTCATTACACATGAAAGCCAGCTGTTGCTGGATGGAAGGATGCAGTGTCAGGACAAAGTATAACCTTCTCCTTTTGAGATAAAAACTGATAACAAGGTGTAACTCTCTCACTCAAGTAATATAACAGATAATCTGCACCACATTTTCCTCTTGGCCTGAGCAGGACAATTAGAATTAGCCTTTCTCTGCACTATAATATCATCTTTTTCTTTAATCACTCTCTGGATAAGGGTTGAGGAAGTCCTTCAAAGCAGACTTCTTATCCAACTAAGATAACAGCTGGGAAACTTTATTTTTATTTTGATCCTTCACCATGACAAAGAGAAGACTGAAAAATTACACCTATTGATTTTGTCAGCATATATTTTCCAAATACACACTACAAAGCTCTGTCTCTCAGGGGTCACCATCTCATAAAAACAAGGGAAGCTATTGTGTCTTCCCTTCTGCCTACAGCACCAAGTCAGCATAGCTGAGAGCAAAAATATTTACAACCATTTAAGCCAGTATTTTATACTATGTACACCAGACTAACTGAGCCACATGTTACCAGTTCACTTCTCTAGTGTGTTATACTGGAACTCCACAGTGACAACACGCATGGGCATGTCAAGGATGAAAAGTGGAAAATGGGTTGGTATGGCTTTCATTGCAGGTGGGTCACTGAAAACACCAGAATCCCTTTTGGGGCAGTTCACAGACCTTTGACTGCCACAGTTCACTGCCATTGTCCTACTTTAGTTTGAGCCAGAGCCTTGTATTACAATTCTCCCATCTGTTACTCTACCTGGAGATACTCAACAATTTGCTGTAGGCATCATTAACCTAAGCCTAAGCACAGTGTCACTTAGGACTAACTGGAAGGGCTGAGAGCTTTCTCCACAAGATGATCACTTTCTATTCCATCACTCTTGAGAACCTGGTGACACCACACCACCTGCAGAGCACCTCAGAGGTCCACCTAGAGAAAAACTCACTTTTCCTTGACTCTGTTCACATGTTAGATGAAATGTCATGAAAATTAGTGACCATCCTGGCCATGTTTCTGGTCTGGAAGTGTTTCAGCCCTGAAGAGTTCAGCCAAGCACTTCCCAGCCCATAATGGCCTGTGCAGCAGAAGCAGACAGAGACCAGTTATCTTGTCTTACTGACCCATCCTCTGGATTGCCTCCCACATCACCTTAGGCATCTCAGTAAGGACTAGTCTGCATGGATCAACAAGTCATTCCTCAACCTGCCTCATCACTGATCAACAAGTTCTCTACCCTACAGTCACAAAGAGCATAAGTTGGTTTTTCTTAAATAGCAAAGTCAAGCCAATTTCAGAAATTTTAGTCAGGTGGTGCTCTGTACTGACAGCCCACCAGTACCTCAGATGGTAGAAAAACTGAAAAGAGTGAAATCATAAAATCTGACCAATCCACCAACTGTCATTAGCAAATGACAAAAGACTCAAGTCAGGGTGAACAGGAATTGCTGGATAAGCAGAGATAGGATCCACATGAAGAGCACAAAGTCTGAACAACACAGCCATACCTCTACCTGCCACTTACCAGAATTATCTCTTACTCCAGGCTCACTTACTCTTAAAATTGACCTGAAAGCATAGGAGGAATACAGTTCTTCAACAGCAGTGAATGAAGATGCTTCAAAGATGACCAGGATGCACCTTGTTCTACTGGCAGAGACAGAATGGCAAAGGCACTCAGCAGCAGAAGTACCTTGCTAAACCAATTGATTTCCATGCTACAGATACTTGTAGACTCTGTGGCTGGGATTTTACACTTCTAATCTTAAATAATTCTGCCCCCCACAGTCATGCTCTAGTACTTCTCTCAGAAAGAAATCTTTGAGCTTCTCAGATTGCTCCCCTTCAGAGTATTTTTCAAGAGCTCTTCTACGCACACTGCAATTTCTAATTACATTGTTCTTTATAAAGCACAAAGTCCACCAGCCTTAGACTGTGACCTGGAACTAAATCCTCATTATTAACCAATTCTTTAGAACAGGCTGGGTACTTATGTACAGGAAAAACTTTTGCTAACAGAAAAAAAAAAAAACAAAAACCAAGAGGCTGCAATCCCTTTTTGCAATCACCTACTTTGACTTTCATAATTATATCTCTATTTTAACTTGGCTCTCATGGTGAGGGTGGCAATTAGAACAAGTAAATTAAGCACAGCATATGTTCATACCTGCACACACACAGATGCACTCACTCAGCAGCTTCTCTCAGTCTGACTAGTGAACTTGTCCAAGCATGTCCTCCCTGCCCAGAAGGTTCAGTCTGTAGCCAGCAGCAGTTCTGAAGCCACAGCACAAAAATCAAGAGCAAAGACAAACTACAAACTGCAATGAAATAGAGCTGCTGAGCCACAACTGGAATAAAAGTCCAGGCAAAATCTGACAACTGTGTTCTTATCCACAGGTAAAAGCTGAGACACAGGCAATCCCTTATTGCCCCCACGTGGTGCATCAATCCTATTGCACAAAAGCACTAATATGCCCAGAATTCCTCTAAATTTGCTTTAAATTGAATCCAAAGGCTTAGTTATGTGACTGTAACAATCTAAACGTTAAGCTGCTACCAAATAGTCTTTTCTGCAATTATATAGATTTATTCCTCTCTTATACTTAATAATGTCTGCACAGTGAGGGCAACCAAGCCTGTCTGAAGCAACAAGGCCTGAAAGCCACCCCCCAATAAAACTGGGAGTGCCAGAAAGCTCATTCTGCCTTTATTCTTTATTATTATTATTTTTTAAATCCCATTGAGGTTCATCTCATCTCCCTGCCCATCAAATCAATCTGGGTTTTGTTACCTCAGAGAAGTTGCACAAGGGTTCAATTCAGTCATGTCTTGTACGATGCCTCAAAGATCTACATGAAAAGTATCAGTGTGTGTTTGGGGGGGTGGGGAACAAGATAGTCCCAGACAGAAAACACTGCTTCCCCACAATCTGAAATTCTGACAAGAAAGAAGATCACCTCATCTTCACATACCAATCAACTTTAGTCAACAAGTCAACAAATGTACACATGCCCAGTTAAATATAAAGGAGAAAAAGGCCTAGTTCTATTTCATGGACTTAGAATAAAATGATAAATTTAGGAACTCCAAACACTAGACACAGATAAGCTTGGCAATTATTTTACAGCCAGATAAACCACAGTTGAGGATGTCAGTAACACCAACTCTGCTGCATTAAGCTCTTTCAGAAAGGAGGCAGCCAAACACAGATTGCTGGCAAAACAAACTGGTGGATTCCCCACTCTGCCCTCAACCAAAATGTTTCCAGCTGTTTGTTCCAGGAAACAGAGCACTCTGTCCCACTGCTGCCAAGACACAATCCCTGAGCTGAGCCCAGCTGTCAGACACATGGACATGCATCCCTGCCACGCTGTGCTTCCATGTTTCAAAGCAGCCTGAGACTATTTGCTGGCCAGGAAAGGAAGAATCAAACCAGTTTTCTTGCTCTGGGTACAAACTTTCAAGAGACTGAAATATTCCTGAAGAGCCAAATTGCACATTCTCTGCAGGAAGAAGCTCTGAACTCAGAGCAAGTACTACTACAGGAACGGCTCAACTTAGGTTTTGGGCTCTACTTTATGGAAAAGCTTCTTTAAAGTAAAAATATGTCCAAAATTTTAAAAGAGCAGTGTAATTGGAAACTGCAAGGCACAGGAGTGAGCATGTTCTGAACAAAGCCTTTTACTGACAGTGCCTTTTTTTTTTTTTTCTTTTTAATAAATATGCTATTGAAGCAGTACAGGATCTGTTTCAATGAGTGTTTTGCATTAGCTTTCAGGGTGTGTACATTTACCTATTTTATAGAATACACTGAGTTACCTTCACAACACTTGTGAGCTCCTATGCTTCCTACATGGGTTTTTCCCCATGAATTTTTGCTTCTGCTTTTAAAAATGAGGTGATTCCTCATTGCCCCACCAGCTTCAAACTGTTTGTCAATAAAAAATAGGGCTGAGGTGCTTTAAGCATGATGCCTCAACATGGTGAAGTTGCTAATGGAAGGCACATCTTGTAACTCAGAACTCCCTGACTTTTTGTCACGTCTTCCTGGATGTGACTTACAGGGCTGAGCAGAAATTTCTGTCAGGCAACATGGATCACTCTTGGAACACAGCCTTAAACCTGACATCATTTACATCACCACAGATGAGATGTGAAAAGCTGAGAGCAGGGAGGGCTGGGATAGAGCAAAAACAACTGGCTCCATCAGTTCTACAGAAATGTTTACAGCAGGTTTCAAAGGGAGCAGGATAAGCCTCAGGCTTGGGAGAGAGAGTAGAGCTCTTAATTCTTTTCCTATCTAGGAGTTCAGTGTTTCCTACAGCAATGAGAGCACTGCACTCTCCTCCTTGCTCCGTGGGACTGCTCCATAAAACCAGGCAGGATGGCTGTGGGGCTGCGTCTGCTCTTGCCAGGGTAGGTTCCCAAAAGTGTGCTGTTCTCTCTCTGAGGTAGCTGGACACCTCCTCTGTCTTGCTGGACTGACAGGCTCTCATTCCTGTGGGTGGGAGTGAAATTCATTTGCCTTTTGCATTTCAAGCACCGAAACTAAACTTGCAAACACACAGCTACATCAGATCTTGCCTTGCTAAATGCTGCAGAAACTCCACAAGGCACCTGAAACTTGGGCACACCCTGCCATGGCTATGAGCCATCCCAGGTGATCCCATCATGTCTGGGCTGCACTGGCAGTGTGTCTGGCCATCACAGCACTCCTTAGAAAAAGCTCTTCCTCCTCATACTCCCTCCATTCCCAATTTCTGGGCTTGACCCATACTGACATCAAATGTAACTTCACTCTACATGTGCTCACCTGGTCACTGTGACAACAGCCTGGTTTCAACACCCTTCAAGTCTTCATATAAAAGGACACAGGAGCAGGTGACAGCACCTCCCATTTTTTTGAATTATGAACAGATTCTTTAGGAAACGACACACCAAGGGCTGCTCCAGCACAGCTGCTTCACTGGTAAACTGGCCTGCATTGCCAGCCACATGCCTTTGGGGCTGCCCAAAGGAACAGCAGCCCAGAGCCTCGTTCGGCATCTCCAGGAAGAGGTGGTAGACATGGCAGGAACAAGACAACAAGCTGCTAATCGAACTGTTATCTCTCCTGAGAAACTGCCCTTGGGAATCATGGGCTGTGGGAAAATCTCTATGGCAAGCTGAGTTATGAAATGTTTTAATCACAGCTTTCTTGCACTGCGGGAATCCTTTAAGCATTTCTTTCCGGCTTTCTCTGACAGCAGGAACCCTGTGTTAAGCTCTTTGTGCTCTATTCCATATACATCCTTGAGAGAAAACAGCAGATAGGGAAAAGCACAGAATTCCATGGAGTCCTTTGCACTGAATTTCAGTACAATGTCCTTCCAAGCAATAGTTTCAACTCTTCCCAAAGTCTTTATGGATTATATTTTTGCATATTCCGAGCAATCATCACTTAATTTGTCATCTAGTTCAGACACTTCCCTAAAGCATATAGCATTTACAAAGTGTCCAGAGAAGGGCATGAAAAGTTTCATTTTTCATTTTTTCTTCACTGAGATGTCGGGAAACAAAGGTTTAGAGATATTTTGTTCACTTTCTTTTTCTTTTTGTAACCACTAAATCTGTGTAACAAGCTAGCAAAATCCTGATAGAAATCTTTCTCCTAGGCCCACAAGCCAGAGAAACTACCAAGAATACCACAGAGGAGCCAATGAAACAGACACACAAGGCGTCCTTAGCTCTGTCCAAATACTCAGAAAGATTCAGGCAATATTTAGCAGTGTGGAGCAGGAGGGCTGTCTGAAAACAAAGCACTTCTCTGCACACATGCTGTCTACTGAGATAGAAACAGCAAGGGACTCAACTGACATTGAAGTTACAATCCATGAATATGAACTTAATTTCTTTCAGTCTTAGGAGGATTTCCTACTAAATGCCTTCTGAATACAGCTGGGATTGGTAGTATTTGTTAGTGAAATGCCAAACATTCCCTTGCATCACAGGTGAGCTTTCTCCTCAGTGGCTTACTCTGAGGTCATTAGAGTGTATATGAAGAGAGAGGTGTGACTAATTCACCCTCAGGTGTCACACAAATGGAAAACCTGGGAGCAAGCAGTGTCAATTTGATCTCCAGCCCAGCCATTCTAATATTCCAAACCACCTGAAAAGGGCACATCATAGGTTCTGAATGATCTTTTTTCCTCACTCTTTGCTGAAGAGCCATGATGGCCAAGGAGTGAATTTGAACAACTGTCCTCAGAAAAGGGAACATTTGGGCATACAAGCCACCATCACTCTAACCAGGACAAGTGGAACCTACAAAGTATGGATGAAATACAAGAAAAATGCTGGGAGCTTGCAGGATCCCAAATGGAAGGAGCAAAGAAAGGGCAAGAGTCTAAAAGACAGCCACGATGCCTTTGCTCTGCTTTCTTCCTCCTCCTCAGAGGGTGGTCTCTAGGGAGGAGCAGTGTCCAGTAATTGAAAGCCAGGGCTCAGCACTCTGCAATAAGTTGCTCCTCTCTGGAGTTGCCCCAGCATTCTCTTTGCAAATATTCTGTCACTTTAACAGGATCCTGTACTTCTTTAGGGATGAATTTCCAAACCGCTGTAGCAGAGAATTTCAGCAAAACCTGGCCTGTTTTCTCCCATGCTATGCATGTTTATTGACCCTTGGGGCAGATCTCTGAATAACCTCCCCAGAAATCTCTGTCCTGACTCTCAACATGGTGTGGAGCCCACTGAGTAGACCTGGCAGACTTAGAAATAAGAACAGGCTTTTCTTAAGATACAAAGGGAATTCAAGACTCTCAAAAGCTGTTGTAACAGGCCTGAGGGAGGAAAAAAGGGTGAAAACCTGGGGAAAATCATCCTTCCCTATTCCCCCTGGATAGCAACACTGAATACTCATGAAGTGACCCTCATTGCTCTTGATGTTATCATGTCATAAACTGCCATCCCACAATACAGCAACAAAGCAATCCTGATTGCTCTCCTACTCTGAAAAAACTCCCCAGGAAGAGCATGTAGTTAGGCACCACACAAACATGGACAGACCAAGCAACATTGTGACCAAATACAGAAAATGCTTGGATCAAACCTGTTTTCAACCTGCTCTGGGCAGATCTGTTGTTATCTCACCCCTGTGTGCCCCATATTGGGGCTGAATTAACACTGTCCTTGTTTAGGAATGGTATTCCTCAGTTTAGTGGTCCCACTGAAGCTCCAAATCACTTCCAAAAAAGCTTCCACATCAGGCTGCCAATCGCTCCCTCTTCCTCTCTCCCTCTTTTCTGCATCGGGATGGAGAGGGACAACTGGAAGCACAAAATGTTATAAGAACAATTTACTGGAAACAGCAATGAGACAAGAAAAGGAACAGTAATAGCAACTATATAAAATATCAAAAAGGATACAAAAGAGAGAGGGTTTCACATGGAAAAATGCTTACCATAGAGCACAACCCCACCCACTGCCACTCCAACCCTGCCCTTCCTGGCTGCTACAAAAATTCACCCTGTCCTGGCTGTAACAGGACAATATTTCACACATATCACCACAAATTAATATTAATTATAATAAAGAATCATAATAAACACAAAATAGCTTTTTAGCAATTTTTATTACAGTTTTGGCTAATTGTAGTACATAGATTATAGCAGGTTTTTGTACCAAGAACAAGTAATTTTTGCTATCAACTATAAAGTCCTGCAAATTCAAAAGTATTTTTACTCCTAAAATAAAAACCGTCACAATATAGTAACAGAAAAAGAACTGTGGCCAGTTCAGCAAGCCACCAAACAGAATCTACCTTTTGTCCCCAAGCCTTTCTGCTACTCATATCTTTCTTTTACCAGCAGCTTTTCTGAGAAAAGTAGTCTTGCTTTTCATGCCTTAGCACAAAACTATGCATTTCAAGACCATCCCAAGAAAAGTGAGGGGGAAATAGACCTTCAGAGACATCAGGCACACTATGAACAATTGTCCCAAAGGTTTGGGAAGAAGCAGCAATTAATTACTGTCTTGAGTATTGCAGCTAAAATGGCTAGTGCCATAAACTTGGTTCTTCCCTTTAACCACCAAAACAAGATACAAAAATATTTGCCCTGCAGAATTTTTTGATAATTTTTTTTCCTTAAGAATTACATTAAATGCTTTATCCTGATCAAATATTTTAATAGATGTGTAAATATTCCAAAGAATCACACATTGCCTGAAATAATTTCACAGATGGTGACCAAACAGCACTAAACGAATGGACAATCTGCTCTTTTTCCCATGCTAAAAATACAGGAAAAAAAACCTATCAGCCCAATATACACAGTGTGTATAGAGTGACAAGAACAACCAGGCTCCTGTGCAGACATTTTACATTTCACAGTTTTTCTTCAAGTACAGGCTCATGGTAATAGAAATAAATAAGGTGTTGTGGAGTGTTTTCTGACAGTGCTGCTTCATCACTTTGGTCCCACACTTTCTTTTGAAAAAGCAACTCAAGAATTTAGAAACATGTTTTTCCATTCAAGTTTTATATGTAGAGATTTGACACAATGGGATTTAACTCTTCTGTGCATGCAAAAAGGTTCTCATATTCCCTTTTGTCAAGGTTAGGGAAGGTCAAATGAGTCATGTCAAACTTTGGTAGTAAATACTTTTGAGAAGAGAGCTGGAGCTTCTCAGCAAAGGCTACAATGCAGGGTTTTACTTCACATTTTTAGAAAGACTCAAACATAAAACAGTAGTTTCAGGCAGGTAAAAATTTCAGTTGATTAACAGGTTTATATTTAATCTAACCACTGAAGTACCACTGGAATAATACATTAGCTGTAGAAATTCTATTATTTTTTTCAAAGAAACATTAACAAAATAATAAAAGTCACAGCTGCACCTGAGCTCAAAGAGCCAAAAGAAGTTGCAATTCTATCTATCTGTTTATTAGCTGCTCAGATAAGATGTTTTGTGATAGATCAGATGAAGAAATCTCATTGCTGATTCTATCAGGAGCAGCAGACAACCCAGGGTGTGTCACTGCTTGCCCTGTCAGCCACCACCTGGGCAGTTGTGTGCCACATTGATTATTTGCTGCAAACACAACATGAGGCATGATCTGCAGCACAAGTCCAGCCAAGTTAAAAACAGTCTTCTTTGCTACCAGGATTAAGAAAATTTTTTATTAATGGCCTAATAAAAAAACCAGAGTCATTCCTGAAGTAATACTGCTGACTCCATCCTGGAGCAAGAACTTCAAATACAGTTTGTATTGATCTGTCAAGAACAGCTCACTTTTAAAAAGAGAAGTATGTTAATATATATTTTTACTACATGTAAGAGTTTGCAATGCCCTAAAAATAGTATGAAAATACTTATTAAGAATTATAGAATTTCTTATCCTTTGGATATAGGAAATACCCATGCATAGAAAACTACTCTTTAGAGTTTACCTAATTCAGCAAAACCAGCATTATTCAAGTTTATTTGGCAACAATAATGCCAAAAAATAGCAGGAGTAATTTGTGATGGCCTACAAGAAACCATGCAAAATTAGCTGCAATAGAGGAAGAGATTTTAGGATACTGATAACCCTCAAGGTTAAATCTAAAAGAAATAATGCTTGTCATATAACATACAGTGTGCCTCTCACAGAGGCATTTCCTCTTCTTTCTTTTGTTAAGACACAAGGCATGCTTGAATTTTCATTTGATATTTTGCAGAGGCCAAGGGAATCCTCTGCTCTGAGCAGAGACAGAGAAAGGGCTGCTGGTCTCTCACACACATGTAAACACTGCAATATTTATAAAATTAACCTTGCAGGGATGCAACCTTAGTGAGGTGACTGTTACCTGGCACTGAACAAAGTGCCACTGACAGCTGTTTATTTCTAAATAGAATACAAAGTTAAAAGCAGGGAGCTAACAAGGTATATAAAAAAATATTCTTATCTAACACGTATCAGGCTAGAAAACTTCCAATGACTATTTTGTATCCCTAGTAGGAAATTTAAAATTACCTCAAGATAAGAAGGACTAAAGAAAACAAAAGTCAAATGTGTATAATATATAAAAAAAACCAACTGACTACATGTTATGAAATACATCTCACAAGATGTTACCACAAAACAGTCCCACATTAAATTCTCCAGCAAGCTCCAGATCACATGGAAGCAAGAGGCATCCTTTCTGCCTCCACCACTGCAATCCAGCTCCAGAAGGTCTCCTGTGAGTCAGGGGATAAAATCATCTGAAAACAAGGCAGGAAAATACCAATTCAGATCAGCAGTCTTCTCACATTAAGAAACATGAAAGAATTGCACACATTTTATAAGTCACAAGGGAACAATGAGTTCATCATGAGATTAAGAAACGTGTTTAAACTATTTCAAAGACTTCGTCTATAATTCTTACCAGTATATATTGTATTGACTTTCTGGAAAATTTTCATACACATACACAGAGTTTAATTTGACTCCAAGCCATTTAACTTTGCAAACAGCAGTTAATCCTTATAAATTAAAGACTGAAACCTATGGAAACCCAAACATTTTTCCAAAACTTCTTAATACCAAGCACATTAGAGCACAGCTGAAGGAGAAGCCCTTGAAGTGGCTATTTGAGCCTCTTACCCAAGACTTTACACGTGGTGCCCATGAACTGCACTGCTGTCAGCTTCTCCACTTTGCATCTGCATCTGCATCTGTGCCTGCATTCTTGCAATCATCTCCTGCATGCGACGCAGCTGGAAAAGCAGCACAGAAGAATTCTGTAGCCTAATGTCACCTGAGAATATAATTCTTCACTGTCACCATTCTAATACTTGTTTTTATTAAAGAGGGATCACATGTCTGCATTTTCTTTATCTGACAGGTTATGGAATCTTCTTTTATTGCTTCTTATCACTGAAGAGGCTGGCATGGACTGACTGAAATAAATAGGCTTTAATATTGTACTGTGGGATGGGATTTTTAAGCATCCCTAAAAGGAAGTCTCAGATGTTAAATGTATAAAAATTATGGTTCTGAAGTACTGAACAAGTGTTTACACTTACTGAAGTTTATCAGAAAAAAACCCCAACCTGGTTATGACCCTCCAAACTGCTCCTGTATCTGTCATCAAAAAATTAAATTGTCAGGTTATTCCCCAACTCCCTTGCTAGGGATGACTAGGTGGAAGCAAGTATTACAGGCAAACCAGCCAGTGAGACACAAGCATAATTAAACTTGATCAAAGCTCAGTTTTAGAGTATTGCATTTAAACATATTAAACATTTGAGCACAAAAAAAGTATGTCAATCACCTACGAAGATTAAGTGAACCATATTGCACATACATTACTTAAATCCTTTTATTGCACCCGATTCTCAGAGGTGGCAAGTCAATTTCACTATGGAAATAATTTTGGATGCCTTTGTGCAATTATACTGTAAGCTCAAAAGAAACTGTTAAGCTTAACAATAAAGTTAAACCTGTAGAATGTTGACACTATACTTGTTTTTCATATTGCTTGCAACAACAACCCTTTTCCCTTGGTTCCATTTTGGGACTTGGGTCCTCACTAAGATGACTGTAGAAGTCTGAGCATCTGCTTGTGCTGGGGCAGGCTAAGAAGTTCATCTAACTCAGCCCTCTCCCCAGTACAAGTTCTTAGGAAGTGCATGGAAGAGCCTCACAGCCAGGTGTCCACTCCCAGTACTTATCCACAGTGCTCCAAATCTAGAATCTGTCCCTTTGGAGCTTGCCAAACCAAAAAATTCCACCTTTGCATTTAGCAAGCATGTTCACGGAGAAAGCAAACTCTCCCATCTCAGCATTTTTGAGCTCACCTGCTCAAAAATACCTTGCTATGTATAAATTCCATGCTAATGAATACCACAATTTACAGACTATGTTAGAAGTATATTTTTAAATTGAAATCAGCCATGCTTGTGTAGTAGATTCCCATTCATCCTGCCATCTGTGATCATGTGAGTTCCCTTTCCTTTCTGTCATCTACTTCTCAGCAAGGCTATTAATCTCATCTACCCTGGCACAGGACCTGCTTCAGGTCCCCACTTCAGCCTTTCTGCCCATATTTAGCTTTTCATTGCACTTTTTCTAGTCTTGCCTATCTATAACCTTTATAGGTTAGAAGAACAAGAAAAGCAGCATTAGAGCTATGCATTATGATTTTGTCATAGTGGCAGAATGAGAATTTCTGTTTCATTTCTTATTTGTACCATCATTCCCTCTTCTGCTGCAGAGCTGAACTGACTTTGTCCCATTCTGCAGTTGATAACTGTAGAACCCTTACTCCCATAAGGATGGTACTCCTTGTCCACATGGTGTGTGTTACATCCATTGCTGATCACTACAGTGGAATCATGTTTTACCAGATTCCACTTGTTCCACAAAAACACCTATCCTGAGTCTCTTCTTACCTCTTCTCATTCTGTTTTCTTAGTGAACCTTTAATAACTTTGTATTGGCATATAATTTTTTTCCTTTATGACTTACCAAGATCGTATAAATATTTGCTCTAAAATAGCAACAAAAGAACAAAAATTCTCCCATTACAAGAATATAAAGTTCTGTCATCTTACTTCTGCTTCCTTCTCAAGCAGAATCTGGTCTTTATTTACTTCTTCATCTTCTATTTTCCTGAAACAATATTAATATTGTTAGAAACATAAAATCATTAAGGTTGGAAAAATGTTCTGAGATTGCTGAGCTCAAGCATTAACCCAGCATTTGGCCACCACTGTCCCATGTCCCCCAGTGCCACATCCATGAGCAGTTTGAACACTTCCAAGCTCCACCACTGCCCTTGGGCAGCCTGTGCCAGGGCCCAAACACCCTTTCTGTGAAGAAATTTCTCCTAATATTCAATCTAAACCTCCCTGGTGCAACTTGAGGCCATTTCCTGTTATCAGGTCACTTGTTATGTGGGAGAAGCGACTGCCTCCCACCTGGCTTTATTCAAGATTTCCTACCACTTTGCTAATAGCTTTCTCCTACTCCATGTCACAATAGGGAAGATCTACTAATGGATCTAATCAAGCAAGTGCCATCAAATATGCAAAGCAAACAAACTGCTGTTTGTTAAAAAGTTAGCAAGTTAAAAAGTTAAGAGAAATACATTGTAAAAAAATCCACTGTGCCCCAAAACCTCTGAAATCATTAGTGAGTACAGTCAACAAGCACCTATTGTCAAGCACTCCTGGTAGCAGAAGTGCAAGCTTGAAATAAATTCACATGAAATCTACCCTCACTTATAGTAAACCTAACTACATTCTAGTACCATTTCAGAATTGTGAAAGCAAAGGTATATGGGCCACTTAACTAGAAAAGATAAAAAATATGTCTTGGTTCCACATATCCAACTTAACAGCAACTTGAAATTCTCTAAAAATTGGATGACTTTAGGTCACATTACTTCTAAGGTCTTTGTACAATAACATTTTGTTAGATAAGAGGTGCCAGAACTTGGGAAGTTTGTGGACTTTTACCTTGAATTTCAGAAAGGAGGATTTAAAGTCAGGGGAGAAGAGCATTTTATCTTGCCTGTAGGCCAATGCTACAGGCACGAAACTGTAAAAGGAAAACTCCTCTTACTGAAAACTGACCAGACACGTGACAAAATCTCTGTCAAAAGCAGGATGGGGAAACTTTTACAAAATGCCCCAAAGCCCCCAGAATGTGCAATTCGGAACCCTCTAGTGGCTACAAGAAGAGAAGCAGCTGAAACACCTAAACCAGGAAACATGCAGTTCCCCACAAGAACTCACCAACTCATCTTTACAGACCCTGCTGTTGTACTTAAAAATGGGCTGTTTTGCCCAGTTCTCTTTCCAGGAAAGCTGTGCCCCACCCAACCCAGCTCCAAGCAGGGCAAACAGCCATTATCCTGTGACTGCTACTATTTATGTATGTCATATTTAATAAAGCATTGCAAAAAAATTCGATTGTCTCTTTTTAAAGGCCCAATCCAAATATTCCAGTTGTTATTTCTGAAAAAAAAAAAACACACTCTTTTAAAGATATCAGCTCTGATCTAATTTGCATATTTTTAAGATAACATTTGTTATAGACATCTGTCCTACTCAGTACCTTCAACATTTCAATCCAACTGTTTAAGCCTCACACCAAAGCACAGATCTGTTCCCACAATTCCCTAATTCCACAACTGTCACTTCAGATTTACCAAATATTTTTTTTACACTCTTTGTAAGCTGGTCAATAGAACCTGATGTTGACTGGAGTTACAGAGCTGCCCAAATCCTAGCAATGCAATGGTAGGTGAGACACAGAGAGAGCAAAATAGAAATTCAGAGGATGAAGAAGCAACATGTAACCATGAGATGACAACCTGCTGCCTCGTTTGAGCCTCTCAGAGCGGAAGTTCTCATAGTGAAGATCCTGGGTCACCTCCTGAAGGTCTTGCATATGGGTGCTGGAGGAAGAAAAGTAATTAAAAGATAAAACATCCTTGTGTGACATCAGTTTGCTTAAGCAACTCTTGCATTCAGCACTGTCTTGGATCAATGTGCTCAGCATGCACGCCCACTTAGCATGCTAATTTAAAAGCTAATTTCAGTTAAATTGGTGCAATAAAGGACACAGAGATCATAGATCACATCAGCCCTGAGACTGCCCTGACAGAACTGTACTCCTGGGTGAGGCCTTTGATGAATCTGAGCAGGCGAAACAGAGTAGCAAAGATCAGAAAAAAAAACCAAACCAAAAAAAACAACCAGTGGGCTTTTCAAGTCTGCTCCCTTGCAAGTGTATCTACTTGCAGATACGTTGTAATAAGCAGAACTTGTTTTATGCTCCAGGGAATTTGAGTAGCAATTCCTCAAAAGAATCAGACAAATCATTATTTTCACAAATTCACCAAGTAATTCACATCAGAGAGAACCTATGGGTTCTGTGTGGTCCAACCCCCAACTAGGCCTAGCTCAGCTAGATCAAGGCTGCTCATGGCCTTCCCCACACAAATTCTGAATGTGCCCAGGGATTACACACTGCTGCAAACCCCCAATGCAGTGCTTGATTATCTTGGTGATTGTTTCCTAAACTATTATTTAATTGGAATTTTCTAACTTACATTAACATGGTCCTCAGCTTCAGGAAGTCATTATGCTCTGGATTCTCCACTTCAACTACACCCCATGGGTAGAGGCGACCTCTAACTTTTTTACCTTTTGCTTCAATGAGTTGATTGGACCCCACCACACAAAATGGAATGCTGGCCTGAAAGCCAAAAGTGCAAAAGTTACTTTTAATGAACCACGACAAACAACTCCAAGAACAGCTCTTGCTCTGCTCAGCACTGCATATTATGGTAGTAAGTTCATAATTATTTTAAATTAAAGGTATAAAATAAATAAAAATAACTGCTGCCACCATCTTCCAAGCTAGGGAAGCCTGGGTAGAGACAGGGTGACTCACTCCAAGATTGCATTGTAGATCTTGTTCTAAAGCCATCTGGGCAGTCTGGAAAAATACAATATATTATCCATGTATATAACCTATTAAACCAGTCACACCTTCAGGAGTCTGGTCTGCTCTTTAAAATCTTCATCTTCATCTGATTCAGCATCAGGTAGGTGATAAATCTTGATGCCATGCTCTTCTATTTCATCCAGAATCTGAGATATGCAACAGAAGAAATAGATACAATGTACATGCAGAATCAGTACTTTTAACACAAAATTACTGAGTACACAGTCTCTTAAGAAATCTGGATTTATCTTACTGATCCAAATTGCTCAACAAGAATTTGGTTTTAAATACCACATTTCTTCATGATATTCAACAACCACTTGCCACAGATTTTCAGACAAACACTGTCCTTTGTAGAACCTGTATTTTGTTAAACCTTTGCAATTTTGTTGGTAATAATAAAAGCATTGACTCAGAAGTCATATTTGCTTTCTACAGCTTAACATCCTTGCTCTTACCTCTGAATTACTACTTGGGGTAGGAGTGTTTGAAAGACTGAGATATAGACACAACAAATACTTTCTTCTTCATGGCTGCCAGCAACTGTATCTGCAGCAGGAATCCATTTGCCACAGACCCCAAATTTTGCTCTTTAAAAAAGATTAATCTTTATTTCTGCATAATTCTAGCACTCTAAACATGCCTACTAGAGTATACTATATATAAAGTCTCTATTTTTACTCCAGATTGGGTAAGATAGCTATAAGGATTTTCAGAATAACTGACAAAAATCATGAAGTTTTCAATGCAAGAGCTATTGCCTTTGCAATAGAGCATGCCTTTGCTAAGTTAATTCTAACACTTCTTTTTAAACTTCATAGCTGTTATTAGCTCAGGATGGTTTATTGAATCCCACTTCTTCCCAGCAAATACAGCATCAAGTCCTGCATGACTGAATGTGCTAACAAGTCTTGCTTCTGGAAGACAGGACTGGAATGCTTTAGAAGGATTGACATAGGAGAAGAAAAACAACCTCAAAATCAGAAACATCTCTGAAAATCCCGTTTATAACCATCAGAATTCTGACTGGGTAAAAAACCCAAAAAATAAAAATATGCACATTCTGTATGCAGATACTATCTCTGCTTTGGGACTGATTAAACAGGCAACAGAGCAATTACCATCAGTAAATGTATTTAAATATTTCTCCAAAGCTTCAAAATTCACTCATAATCTAACTGCAAATGTAGCCAAATTGCCATTTTGCAAACAACATTCTAAGGACAATTTCTCAGCTAAATACATAATAAAATAATTTACAAGATATCGAACTACATATTAAGTGATGCTATACTGTGCATGAGATTATTTTTGTTGAATGAGAATGCCCCTCTCTTCAGCCACTGTACTGCTACAACCAAAGCACAGCAATTTCTGCAAGCCAGAAGAACACTCACCCTTTTCTTTAGTCTCTCTCTCTCTTTCAGGGAAAGTGTATCAGCTTTTGCAATCACTGGTACAATATTTACTTTGTTGTGTATGGCCTTCATAAACTCAACATCCAGAGGCTTAAGGCTAAAATTAAAATAGGGAAAATTTTAATTTATTTTTACTCTAAATTACAGATTTATTTTCACTCCAACATTAATATCTCTTTACACAGAGAAAAAGAACACAACCAATTAATGTCAGTTGCTTAAGTAATGGCAACCTGATTCTGAAAATTTAAGTCAACAGGCACAAACCAACTCACTAAAACAAAATAATGCAAAAAAAAAAGACACAGAAACACCTACCCATGTCCAAATGGTGAAATGAAATAGAAACAGCAATGAACTCGATTATCTATGATATGCCTTCTGTTCAATCCACTCTCATCATGCAGGTATCGCTCAAACTGCTCATCAATGTAAGAGATTATGGTCTTAAAACTGCAAAACAAACATGGATTTCAGGAATCACCAAATGGTCCACTATTTTAGGGCTCTCCAAGGTAATATTAAACCACTAAGATATCCTGTTGATGAACCAGTCTTCTGATGGATGAAAATTTATTTGCCAATTCTATAGAAGAGGGAAAAGAGAAGAGCACATAAAATTTTGTTTGGATTCTAGAATAACAAGCTACTATATATATATAATATGTATAGTAGCTTGTTTTATATATGTAATATATATACATATATATATATATAAAGATAAAATAACCCTACCTTTGTTCTACAACAAATTTCTCTTGGGTTAGTGTTTGTATCTTGATTAACATGAACCACACATTTTCAAGACATTTTAAGGTTCTTGTTCCAAACTGATTTAAAATCATAAATGGTTTGGAAGGGATCTTTAAAGATCACCTATTTCCAAGCTACTGTCATGGGCAGGGACATCTTCCATTAGTCCAAGGTGCTCTAAGCCTCATCCAGCCTGGCCTTGAACACTTTCAGGGATGGGGCAGCCACAGCTTCTCTGGGCAACCTGTGCCAGGGGGCTCAACACCATCACTGCAAAAAAAGTCTCTAAAAAAGTCTCTTCTGCATCCAGCCTAAATCTACTCTGTTTCAAACCATTGTCCCTTGCTTTTCTACAACAGGCCCTGCTATTAAGTCTCTTTCCATGTTTCCTGTGAGCCCTTTTGATATATTTAAAAGCCTCAGTAAGGTCTCCTTGGAGTCTTCTCTTTTCTTTTTCAGATGGAATTCCAACTCTCCCAGCCATTGTTTACTGCTGTTCTAAGCCCTTGGATCATTTTCATAGTCCTCCTTGAACTGTTGTACATCAACTCTTTGGCATTGTTATCAATGAAGGAAGGAGAGCAAACAGTGCTTCAGGTGACCAGCTCTGGCAACATGAATATAATTTTTTGTCTTCCCTACCAACCTGCACCTCAGCTGTAGAAAGACTGTCCAAGATTAGGAACAGATTTGAAAATCTTGAGCAAACTTGAGAGGAAATGTTCCATACTCCACCAGTATGGGCCAGTCTCTGCTACTGGGAGCAAACACCCCCATCCTCAAGAAACAGGATATATAGCATGAGGTAACCTGTGCTTTTACCTGCATGACTACAGAAAAGGCAGGAAGTGGGATGGAAAACTCAGCACTGCCTCAGCAGCGTGGGTGCAGGAGTTGAGAGGAAGTACAACCACCACAGGAAATTCTTCAAGCATAAATGCAGCTCCAGTTTCCAGTGGGCACATTCTCAGACACAACAGAAGGGCTGATGTTACTTCTGAAGTGTAAGGCTTTAGAACACCTGAAGTACATTGATGACATCATTGTGTGGGGATACACAACAGAGGAAGTTTTTGAGCAAAGGGAGAAGATAATCCAGATCTTCCTGAAGGATGGTTTTGCCATCAAGCAAAGTAAGGTCAAGGGACCTGCTCAGGAAATCCAGTTTTTAGGAGTAAAATGGCAAAATGGCAATGTCAGACTCCAATGGATGTGGTCAGCAAAACAGCAGCTCTGCCCTCAGCAGGAACGAAGCTCAGGCTTTCCCAGGTGCTGTGGGTTTTTGTAAGGTGAATATTCCAAAGTACAGTCAGATTGTAAAGCCCCTCTATCAGGTGATGCAGAAGAAGAATGATTTCAAGTGGAGTCCTGAACAGCAACAAGCTTTTGAACAAATGAAACAGGAAATTGTTCATGCAGTTGCCCTTGGGCTCAGCAGGACAGGACATGTGGTCTTGAACCTGAATTTCACTTTATTGGGAAATCTAATTTCCAAAATTATGGGGAAAGCTAGAGGTTACCTTGAGGGTCAGGAGTTTGAGAGATGTGGGAACAGGGATTACCACTGAAAACTGATTGCTATTGATCTCAAGATTACTTCTCAGTATTTACTATAATGTACATTTGTAAAAAAACCCAAAAACAACAAAACAACCAACCAAACAAAATCTAAGATGATGAAAAGCACTTAAAAATCAGCCAGAGAATCTGAAAATGCTCAAGTGAATGTGGACAAGATCTAGGGATGGATTTTTGCTTGGACTGAAGAGCAGATGATTTACTTTCTCAGAGTATTATTGAGAGTCAAGGTCACTCTTCACTCAAAGCTCTTTCAAGCAAAATTTATTTCAAGTTGTGTCGAAGTTATGGACGCCTCTTCACTTGTATCAGAATTAATTCATACCACTGAAATTAAACTTCCTCAAAATTAGAAACCAAAAGAATCCCACCTCCAACTCAGCATTTCATAGACACACCACACTTCCACCCTCCAGGACAGATAAGAAATCTATGTCAGTCTCCAGACAGATGAAGAGAGATTCTCTGTGCACGTACCAGTCTCGACAGTTGATGGCATCCCCATAGCCCGGTGTATCCACGACCGTCAGCCGCAGCTTCACGCCCCTCTCCTCAATTTCAACTGTAGAGGCCTCAATCTGCACAGTGCGCTCAATCTTATCTGAAACACAACAAACTCCATCTCCCAGAATCCAATTTGTAAGACCATGTCATTCTGAGATAAGCTCCAAAGATTAATTGACAGATAAAACAGCATAAATATTATTCTATCGATTACATTCTAAGGCCTGATAAGAAAAAGACTCAGTACATAAATTCTTCAGATGTTATTAGAGGACTGTATGAGATTTCATGCTTCTCTTAAAAATAATGTAGAAATTAAGGCAAAAGGGATTGAGACAAAACCATAGGTAATTGGAGAACAATACAAAATGATATGTAATGGATTTTTTTCCTGAGGCTGGGAGTTATAAGTAATCACAAAATCATTGAAGCAAGTCATTCAACAGGTCATTCAAAAGAGAAAAGTTGCATCTTTTATTACAATATTCTCTTTTATTGCATTACTGCATGCCTAGATTAACAGAATAAAAATAGGACAAGGAAATAAAGAAAAACAGGAAGTGAAGTTCTCATTCACTAAATATCAATCCAAAGCAAATGAACTGAGGTGCAAGCAGGTATAAATAATTCATAAGTTTGCAGTTGCAACAGATTAAAAACTAAATAAATTCTCCAATTGTTTTAGTTGATTGTTTATCTTATTGTGACACAATGACTGTTTTTAAGCAAGAAAAGGGATCCAATTTCCAAGTGTTAATATGAATACACCCAAGGACTGAAAAACAAAGACCTGATAGATGTCCTGGGTGCAGAGGAAAATGATTTTATCAAACAGCTCTAGTGTCAGGAAATGCATTAGAAACTATTACAGCTAGAAATCACTGCTGGTTGTTACCAAAATTCAAAGATAAAAGCATTCAACTCCAAAAATCATTGAGCAAAGATGTATTTACCAGCAGCTCCTGGGATTATCCTTTCTGGGTAGAGATCTGTCAGGAAGAGGCTGTTTATTAATGTAGATTTTCCTAATCCAGATTCACCTATGATTCAATATAAAGATAAATTCAATATATGTACATAAATAATTTCAAGAGTATCTGACAATATTATCTGACTATAGATTTTTTCATATTTATTACAAATTCAAAATTTACAACTTCTAATTTTGGATTAGCCAAGTTTGCACCAAAAGGTTGAAAAACAATTTTTACATCTTGGTTTTATAATGCACTTTCCCAGAGCTTTCACTGATGATTTGTAATTAATGCTGCTAGTCAAATGGAGTTGTGACCCATTGAGACTTAAGATTTCCCATTTCATGTTTTCTGATTTTTTAAGACATGCTTTTCTGCTATCACTCCAGAATGTGAACTATCATACCCAGTGAGAAGCTATATCCTGTCAAGGCTTTATCACCAATTCAAACAATGAAAAATGCATTGCTGAACTTCTGTACAGCCAAGCATCATAAAGTGGGTTTTATTTCTGGTTTTTATGCCAATATGGCAAACAAGAACTCAAAGCAAGAGGAATGTAGCCACTAAGCAATTTTTTTATACCGATGAACTTGGGGATTTCCAAATTGTACCATAAATATATTTTTGTTTTAGAGATACTGACAGCCATGAGGGAAGTTCAGAGGGCAACTAATAAGTTAAAGATCAAGATTTTAATCAGAACAAATGTTCATAGCATAAAAAAGAGCAGCAACTTGAAATGTTCAATACTTGAGTTCACTGAAGACATCTTTTACTAGAATTTTAGTTTTATTTCAGGTGTTGATAGGATTCAATTAAAAAATCAGATGTTAAAAAATGATGGGCCACAGAATCTCTGAGTAACACAGACTATTCTGCAATATGAATCTGACAAAAACATCTGAACAAAAAAAGGACAAAAAAAAAAGATGGAAATTGTTTTAAAATGAAGATTTGAGTAGGAGCTGCCAGTTTTAAATGCCTTATGGAATGCAGCTTTCAGGATCAGATTGTGCCAGTGCAGCCTTCACCAGTGAAGGTGACACACACTCAGAGTAACTCAAGTCACATGGAAACATTTCAGCAAAATCAAAAAAAGTATGATTTCATCCAATGTCACATTCCAGTTTCAGTATGGGTAAATATTACACATAAACCAAATCAGTTTTCATGGTTACTGTCAATGATTATATTGGCTACAGTAGTTTAGTGACTCTTAAATGACATAATTATTTAGATGAACTCATAGTTTAATAATGAGAATGAATACAAAAATAAATACAAGTGACTGAGATTTCCTTGGGAGCAACACAGTCAAGCAGCCAAATTCTTATAAACTCTGGCTCATATTTTCAGATATCACAGTAAACAATAGCAGGAAAAGAAAACATAACCAAAAGCTGTGTGAAAAAGCAAAATCATTGATTAGGATTCTGTCAGCACAGCCAGCTTTGAAGTATTGTACTGCTCAGAAATGAAGAAGGATGGCAACTTAATGAAGAATGATAGTTCAAAAGAGGCACTGTGACACAGCCCACAAGAGAACATACTTAAACTCCATGCATATTTGCAGAGAAAGAATTCACATTCCAAACTGTTGAAATAATCAACAACTTAAAGCACAGTTTATTTTATCTTACATCAGCCGTCTCCCTCTGTGAGTGTACCTTAAAATACCACTCCAAATTTTCAATTAAATTATTTTTTTCCAAGTCCTCTTCCTGTAGTTTTCATTTATCCCTTAAAATACTGGAAGGCAACAAGTGTAAAGTTTTACTCCAAGATGGGTAGATTCATTGCCTTTCTGTTACTCTTACAATATGCCATTTTCCCTCTACTTCTGTTTTACAAGAGGCTAGAAACAATTGTTGGTCTGGATAATTTTACATTGCTTATTTCCAGAACTGTTTTACGTGGCACTATTTGCAATTAGAATTCAAAGAGATCTGGAAGTTAAGTTTAGCTACAGCAGAGAAAGCACATCTTTTCTTTTGCAAAACTGTTCACACTTTTAGGATCACTGAACAGTAAATTCTGAAGAGTTACAGTAGACAGCATGATTTGAAGCAGCTACTTATAGTTTGGTTTTACTCTTAGATTTTATGAGATATCCTTTATGGTATCATCCAAATCAAATCCAATGAAAGAGACAGTAAAAAACTATGATAAAATTCTAGGAAGATGAGGGAAAACTCTGTACAACACTGAAGAACAAAATACAGAAGTAGGACAAAAGCAATGCTAGGGCTGTCATTTGGCAAAACTAATGAAAGGTTTGAGGATACTCTCCCTGTAACTACTGAAATCCAAAACAATTAAGAAGTTCAACACCTCCTATCATGCACTATCTCACCTCTCCTGCTCATTCCCACTGTGATCTCTTAGGCAAATCTAGCACACAAATGAGATTTATTTCTTGTGGTGCCAGGTAATGAAAAGCCTAATTCTATTAGGGTACTTTTTGTGAAAGCCTATTTAAAAGCAAGAATTACAGTGTTCAAGCACCAAAAATCACAAGTTATGGCTCACAGAGAGATAGAGAAGACACCCAAGCCTGATTTGGGAGTCTATTTAATTTTCAAGCATACCAATCAACTTCTTAAAAGATCAAGGTATTTCTGCAGACACCAGATATTTCTTGCTATTCCAGATACCAACACAGACTCCCAATGAATTATCCAATAGAATAACACTTTACAACTGCTAACATAAAATCATGATCAAAGTAAAAAGTAACAGCTCACATCAAAACTAACTGCTCCAATTCTCAGTCTTTCTCACTCTTGTAAAAGAGTATTTGGAAGGGTTGAAAAGACTAGAGTTCAGATTCTTTTGAACTAAAGAAGCATAAACAACATTTTAAATAGAATGGGCTCCTTAATACTAGTCTCTTAATCAAAACACACAAGTGAACTTAGACTGTATTCAAATGCAAAACCAGTTTTAAATTACGTTTTAAATGCAGTGCTGGAATCCTGTAAGACAGGGGAGAAGGAAGGAAGGAATGATTGCTGGAGTGCACAATAAAATTCCTTCAGCCACAAACTTATTAATGTGTTCCAGCATGGTTTGTAATGTGTAAACAACTGCTGCAAAAATCAATAAAACATAAAAGAAAGCTAAATGCAACAGTGCAGGATAGTTACTGATGGAAGCTGAAGCCTTAGCATAGTGCAACTAGCATTAGTTTTAACTTCAAATTCCCTGTGAGCAAGTACTAATTGTGAGAAAAATTATATAATGTTTCCTTACCAACCACCATAAGAGTGAATTCAAACCCCTTTTTCACAGACTTTCGGTGAACCTGATTGGGAAGGTTTGCAAATCCAACATAGCCTGGAGTTTCTGGGTTGGTAAATTGAGCAGGCTGTTGCTAAAAATGAAATTTAAAAAAAAAAATACTATAATAAGCAACCACTCAAGACTTATTATTTTGTATAACTGCTTTCCTCACTTAAAAGGTTTAAAGCTATGTGACAGAGAGGAAACTACTCAGAAGTTCCTACTGCTCAATAGTTTCACAAAGAAGTGCAGAACTACATTGACCAAGGGCTTAAAAAACAAAGCTTCACTTGTTCAGCTATCCAGCCAAGATCATCTTAAGTAAAATAGAAACAAAATCCCAAAAAATTATTTATCAAAGTATGAATTGTGGGCACGAATCACTTTTTGAACAGTCTTCACACACAGTTAAAATAAAATAGTTTTCTATGGACTTGAATAAAAAGATCAGCATTTCTGATCTATTTTAACACATCCAAAGGATACAGAGAAATCTTTTACATCTCTTAGTTCCCTCTTCAAACACATTACTCAAGCACCCTTTATCAGTCATTTCACTCCAATAAGCCAACATGGAAGTTTTACTCATCATATCAAATGCTGGGGTCCCAGAATTGGATGAATCCCAGCACAACAATAATATTTTAGGTCAAAATATCTTAAATGAAGGATTTTACTGGAAAACCAGTTGATTCTATTAGCAAAGAAAGAAATTAAATCTAAACCACCATTTTCTTAAATGATGCCTGCTCAAAACAAAATTGCAGAAAGGAAGTTTCAATGAAGATGCATCAGGGAGCTTTTATACAACTCTGACCAAAATTAAATCCTTCCAAGAGAATTAGTTAACTGCAGAGCTTTATACCAGCATAAAACAACCTTAATCTATGTTTTACATCATCTTTCAATATTATGTCTCCTATAGACAGTAAATTTAGAACAACTTCACCACCAAACAGATGCAAGTTGCACAATTTGTCATAATATTTAAAAACAAAAGATATGTTTCACATTGTTACGTTGGAAGACAGAAATGTTATTCTTACCTTGGACATTTTTAGGGAAGGACAGGAAATAATCTGAAAAAATAATAATGTTTTTCAGCTTATTAAAAAGTGTTTGAGGGAAAAACCTCACCCATAAACCAGTGTAATATCTGCTGTTGCACACTAAATTGAAAAAGGAGCATCTCTGACTGGATGCCAGATTCTGAAACAGTGTCAACATCCTCACAGAGCACAAGTATTTGACTCTTCTGTACTAACAATGGGCAGAATTTTCAGCTTCTGTTGCTCCTATAAGCAGTCAGACAATAAATTCAAGCAACATGAATGGTGCTGAAGGCACCAGATGTGTAACAAACAATTCTGAAGCCTTGAAAGCCCACATCCTTTCTGGAAACTAACCAAACCAAATACCTTGCTAAAAGACACTTTACTCCTCAGAGGAAAGTTTCTTCAAAGCCAAAGAAACCCTCCTAACTCATGTATTATTTTTCTTTTCAAGCCTCTTTGTCCTGAACATTTCCATCCATGTTCAAGTGTTTTGTAAAGAGCTAACAGCTTCAAAATGAAACTTTTTCTCTTCCTCTTTTATCTAGATGCTTGCAAACTCAGTCATTCTACCTTCTGTTTACCAATATAAAATTTTTGTATGTGAAATATAAAACAGGCACAAAATTTTTTAAAAAAATTTATCTAAAAATTCTATGCAAAATAGTCTCTTAACAAAGACTCACCAACCACTAACTTGCATGATATCAAGAGAGTGTGTGATTTACTGTGGTAACATAAAAATGTCAGCATATGCAGTATCTGCAATTCCTCTTTCTAGTCCCTCCCCTGGCTCACTCTCCTACCACAAGGTATCTGTTCCCACTCCCAAAGCCCAGTCACCTCTCACCCAGCTCACTCACACTTTAATTCTATGGATTTGAAATTATTGCTACCTGATTCTTTCCATCTTCCAAGCAGATTTTATCAGCAAGTTCAGCTTCATGTGAAATTTCACCAAACTGCTTCAGTTTGTAGCACCCTTCAGTCTGTTGCTCCCAGCAAAGAGACATCTTGGAATCAAAACTAACTGCCCGGTGTTAGCAGAAGCCAAACCTTTTGTGTCAGGCACAAGGTAAAGTTGTTTCAATGTGAGGATGATTTTCTTCTCAAAGCTACTATATAGGTGTAGGTTTACACAATTTTAACCTCATTTGGCTTTGATGGGAGTTACACACTGAAGATGTTAAACACTGAAGCAATTTGGTGTCCTTTCTCATGAAGCCAAATTTGCTGAGGAAAATCTGGCAGCCTGGTTAATGACACAAAATAAAAACTGGAAAGCATGGTTCTCAAGTGAAATTGCAAGATAAAAATAAAATCTAGTATCTGCAACATCTGCGTGCCAGTCCATGAAAGTCTATGGCCTATGATGCATTCAGCTAGTGAAGAACTTATCCGTGAGCTTTTATCATGTAAGATTGCTCTGATAGCAACTCTTCCTTCCAAGAGTGTTTCCTCCACAGTGATGTAATTGATTCCTGCTTAAGCATTCTCCATGAGAGGTTTTCAACGCCAAACAAAACTAGATCCTGCTGGAACACAGAGGAACATTCTTTTAATTTGTGAGACTTGTCTGTCACCCAACTATTCCTCAGAGGCGGGCTAAGAGCAGGGGAAAGTTTCTCACAGCTACTGAGAAACGAGGCAGCGAGCAGAGCAATGCAGACGGCTACAGCTACATTATATTTTAACACACGGACCAAGCACAGAAATCTTTCAGGAATGATCTTCCCCACAGCGTTCCCATCAGGTCTGAGCGCTCCCACACGGCAGGAGCACACCCGAACCCAAAGGCCAAAGCTCCGTCCGACCGCAACCCGAGCTCAGGGCATCGCACGGGGAGCTTAGGGCTGCGGTCGGGGTTACGGGCTTAGGGTTCGACTGCCACGAAGCAGCCAAGGTTTTCCTCGGGAGTTGTCGGTCATGTTTTTCACCCTCTGGTTTCAACAGGGCCGCTGGAGCTCTCTACGAGAGCGCGTTCAGAAGCGCCTGCCTTACGCGCTGTGGGAGGGCCCCCGCCCGGGGGTCCCATGGCGGCCCACACGAGCATCCGGTCCCGCGCTGGGCGGGCGGCCAGGGCGCCTCACTGCCCGGCACCGCCCGCAGCAGCGCCCATCGTCCCGCTCCCTCCTCACCAGCATCACCCAAACCTCAATCAAACCCCTCAGCTTCGGGGGTCCGTCTGCGCGGCTAAAAAGGACAGACCCTTTCCCAGCGCTCCCGCCCGCCGCCTCCCCTCATCCGCGGTGCCTTTACCGCCGGGCACAGGGACCCCGCACTCCCCCCGGGCAGGGCGGGGCGGGGCAGGGCCCCTCACTCACCTCAGCGCCGCTCGGTTCGCGCCTCCCTCAGCCGCCAGCTCCGGGCTCCGCTCCCGCGCGCGCACGGCCGGGGGAGGGGAGGGGGCGGAGCCGCCCCGCCCCAGGCCCCGCCCCCGGGCAGTGCGGGACCCCCGCGCGCACGCGCGCGCCCCATCCCCATAGCAACCCGCTGGGACGGGGCGGGGCCGCCCGCATGTTGTAGGTCACGCATATCCCCTCTGCTGCACCAAGATGGCGGCCGGGCCGTCGGCCTCGTACCCAGCATAGGCTTCGCTGCGGGCCGACTAGAGGTAATGCCGGGCCCGGCGCGGGAAGGCGGGGACGGGAGCGCCTCCGGTGAGCGGGAGGAAGGCGCGGGCCCGGCGCGGCGGCCGGGAGCGTTCCGTCGCCTGCAGCAAGATGGCGGCAGCGGCGAGAGGGGCAGCGGGCGGGATGTGCACCAGTGCCCGGCCCCGCTCTATGGCCGCGGCCGCTGTCATTGGCGCAGCGCGGGCCACGTGCCGCCGGCGCACCCCGCACCGAGCCGGGCGCGGGAGCCGCCCCAGGGCCCCGCTCCGCCGCCCCGGGGAGCGCTCCGGGGCCAGCCAGGAGCACACAAAAGCCATGAGTCATGTCCCGCTTCGTTCCCCTGGGGCTGGGCCCGCGCCGCCGCTGAGGGGATGCGGCTGAGGAAGAAGTCGCCTTCCTTCCTCCTTTGGGTGGTGGTGGGTCCTGCCCTGTGCCCCGGGCCCGGACTGCTGCGGACTCTCGAAGTGCACGCTAGTCCCTATTCCCACTGCTCCTGGTCCCCAAAGCTGAGGCTGCGCCATGGGCCGCGGTGGGGGAGGGTTTTGGCCTCACCTGTGACACTGCAGGTAGCGTCAGCCGCCTCTGTGCATGATACGAGGGGCAATTCAGCCTCTGCTGAGCCGCTCTCTATGCCTGCAGTGTGGCTTTCTTTTCGGGTTATTTATAGACCGGGATGATCCAGCAATCCAGCAGCTCTGAAGAGGGTTAAGCACGGAGTGCTGATGGTTCTTGAGCTGTAGCTGAAATGGTACGTGATAAGTAGCACTTCCCATGATGGTTTTCCCCAAATATTAGGGGAGGTTTTGTAACTGGCAGGAGTAATTTCTTCCACTGAAAGACAAGAAGCAAGAGAGGAGATTGTGCTGGGAATATTGGTAATATAGAGATCAGTTAACTTGTAAGATGAGGCAAGGGTCTTGAATTCATTAAGTTTAGAATTTGAAACAATATCAATTCTGTAACTGTGAGGTTAAAATTAGTGATATTCAGTCCCAAGGTGTTTGAAAGAGTCATTTTTTGTCTTATCCTGTTGTGTAATGACAGAGAAAAATCTGCACACTCATATGTGCTGCATTGCTTTATCACATGTTTTCTGTTTAGTAAGGTGAGTGAAGACTCTGCTTGGTGATTCAGTCTCCATTTTTCCTACTCATTCTATTCCAACAACTGTCTTCAGTTAGAAGACAACAGATAGTAGTATGGTTTGTGGGTTTGGTTTTTTCTCCCCCCAAACCTGACTTGGAAGTGGTGTTTCATGTATTGTTTCATATGTGGGTTGGGTATCCCTCTCCGTGGTAAAAGAACATGTATCAGAGGTGAAGCAGGAAAGGAAGCAGTAACCCAGTGTGTTGCTGTGTGTCTGCTAAAGCTCTGTGTCTCTAAGCCTTTGCCTGTTTAGATTCAAGCTGTTGAAAAAAACAGTCTTCCTGTTTGTACATGGATTTTCATAAAGCATGGCTCAAATCATAGGCAGAGCCATCCACAACAAAAACACTCAACCTTTTTCATAAAGGTCCACAGTATAGTTTTACAGGGATCAGAATGACAGCCACAGGAAGAGCTCTCACTAGATATGAAAATAACAGTAAATGGTGGTATGTGACTGCAGGGTGGCAGAGTGTAACCAGCCAGCCTGAGCTTTGCCACTGCTGCAAAAAAGTCCAGATCATTCCAAAGGACAGTTTTCAAAGCAGTTTCTGTAAGAAACAGTTAAAGATTTCTCCATGTTTGCTCTATGTCACATTCTGGTGTGTCCACAGCTGGCAGTGTGGTACACACTCCTGTCTTCTCCTTTGTTGCAAATTAAGCTGATTTTTTTCTGTTGGCTTCTTTTTCTCCCCTCCCTCAGTTTTGCCTGATAGGGTGAAAAAAATTGACATATCTTCTTTTGATTTTGAAGGTTATTATGGTCCCTACTTTTTCATTAGTCTCACTTATCTAGATTGGGATGATGAGGGAGGTTTCCCCTTGAATTAGAATTGGATCATAATGTTGTTGTTGGTTGTTGCACAGCATAATGGAAACAACAGTAACTTGATTTTGGTAGGTTAAGGGCAGTTATTCTTGGTCAAGTAGCTGTTTTTCTTTTTTTTTTCCCATTTAACATGAAGCTGCCTCTGAAAATAGTATGGTCTGTTAGAAAAGAGCTTTGTAACCCTGGGCTTTCCATAGCTCTCATATGAGTGGGAGCCATCCCAGACAAGGCAAACTGTGCGGTTTGCACCTTTTTGAAGAAAATTGGGATGTTTCACTGGTTACAGTATTTTGGGTGATGCTTCCTTTTCCAAAGTGTAGTATTCTCTTCATATATAGAAGCTTGTTAAGCTGGTACAAATGCACTTAGGATTGTGGTGCTGTGAAAATTTGGGTAATCCGTCCAATCGCTACTGGTCAGAGTAGTCAGCAGTGACACTGGGACCAGTCCAGAATGTTCAAACTGAATGCAAATGTGTGGTTAGAATCATAGGATCATTTAGGATGGAAAACACCTCCAACATCATCCAGTCCAACCATTCACCCAGCACCATGTCTTAACCACTAAGCCGTTCCCCAGGTGCTATGTCCATATATCAGGGATGGTGATGATGAGTAGCCTGTGCTGCTTCCCAATATCCACTCTAAACCTCCCCTAACGAATGAATGGTTCACTTACCATAGCTGGAAGGGTTTTGGCAACTTGAATGTTGGCTTTCTGTAGAGTATCATATTTATGTGAAAATGTATCTCTTTGAAAAAAAAGTCACTCAACAATAGTTCGACTTTGTTTTGTATTGAAGAATTTCACAGAAGGAAATCCTCAGGCTTATATTGTGCAGAGTTTATAAAATAAATCTCAGAGTGAAATAACGAAACTGGCAAGTGTTCCCATGGGTGTTTTGTTACAGTCTTGACCAAGAGTCGTGGTAGCTTCCCCATCCCTGGAAATGTTTAAGGTTGGATGTGACTTGGAGCAACCTGTCCTAGTGGAAGATTCCCACCCATGACAGGGGGTGGAATTAGGTGGTGGTTAAGGTCCCTTTCAACCCAAACCAGTCTAGGATTCTGGAATTCTGTGCAGCACTGAAGAAATTGCAACAGGGTTTTTAAAGCAGACAGAGAAAGGCGTGCTTGTCCAGGAGGTAACAAGTCTGACTTGTCCAGGAGCACATTACTGAGAGGCCCAGAGCCTGTACAACTTCTGCAGCATGTGTCTGTGCAAGAATTAAGTAGGTGTTATTGTATTAAAATATGAAAACAGATAAAGAAGAGATAGGAAAATAAAACCCAGCTGCTGGAGTAGGCCTCTGTTCCTCTTCCTGATTACCCTACCTTTGAAAGCAGAATGCTGCTGTGTAGTTTGTTAGGCTTTGCTCATGTTTTTTTGTTTTTCTTATTGTTTTTTCTAGGCCTTTGGTCTAGAAGCTATTCCTACAGAGTCTGTAGTTTTTGATTGTGGTCTGTGAGACTGCATTTGGAATAAAAAGAAGGGCCCTGGTCAGTAGGGCCTCTTGGGGAAGGGATTGCAGAGGACTCAGGACACTTGGAGCTGGTCTCTGGCCTCCAGGTGTTCATGCTAGGCTGGTCATTAAGTCAAGAATCTAGTATTGTGTCAAGAATCTAGAGCTGGTTTCAAGAGCTCTTTCCATTTTAGAAAAATTCCTGGGTTCAGAAGAACAATTTTGGGTTACTAGCTTATCCTGGATGCGGAATTACACCTGAGAGGTTTGTATTTATATTTATCTGTCCTTTAGTTTTAAAATAAAGCAGATTTTTAGGATCTAAACAGTCTATTAAAATCTTGTGATTTGCATTCCCACCTTAAATGGATAAGTCCTGAATGCCTAATAACTCTAGTGATCTTTATCCACATCTTCTTTCTGTGAACTCAAGTTGCCCCTTAGCTCTCATGGTTTGACTTTAGTGGAAAGAAATCAGAAAGTCAGGTTGGAAAAAGGTGTATCAATAAGCGAGGAGGAGAAGTTCCATCTGAAGCAAGGGGAAAAAAACTGAGTTGCTGGAGGATTTATGTGTTTGAGGTTTTAATTGCAACAAGGAGAAGTAATCAGGCTGTGATTTGTGTTCTGAGTTTGTTTCATAAAAAAGGTGTGTTAAAGCTGAAATAGTTAATTTTTCCTTCATTTAGGTGATCTTTGGTGTTTCTACCTACACAAGCAAGTGCTGGTATTTTCCCAGCAATCTTGCAAAAGCAAAGAAATAATTACTGGCAGCTGCCATATAATACAGCTACTGTTCTTTGATCCTGCTGGTAGACTTCACTTGTCTCTCATGACAAGTTGTTGAATCTTGCATCTGGTAGATCATTCAAGCCTCAAAGATACTTACTAATATTTTGCAAATTATTGCTAGATATATTAGCATGTAGATAACTAAAGTACACATAAGCACTGCTGTGGGTGCAGAGAGCTGACCTTGGCCACAGCTGCCTGGCCTGTGGGAGCTGGCTGTGTTGCTGAGGCAGCGAGGGAAGCATGTCACTCTTTTGTCAGGAGCAGGGGTTGGAGCAAGCAGTTATGTCCAGCTAGAGGCACAAAAGAGCCACTTGCAAAGCAGCAAACAGAAAAAAAAAAAAAAGGAGAAACCTGAGAGAAAAGATGGACCACAAAAAGCTCAAGAGGAAGTCATAACGAGTTTAACTTCAGTGGAAAAATAGCACTAGAAGAAGGGAAGGGATTGGTTCAGTAGCTGCAAGACACGAAGAAATGGTGACTCAGGAAAAGTTTTGGGGATTGAATAGCACAGTCATATTTATGTGGTTTCCCTTAAATTATGTTATTTAATTTAATTGCAAAATAAAATCGATTTACTTGTTGATGCAGAATGGAAGTAGTACCAGATTCTCTTGCACTCCACAGCACAGTATCTGGAACTGTTTTCCAACAACAGTTTCTCTGTTTTACTGCTGATTTTTCAGTGATGATAGAACGTTTTGGGAGAAGTTTACAGATGGAATAGATAGATTTATTTAGCATTAATGGAAGAGACACATCCATCCCTTCCCCCTGAAAAAAGACCCCAACAACAAAACAAACTCACATGAAAACAAGGAAACAAAGCAAAACCAAGAAACAGAATTCTATAAGGAAATTGCTTATAAATGTATAAATCAGTGTGATTCTGGTAAAAGTATCCACACATGTAACTTGTGTGTATGCCCCACCTTTTACCTGCATGAGAAATACCTGTGAAGGAGAGTTTCTAAGAGTCCTCATATCATGGTAGTTGGTAGTTTTGTGCTGTAGCTATGAATTCAGCAACATCCCAGCAAATAACTGGATTTTAAGGAGGAAAGACTGGGAGCCTTGTTGTGTTTTGACTATTGCAATCTTGTTTGGAGGAGGCAGGACCCAGCTTTCTCTCTGTGTTATTGAATTAATTGAGATCTCTTGTTGGTATCTCTCCACAAGTCCATAAAGTGCTGTCTGACCCCAAGTCACGTGTCAGGATTCTGGTTTTAAAGGAAGGTTACTGGTGTCATATCTCCCAGTAAATACCATGAGGCAGGTATAGCTGACTGTCACAAAGGTAACTTACAGCATATTTTTCATCAGGGATTGGATAACTGGAATAATCTTCTTATATCATTCAAATTTCAGGCTTGGTTCCAAGTATTGGCACACAGCATGGGCATCACTCCCCTGTCCCTTGTCCCCACCCATGTTAGTTTTGGTTGACTGGTATTTCAAAGGTTTTACAGCAAGTTGCTGAAAAATCTGCAGAGCTTTTTTTTTTTTTTTTTTTTCAGAGAAACACTGATTGCTTTGATGGCCACTGCTCAATTCGGGTGGCACCACCTGCTGTAGCATCACTTGCTAGTTCTCTTCTGCTTTTTTTAGTCTCATGTTTTTGTCTATCCCTGTATTTCTGGCACTGGGAATTGAACGGGATATTTCACAAAATAAGCTGGATATTTGCCAAAGATAAGTGACAAACAAAGCCTAGGGCAGGCTGTGTGGCTGGAACAGGGACTTTGGGCATGGGATGGGTACACAGGTTGTGTTAGGAAAAAGGAAGAGAGTAAAGGACAGAGTTAAGATTTCCTCACTGGCAGGGACAAAGACAAAGCTAGGGAAAGCCACAGTGGGGCAGGAAGCCAGGAGTGATTGCAGTGGACTTACTACTGCTTGCCCCAGAAGTTGGGAGGCATTTTTCTGTCTCCAGTGGGCACTGGAGATGATGTGGCTTGCCTGACTTCTGCCTTTCTGCTCTCCTCTTTAGGAGAGCAGGGTTCTGCTGTTTGTGCACCAGGCCCCAGCTGTTTCCATTGCTCAGGAGAAAGTAAGTTTGCTGTTATCTCTCTGCCAGTGATAAAGTTGAATGTAAACCTGTGCTGGAGCAGTTGAAAGGAAAGCTGAAAAGAGCAACTCCCAGAGCAGGCAGGGTGAGAGCAGGAATGGGAATATATTATGGTTGACCTGCTAGTGCATATGCCTTTGTTTTCAAAGTGAATACTTCAGCAGTTGGTGCACTGTGCTGGGATTTAGGTATTTGGTCTTGTATAAGGACCCTTGGAATGTCTGGAGAATAGCAAGTTGTACGTATATGGCTGATGCCTAAAAGTAGAGCTGATTATGTGCTGTTGACGAAGCTTAAAAGTGAATTTTTACTCTTGCTCTTATAGTTTCATGAAATTAAGATCGTGAGTAGATTGCTCTGTTACTTGAAGTGTTAGCTGTGGATAAAATGAGAGCAAGCAGTGAGTATTTACAGAAGATTAGAAGTTCTTGCAAATTTAGGAAACATTACCCCTCTATTTTATTTAAAAACTCATCTTGCTCAGGACACCATTCTATTAATCCAAAAGACAATAACCAAATGGGTGGAGGACTGAGCAGCGTGAGGTATCAAAACAAAAAGATTGTACCCAAAATGGTTCATGTCCTGTTCCAGTTCAGCCCAAAGATGAGCAGGGTAGAACTGGGAATGATTCAGTTATGAAAAGGGGTTTTAAGCGTGAAATAATATTATTTGTAACAATTAGGGGGAATAGTTTTACTCTGAGTTCTCCCTATCTCTCTTTCTCTCCTTTCATAGCAGGCTTAGAGTGGCCTTGCAAATTTGGAAAGGAAGACTGTCTGGGTTTTTCACTGTCAGTTTAGATCACCGTGATGTAATTCTGTCTAACACATGAAGAGCCTTTTGCTTGGCCTAGTAGAGATTAGGAATTAGTGCTTGTCTGTGGATATGCTGAGCCCCTGTTGCATGTGCTATGAATAGGACAAAGGGAAGGCAGTGCTCAAATAGTGAGGGTCCAAGCATTGCTTTTTCAAAGTGGCAATTGGAATCAGGTATTTACTTTAATGCTTTTTCAGAGGAATTGTTGCCAAACTGAAGGTGGGTTTTTTTCATTTTTAAATAGTTCTGTCCTGCTCCAAACAAAGCACAAGCCTCCCTGCAAGTTTCAGGTTTTTATTCTTTCAAGTGTTTTGTTTGTCACAATAACGCTGATTTTCTGGGTTGTAGTTTCAAGCTACTTATTGCAACTGAAAGATGGAAATAAAGAAAAATAAAATTTACAGAATTAGAGGGTCTTGTGAAGCCATGTGACTTGGGAAACTGCAATTCAGAGCAAAACATACCAGAGCACATAGAAGTTTATAAAAATGGAGCTCTGGCATTCTTATGAGTCTTCATTATCCAATAAACATTATGAACATTATGAACTGAGGAATCTAAAATTTTTCAAGGAGCCTTGAATGACTTTGCTGAGGTTTTTTTTATATAATATGTCAAATAAAAGTAGCTAAGCAAGATTAAAAAGAACTGTAGCACAAACAAAATGGACAAAATCAAATGTCTGTTTACATTTTTGCTTAAGTTGCAATTTTTCTGCTCCTCCCCTGAAAAGTGGTATTGGGGAGGTCTCATTTAGTTTTCCACTGTTATTTTTTTTTTCCTTCGTTTTCTATATATATATACCTAATCTATGTGAAAGGAAGTGGTTGTTGTCATCTTTATAAACTGCTGTAAGCAAGTACTTAAATTCTGCCCTGCAAAACATCAGCTTAAGACTACCTGGAGGAGGGTCTTAGTGGGTCTGGTGACAATTTGAGCTGAGGGACACAGCTGACTTTACATTTTCTCAGTATGTGACAGTTAATACGGAAAAAGGTAAGTTTAGGGCTTGCAAATCCCTTGCCTTTTCAAGCTAGGTAATGTATAGTGCATGAGAACTGCTGGCAGCATTTCTTAAAAAAAATTGCCACGTGTTCATTTTACATTGCAGTGGCCAATGGAGAGAGAACAGGAGATTCTGAAAGGTAAACAAAAGAACTTCAACCCAGTAAGCCAAAGGACAGCAAAGTGAAAGTTTCCATTTGAAGAACAGAAAGAAAATAGTGCATGCTTTGTCCTGCAATATCTCCAAAATCCTCATTTCTTGGGTAACTGGGATATTGGCAAGCTTTGGGAAGTGCCTCTCAGCTCACTAATTGTGGAAGATTTTTGTTCTTCTGTAGTGCAGAATGGCAAGCAGTGCTGCAGCACTACTGTGAAAGCACTGGGAGTGATAAGCACACACTGTGGTGGTAATTTAAACTAAAAAGCAAGTTCAGGTCAGCATAAGGAGCCAACATTGAAATTTGGAGTTCTAACTGCAAGTAAGAAACCTTTTTTCACTGTAAGGATAGTGAGATATTGGAATAGGTTGCTCAGAAAGTTTGTGCAGCTCTGAAGGTTTTCAAGACCTGAGTGAGGAAAGCCCTGAATGCCCTGGTCTGACCCTGCTTTGACCAAGCCCCAGAGACTGTGACCTCCATGTGTTGCCACATATTCTGAATTTCTGTGATTTCTGTGCTGTTCCCACTTTGCAGGCAATGTATTTGGAATCTTTGTTTTCTGAATCACTTTTTCCATTCTTGAGTCAAACCAGTGTTTTGCTTTACTGTGAAACTGGAAGATACTGTATTTTACTTTATCCCTCATATTTATTCCTCGTGAAAATGTTTATTGACTCCCCAAGGCCAGGAGCCTGAAATTTGCTTCTACTCCTTAAAAATTATATTCCTTTGCAACTTCTTGAAAACCAAGTTTATGTTGAATCAGATTTCTCTCACAGTGCACGTGGAAGGGCAGACTCAGACTGGTCCTCTGTGGCTTCCTTCTGCTTTGCTTTTGAATTGATTTTATTAAACTGTCCACTGATTTATTTTTTTCACCCTCATCTCTGAAAAGGCATTTATTTTGTCAGAGCACCTGACATCCAAGGATCACAGCATTCTGAACAACTTGAAATTAAATAACAAGTCCATAAAGAAAATCAGGATGCTGTGTGTGCACAACAAGGGCAACCAAGAGTATTTTGCTGGTCAATTCACCAAATCTGCAGCAAATCTAAGCACAGCTTGTCTCTTTACTGGGTTATTTTTTTTTTCCATTAAATCTCATTTTCTCAGTGTCCCTGTGTAAAACCAGTAGCTTTTCCTCCCTCTGCAGTCAGAAGGCCTGATGTTCCTTGTTCATACTAGAACTCTGTCCACACCAGTAAGTTGCTCCTATTCTTCCTACATATTCTGCATGCCCCTTGTGATAGGCTAGGAAGGGCAGTATATATATTCTTTGCTAGCTGATGGTTGCATAATTTTATTGTCAGAGTGCCCAGGAAATAAGTCTTTTAAATACCCACATTTGCCTCAGAGCCCTGCTGAGGTCTGTCATTTTCCTTCAATGTCAAGTCAGCTCTTTGCTTCCTGCTCAATAAGCAATGTAGGTTACCAGGAGAAAGGTGAATGGTGTTGCACCTACCTGGGACCCTATATTTCATACCACTCAGATCCTGCTTGAGACAAGCACACATAGACACTCATCTTCCTTCCACCACCCTCTCTTCTTTACAACATCACTAAGTGGTTGGAGCTGGAGATTAGTGTCTAGGCTTGGGTAGACTTCTCTTTCTACCTGTAATTCTCTAATTGGGTATTTACAGTGGGCCTCTGAAGATGGTGGGGCTGCATTAAGTACAGCCAAGGGACAGAATTTAGCCTACAGAATCATTTCTTCCCAGCACTGGTGTGTGGAAGGGGAAAATAGGTATCCAATTTGCACACCCCTGGAACTTTTCATCCTCATTGCAAATAAGTAAAAACTAGTCTCAAAGTCACAGAGACATAAGCAATGTGGACTCATGTTCAGTCATTTCTTCAGTCTAAAACTGATTTTTTTTATTCTCTCAGCAGACTCCTAACTTCAGTTTACCAGAGGTTTTCTGTAGAAATGCAAATGTTCTGTTGGAAGATCCCCTGGCGAGCCACAGCGATAGCTGTAGAGCTGAGACACGTATCCTGCTTTGGCTGAGAACTCAGTACTCTGGCATAAAAGTATCCTGAATCCTCTTTTGCTTGCTTTTTCTAGTGTGATGCAAAGTATACCCCCCAGCCCTTTTCTCTTAATGCCACTGGCAAGGGATGTACTGAAATGGATGCTTTCAGGGGGTAGCTCTTTTGTGGTGTTCTCTTACTTGAGTGTGTGGGATAAGCACCCAGAGTACAAAAAGGGTGCTTATTTGTACAGTTTTAGAAATCTGGAGTTATATTTAACAGGAAATAAAATCACAGCACACACTCTTTGGAACATACTTGGGTTGCTTTCCAAATAAGGCTTTCGGTTTCTGGCTGGAAAAATAGGACTCTCTTATAACAACAGAAAATACGAATAGGCTAGAAGAAATACTTTGCAAAATCCCAGCTCAGCCGGTGGTAGATGTGCCAGGAAAGACCAACCCTTTTGCTCCAGTAGTTTAAGGTGCAGTTTCCTTTCCCTTCCTCAAGAGCTCTGGGGTGAAGTGATCATGGAAAGCTTCTTAACTCCTCAACCTTGCCTTCACATGGGTGAACACGTTCCAAAAAAATCAGGCCCCAAACCAGTTCAGTGTTAGGTTTCTCTCTGTGCGTATTTGATGTTTTTTGCTGGTCCCATTTCTGTGTCCTCCCTCAGACTAGTGATATGAGTTCCAGTTTGGTAAGCCATGGAAACTATGCACTGCCCAATCCTTTATCCTTTCTGCCACCCTTTGGTGCTGTCTTTGGGAGGCTTCTTTTTCAGTTGTTCTAACAAATTATGAAATTGGGGCCTGTTTTAATGCTGCCAAAATGCAGGTTGCTTGAGAGAGAGTGGTAGGTTAGTGTTTGTCAAAGGGTTGGGTAACTTCTCCTGTCTCTATTCCCCTCAGCTACCAAAAATTCCTGCACCTGGCTTATAGAGGAACCATTTTACACACATCTCCATGACAATTGTATTTTTAAATTATTTTTTAATGTGATACTGCATTTTTGGGCAAGTAAGTAGACAGAACAGGCCTGAAGCAATCTGTACAAACCCCTCTGAAGAAAAGGTATGGGATGAAACAGGGGGATGGGCAGTGTGCTGGTGGGAGCAGGAGGTTGAAATAAGCCTCCTGGCACCTTCTAAATGTGCTTTTGTCCATACACAGGACATTTATGTACTTGCTGAATGTGGGGGGGAAAAGTGAGCTCTTCCCCTCATACACACACCTCTTTCCCTGTGGAAGATCTTCCTCTAAGGAGAACAGCCTATGACAAGTTTCCTTCAGCAGAAATCATTATTTGAGGATGACACACAGTGAGTTGCTCTAGGCCTTCTGGTAGCTTCTGGGCTGGGCAGGTTTCCCTCCCACCACTTGCAACTGCAAATGAAGGAATAGCAACAGGCAGAGGAAGATTGCCCCTTAAGCAGACCTGGAGTGGAAGCTGTGATAGAAGCCAGAAATCCATAATGATGTGGCAAGCCATGGCTGCAGCAGCACAATATAGAGAAAGCAGAAGAGAGCCATGCTGTTACTCCAGAGGCACAAGGTGGCATGTCCCCACAGAGGGCCCCTGCTAAACCACATAATGAGGTGGAGATGAGGGAGAACAATGTTGGTGCCTTGGTAAGATGCTGTAGGCTGGAGGTTGTGATGCTTCTCTGGTTCCCTGGCACAGGGGATCATGGTACTTACTCATGTTAGAGTTAATTGGAAGTTAGAGTGTTGAGAGGAGCCTGCCTGCTTTGCACTGGGGAGATAAACACGAGGGAGCAAAAGCACCTGAAAAGCATCCTACACCTTAAGGAATATTCTGAGTCCCAGATTACACCTTGCACTGCAGCTGCTGCCCAAAGTCTGGAGGTGCTGAGGTTTGCCCAGGTCCCTGGAGCTCTGCTTTTGTGTGAGCCACCAAATGCTTGGTAGGCACCAGCCTGCTTGTGGGCCTTACAGATTCTCATGGCATTCACAGCCCAGGTGGTTGTGTCAGAGCAGCCAGAGCCAGCTCCTGGAGCACATGTGACATGGCAGCAGTGATGGCTGCCTTTCTGTGGAGAAAACCATGCTTGGAGTGGTATTCCTGCATCATCACAGAAATAACAGGCTTTCTGAGGAGAGGCTGGGCTGGGGGAGATAGATCACAGAGGTGCCTGGCCATGGTGTCACATCTTGACAACTTTTCTCCTCTGTTTAGCAGTCTTCCTGATTTCACCCGCGGGTGTATCTTTATTTATAGTTATAAATTGTTCATGTCAAAAAATTCAAGTGCTTTGATGATGTCCTCCCAGCCATAAGATAAAAAGAGGAGAAATGGAGCAATCTACTCTAGTTTATTAATAAGTAATAATATTACTAAAGGTTAAATATCATCCATGTTTCCATAAATACAGTGCACGAAATCTCTAAAATTTACTGCATGTAATTAAAAGCAGTTATCCCAAAGACCTCAAATTTTTGTGGTCAGAGCTCCACAGAGCAGCTTCTTTCGTATTGTTTGCTAGGATCTGGGAGTGCTCTCTCTCAAGGTGGGAATGAGAAAATCATTCACTAATAAGGTATGAATTATCAGAAAGATTAATTGTGTGTAGAAAAAATCCAAAAATCAGTTCAAATTCTATGTATTTTTACAGTGATGGGACAGGGATTTTTCCTTGGTTCCCTGAGAGTGCAGAGTTAATAATTAAAAACATCTATATTGCACAAAGTAGTAAACATCCTCTATTCAGGAAAGGGGGATATGGGGGAATATTATGCTTGCTGGCTTGCCTTTCCCCTCCTTCACTCTTCCCCATTTCCAAATTAGAGACTGAAATAAGAAGAGGGGCTTTTTTTNTTTTTTTAAGTCTTCTGGGGGATATAGGGTGCGTTGTGGTTTGAGGGGGGTTTCTGTGGTTTTGTTGTTTATCTTTTTTCCCCCTACTCTTGCTCTTACCTTGCCCCTTCTGCCTGCCTGCAGCCCCACTTCGGGTAGCTGCTGCTGTGACACAGTCCGTGCAGGAGGAGGCGGATCAAGGGGCCACCTGGGGCTGGAGCCTCACCGTCCCTCTCCACCCGGGGGACCGGGCACGAGCCCCAGGTGTTCGCACTTTTCTCTCAGCCGTGGTTTTCAGGCTGCTCAGAGCCCTAATGAGCTTCTGCTCACTATCCCTGCATGAAACCGGGCTTGAGCGAAGTGGGTAATCCTGAGCTCTGGGGCCGTCGCGGGGTTAGGTAAGGGCCCGCGGGCGGTTCGATGCTCCAGCAGCCTCAGCCCCCTGTGCCGCTGGCCTGCCGTCGGGAGGCACGTTCCGGGCTGAATCCGCAGGGAAGGTGGAAAGGGCCTGCACCGCGGCTATCAGCGGTGCGATCGCCAAGGCGCAGAGCGGGCGTAGCCACCCGCGACTCGCGCTCCCCTCGCCGTGCGCCCCGCGGGCCAAGGCCGGCCGGCCGGCGGGAGCGGGGCCGCCAGCACAGCCGCAGGCTCCCAGGCCGCGGGGCGTCCCCGGCGGCGCAAGGCACGCGTGGCGGGCTGGCCCCGCCGGGAAGGGGCATGTCCCGCTGACGTGCGGCCCGGGGATTGGCAGCGGCCCGGCCTATATAGGCCGCGGGGCGGGCGCCGCGCCGTTCTCCCAGGAGCGCTCCGTTTCTCCAGAAGGGCGGGCGAGCGGGCACCGGCCGGAGTGAGTCACGGGGGACGGGGGGCGGCCCCTCCGCCGCGGCGCCGACGTGGAGGCTGGCGGGGCGGCCCGGCCCGAGGCGGCCTCGCATCCTCTCCAGGGCACCGACGTGTCGGTACTGCCTGGAAAGTCCGCGCTAACTTCCCGCCGGCCGGGCCGGGCAGGGCAAAGTCCGGCAAGGGAGGGCAACCAGCAGCGGGAGGTGGGGAAAAGTCTGGCCCCGCGGCTCGGCCTCGGACGGCGGTGGCATGGCTGTGCCGGCCGGCAGCGGCT
>VXBI01012582.1:660029-723236 GCA_013397375.1 Toxostoma redivivum | reverse complement strand
GGGGCCAAGCGGAGGGGCGGCCCCGCGCCGCTGTCCCGGGCATCACGGTGGCAGTGCGGGCTGGGTGGGCTCCGGGCGTAGACAGCCCTGCGCGGGAGGCTCCCCGCGGCCCATGCCCCGCTCGGAGCGCGGCCGGGGAAGCCCTCTCCCAGCCCCGCTCAGCGGCACTGTGTCTACCTGCCCCACCGGGCCGGCCAGCAGGACGCGGCCGGGCGCACGTCCTCGGTGGCGGGGCCGCCACAGGGCTCCTCCTGTCCGGGGCCAGACGTGGTGGCGGGGCCGGCGCTGGTGGAAGAGTAAACATGGGGGATGGGTCAGGGCTGCCCGCGGCCAGGGCTGCGGTCGTGTTGCACTCTATGATGCACTAAGTCGGGAATCGCTGCGAAGAGAGACTGCATTCTGCCGCACAGCAGCTGTCTGTCAGCATGATTCCCCCAAAACTAGGGGGCCTGGGTCTCCAACCTCTGAGGGAGACCGTCGGTTTTCAGAAAGCAAATATTTTCATCAGTGTCCACTCATCAACCAAGAGATTGCCGTGTCCTGTGGGAACGTTTTACAGAGGACAGTGCCTACCACAACCAGCCCAGCTCTGTTGCTGTGTGTGGTTCTCACTGCATGGGATTAACAAAATAATAATGTTTTTATTAAATATACTTTTAAATAACATGTAACTGACATTTCTGTCCACAAGAACTGATTGTATTGGCAGTGTAACTCATGACTTTGCCTGTGTTTCTCTTCATACAAATGTTGCCCCTGTGATTAGGTCTGGTCCTTGCTGGAGGTTATTTTTATGATGATTTCACTTTCTTTATTGAAGTGTGCTCTAGACTTCTGTAACTTCTTTTGGTGCACAAGGCCAGCACTACAGGCAGTGTATCAACCAGGCAGTTTGAAACCTGTTGACCCAGTCAGCTACATGCTGGCATGACGTAGCTGTAACCTTAGTTTGAAAACCTAAGTGGGAAGCCAAGGAGGTGTAAGATCCAAATGCAGTGCTTGAATTGCTGGTTTTGATGTTACATTTAAAATACCATTCTAATGGTTGCCTCTAATTTTGGCCAGAGATGAATCCCTGAGGCCTACAATATACCAGATGCTGGAGATGAGTATTTGTTCTTAGCTTCTTGTATGGGTGACGAAGCAGAAATTCATATGGATAAACACTGCCCTTTGATTTTGCATTGAATGTCTGGCTGCTCTCTGAGGTGGAGGATGCAAGGAGGATCTCTGCAGCTGGTGTGTACACATTGAAACCAGCAGCTGTGCCTTGAGGTTGTGTCTTTCAAGTAGGTGCTATATTGGGTGTTGTTCACTGGTTTTTTATCCTCATCCTCCTTCTCTAGGGAGAAAAACACATATGAGATCAGCCAGGTGGTGTTTTCTGGAGAAATTAGAGTTACAAGCACATCTGTGCCTTTAGCAAGGCTCTGACCAGAGCTTGACAGCTGTTTGTGATATCTAGGATGCCTCCCCCTCCTGCCCTCATTTGAAGCTTGCCATGAGGTGGTGGCACCCTTGTTAGTGACCCAACAGGCTGGAGGAGCTGCCATGGAGTCTGCAGGCTTTGCTGAGATAGTCTGGAACAGGTGCCATGGCAGTAATTTGCTTTCCTTGGAATCTGCAGCAGCTTGAGCAGTGCAGGCATGTGCCATGGACACATAAGCAGTCTTACACTGTGGCATAACCCTGGACAGCAAGGAGATTTCTCCAAGATCAGGTTACTAGCCACCCTTTCTGTACACAGCAAATGTCTTGCAGAGATCTGCATTGCTGCAGCAGCTGCACTTCAGCAGCATGACTGGCTGTCCCAGTACCTGCTGCCTCATTCCAGGATTAATTGCAGCATTAGCTCTATTGCTCTGACAGCACAGTTCGTGCTGCCTTCTGTCTGTTAAAGACATGTTGAAGTAGGGGAAAACAATGGCCTTGGCTGAGGTGCAGATCAGGTCTGTATGACTCTTTTGCATCACTGCTCTCCCTGTTCTCTCCTTTCCTTCTGCCACCATCAGCCTCCCTTACTGCATTACAGCTCTAGTATAATGTGAGACACCCCCCTTGGCAACTCTGCATTTTTAGGAGTGACACTGGGTTTGGGAGCCTTTTCTAACATATTGGAAGGTCAGAGATGCCAGCTGTCACTTTCCTGAAAAGCAATCAAGTTTGCTGTACAGAAGGTGGTCCAAGCAGCACTGCAGGGTGTGTGTGGGAGAGAGGCCTCTTGTCCCATGAGCAGGCAGAGGCACTGGGTTTTAGGAGAGTGCAAGCTCTGCAGAAGCTCACACAGCAGCTCTGGGGGACTCTGAGTGTGGATATAGTACAACTGACAGTGTGTGTATTATAGTGGCTTTTATATTTTCACTTGTATTCCTAAGCACTTTTTCAGTAAATCTGCGGATCCAGATTCAGCAGATGGAAATCCCTTCCCAGCAGTGTGTTTTTCTTCCTGGTTCTGCCTTGTGTACATGTTTAAAATAGTCCATGTAAACCAGTGTAAATTTTCTTCTTCCATCTTTCAGATTCTGCCTGGAGACAGAATTTAGTGCCTGGTGCATGATCTTTTGCAATAAAAACTACAGAGCTGGACTGCCCAGCAGCTGAGTGTAGAGAGCCCTGAGTGTTTGCCTTAGTTTGTGAGGATATCTGTGTTGATTCACCCAAGCTCCACTGAACTACATTCCTAACTTGTGACTGATGGCAATGTTGTTGGCAGGTTTTCAGGTTCTTATTCTCTTCTAACTAGAGAAGGTCTTGCTTGCAACCCTGAAATTTCATGTCTTGAACATCTGTTATTAATTGACTATATTTTTGCGTGATATTGGATGGCTACTCTTGTAGCCAGTGTGGTGAAAGAGTAACTACTCCAGACTTGCTGCTGTGAAGTTTGAGTAGATCCTGATGCTGCCTACAGAGCTAGTAAAGCATGACAGGTGTCATGTGTGGGGAGATGCAACTGGGTATGAGAGTGTTTTGGATAAGGTGCAACTTGGAAAGGTACAGGCTCTGTTGGAAGTTACAGTAACAGGGGTGTCATGGCTTTCTGTTGTCTTGGACCTAATTTATTTATTTTACTTTTTTTTTTTCCCTAAAGCAAAAGCTGGCAGGCTGACAAACAGGCAGCTTACAGGACGGACTCTCTGGCTACTGACCATTTAGCTGGTAAGTTCTTATTTTGGGAAAGCCAAAGATCTTACTCTTGCTGAGCTTGCCAGTCAGGGTGGCTTTCTGAGTATCTCCCCAAGTCAGTCACCTAAATAAGTTTCTCATTAAGAGACAGCTTCCTGGGTCCTTTCTCTTTTATCTTTAGGGATACACGATGGTTTTGGACTGACTATCCAGACATTCACATACTCATGTAAAAATTGCACACCATTATTAATTTATAGACTAATGAGGCTGTATTTTAGATTAATTAGAGTATGATTTAAAAAATTGTTGTGTCCCCCTTTCCAGTGGCCTTCTTAGGTTACACATCCTCTGCTTTCTTAGGGAGGAGCTCTGGTTTTGGTGACCACTGTGTAGGGAGGAAATATGCTCTCTAAATTCCTGTCTGTTTGAACAAGGAAATTGGGCAGCTGATGGGCCCTGTGGGTGCTTTTCAAGAGAATGACTGGAAGAGTGCTCAGTAACATATACTTTGTCTTCCTGGACTGACTTTGTGCATCCTGAGTGCTGTTGGTAATACTGTTGCCACTTCCATCTCTTGCAGTGGCATACCCGGATTGTGTGTGGGTGGGAAGTCGACAATGAGCTCTGTGGCAGTTTTGACCCAGGAGAGCTTTGCTGAACACCGCAGCGGCCTGGCTCAGCAGCAAGTGAAAGGTGAGTTCCTGTGATGTGCCTCTAGATCCAGACTGCACAGACCTCTTACCCAAGCTCACTCCATGTGTCTGGTTCCCCAAAAATGTGCATTTTCCTTTCCTAAATTAGTGTTTTGCTAGACTCTAGCTTTCCACCCCCAGCAGCACAGTGGTGGTGCTGCACAATGCAGGGCTGTGAGGAGACGGGCCTGAACAGCTTCAGAGAGTTCTGGCTGGCAGTGCTCTCAGCCCTGGGATGTGGCACATCCAAGAGTGGGGCACTGAGCTGCACAAGAGCCCTATGGATCAATATGCTGGGCTGTCATTTCCACCCTTGGCTCAGCCAGGTGCTGGAGGTGGTCACTAACCATATGAACTGACTCAGAGATGGGTTTTGGCATCCATTCCCAGCTATGAACTGCCCCATTTGGTATGGCCCAGTGCACAAGTGAGTCCAGCATAACATACAGGCATACAGGCTTTCCCTAAACTTTGCCCTAACTATAGTACTTCTCTGCCTTTTTCCTGGGCTTATGTTTGTCTTAACCCCTTCTGACCTGCACTATTGCTCTGGTCCTTTCATTTCTTCCTGCTCAGCCTGTTTTCCCCTAATTAAACCCCCCCTTGGCAAAGTTGGCAATAAGGTGCTGTTTGCTGCCACCATTCACTTGTGTGTTCACTCCCTGCACCCCCTGTGCCAGCTCAGACAAGGCTGGTGGTTTGTGGCATCCACTGCAGTCTGTGCAATGCTGATGTCAATCATGCTTCAGACTTGGCAGCCCCATAGGCATAGTTGTAATAGGATTAATAGCAGGGCACAAGCCATTTGCTCTCCCTTGTTAGTGGTGCCTAATTACAATTGCACTGCCTGTGAACAGGGGCATTTCTTCAGGGAAAGTGACTCATTTGCCCTATTTGCTTTACTCCAGTTACAGCTTTAAACTCTGAAGAAGAGAATGATCCTCCAACCTACAAGGAAGCCTTCCCTCCACTCCCTGAGAAAGCACCATGTTTGGAAGCTGCCCAGGAACCTGCTGGTCCCTGGAGCAAAATTCGACCAATAAAGGCTTCTGTCATCACTCAGGTTGGTGGGAGTGGATGTCTTATCTCCTGTCTTTTCCCCATTCCCAGAAGTAGCTAAATAGGTGAAGTGAAGCATTCCCTGGAGTATGAAATCCTTGGTATGTCAGCCTCTTTGTTGTGTTTCACCCTGATATTGCAGCTGAGAGCTAGGATTGCTCTGGAGGGGAGGGATGTGTTGGAAAACTGTCCAGAAGTAGCTCTGCATCCCCGTTCCACAAATAGCTGAAGCAGACCTGAAGGGAGGATTGCATAATTCCTGTAGTGAGTGCTAATCCCCCTTTAGGAAGAGTCCTGGTGTGGGTCAGACTGGTGGCTGCAGTGCTCCTGCACTTCCCTGGGCACAGCTTTTTGATGTGCTGCACAAACCTGGGAGGTCAGCTTGCCACTAAAGTTCTATATGGCCATGAGAGAGAGAGGAACTGTCAGGCAAAAGCACACTGACAGCTTGCTGTGCTCTTCTGTGTGTCTGTGGCTGTGCAGGTGTTTCATGTGCCGCTGGAGGAGAGGAAATACAAGGACATGAATCAGTTTGGAGAAGGCGAGCAGGCCAAGATCTGCCTTGACATCATGCAGAAGACAGGAGCTCACCTGGAGCTGTCTCTGGCAAAGGACCAGGGCCTTTCCATCATGGTCTCTGGCAAGCTGGAAGCAGTCATGAAGGCTCGGAAGGAAATTGTTGCTCGACTGCAGACTCAGGTGAGGGCAGCTAACTGTTTCTCACTTGATCCTTGCTCTTGCCCAAGACTCCTGAATGCTTTGAGACCCTTGGGTGTGTGTGCTTATAAGTCAAAGAGGTGTTATTAGATGACTAATTCAGCTTTGCCATATATTTTCAAAGCATACAATTGGCAATTTGGAATGGAAATTAAGCTTAAAATAGGGTTTCAAAGCTAATTACAGGCTATGGTGTTGCATGAAGGGTGGAGTCTTCAATCTGTGACTTTGTGCTGAGGTGCTGGTGCTGGCAGGGTACAGGCCCCTCACACAAATTCATAGTGTGTGAGAACGGAATGGTGGTTTCTTTCCTCCAAAGTCCTTCAGAGAGGAATGTGAAGGGATGAGAGAAAGAAAAATAGAGAAGAGGGAGTTCTGCCAAATGCTGGAAGCTTCAGATCAGGGTTCTGAGTTGTGTAACTTGAGCCCCGTTGGTAAGTAATTGCAGACTTCTTGTTTCAGTTGCTTCTCAAATTTCAGTCCTCTGCATTTTGATTTCTTACCTTCAGGTTCTTGAGTTCATTATCAAAATGGTATTTCTCATTAAGATCCATCACAGCCATGGTGTGTTTTAAAGTGTCATGTCCAAGGTAGTTAATGAAATAGTTAATACCATGTCTGCTTAGTGCTGTGTAGCCTGTGTGTCATACCCTGCCAGAGGGACCAAAAAGGGACAAACACTACATAATGTGCATCTGGAAAAATAGTTTAGGTTGTACTACCACAGATCCATACCCCACTGTCCTCAGATATCCCTCCTACTTGGCCCCAGGTCTGAAAGGTGTGTCTGTATTGCAGCTTTTCCTAGACTTGGCTGTATGTGGACAGGAAGTTGAAGAGTCTCACCAAGTGATCTGTTTTTTATTTGATTTATTTCTTTTTCCATTGTAGCTTGAGTTGTAAGGGCCTAGTTAGTTAGTAGTATTCACTGGGATCAAGAGCATAGTAAGCTATGCTAACCTAAGCTCTCAGGTCAGTAAAAACTCATTGAGAAGGGAGGAAGTCAGAAATCCCTGTTACAAGCCAGCCCTTTAATGCTAGATTGAGAAAAGTTCTGGAGACCCCCCTCTTTTTCAAGAGGAGCCATCTAGAAGCAATCCTTGAAGCAGCATGTGCTGCTTTGAAGACACCTTAGCTCTCAGTAATGGTAAGCATAGCTGAGCTCTCTGCCTGGTGGAATAAGTTTCTGGTGTTGAATTTCAGTTTCCTAGGAGTCAGACTGTGTCTTCTTCTCTGTAGCCTTGGCAGCAGATATCAGAGTTCAGATAAACTCTACCCCAGAGCTGTCATCCCAGTTGCTCTCTTGTTCTGAGAGACTGTGAGACAGTGGAACACAGACATCTCCTCATCTGTGACTGAAGGCCTTTGCTCATTCAGAGTACTGCTCCTTGGAAAACAGAAGGCTTTATAGGGAGTAGTGAGGTTTAGACTCCTGGAATATAGGCACCTTAGATCAACTCTTCTGGCATACTATCAGTCTTGTGCTAGATGGATGTGCTGGAAGGCATTGTGTTTACTCCTCAGTTGTAGCACTAAGCAGCATCTGAAAAGCTTTCCCTGTACAGGCAAGGGCTCTCATAGATGCTTGGCCTTTGTATTGCAGGCTTCAGCGACAGTTGCCATCCCCAAGGAGCACCATCGTTTTGTGATTGGAAAGAATGGTGAGAAGCTGCAGGACCTGGAGCTCAAAACTGCAACCAAGATCCAGATCCCCCGCCCAGATGACCCCAGCAACCAGATCAAGATCACTGGCACTAAGGAAGGGATTGAAAAGGCCCGACACGAGATCCTGCTTATCTCTGCTGAGCAGGTACTTCAGCCCTGTGATCTCTCTCATGTCACTGTCTGAACGGCCATTTTGGTTCTCTGTGGTGTATCAGATGTTTGTAGCCACTATGGCTGCAGCTAATGGTAACACTGTTGGTGTGAACAGAGATGTGTGCCATTCCACTGGCTGAGCATTGCTTCCAGGTTCTGCACCTTCTGGTTCTCCCTTTTGTCCCTGTCTAAAGTCAGATAAGCACTTTTTGTATTTTGAAGTGAACCACATTAGATGTCAGCTGAGATAAGACAGGAGATTAGAGGTGAATATTTGTAGATGGAAAGGTATGGAGCCTGCAAACTGGAAGGGGTGCTTGGTCTAGAGTGTCAAGCAAGACAGCACTGGGAATTGACCTGCATGTGGCAGAGATGGTAATATCAGCAGCAGTTTCCACTGAGGACTGTTGTGGATTCTTGCAGGATAAGCGTGCTGTGGAGCGGCTGGATGTGGAGAAAGTGTACCATCCCTTCATAGCTGGCCCTTACAACAAGCTGGTGAGTGAGCTCATGCAGGAGACAGGGACACGGATCAACATCCCTCCGCCCAGCGTTAACAAGACAGAGATAGTCTTCACAGGGGAAAAGGAACAGCTGGCCCAGGCTGTGGCTCGTGTTAAGAAGATCTATGAGGAGAAGGTATGGATGGTCCCTAGAGCTTCCCCTCTTCTCCTACCTGCTCACAGCCCCTCTTCCCTTCTTTTTCTACTTTTGTGCATCCCTCAGTTGCATACTCCTCTTGTCAGCTCTTGCTCAGCAGCCCTTGCAGTACGTGGACCTGGCTCTTACCATTTCCTTGCTCTGCAGAGTGGGACGTGGGGTGATTCTGCCAGGGATGTGACAGATCTCCTCCTTTTTGTCTAATGGAAATTAGCAGACTGCAGACAGCTCTCTGGGTGCGTGTTTTCACAGGTGCTGCAAAGGAAGGAGGGGAAGTGTGGAGGCTACAGTGTGGCCAACTGACAGTATCAAAATTGTTACATGAGTAGAAGTTGCTGAAAAGTAAATTTCGCTTCAGTTTACTTACCATTGCTAACGTCACTGTGAATATCCTTGTTGTGGGGTTGTTGGTCTGTTTTTCCTCATCTGTATTTGTACCAGTCTGAATTTCAACACAGGTAATCAGCTTATAGCGTGGTGTTGCATTACAGCACTGCCTGGGGACAGCTGGGCATTGTGCAAGGGCAGGGGTGTGTATGTGGTCTCTTCCATGTAGTGTCCCAGGGAGCTTAAACAGAATTTTTGTATTTCACCTGTAAATTTTTGAGAATAGGCCTTTCTGTAGGCAGGTCCCAAAGATGATAGGGTACTGCAGAAACTCCTGTGCTCACCTTTGCTTTGATCTTTCCTGGGTGCTGAGCTTCACTGCATCTCGTGTCTCTTCCTTTCACTTTTGTCCTTCCCTGCTCCCTTGTGATTGATGCTCCAGTGCCTCTGCTCCTACAGAAAAAGAAGACTACTACCATCGCTGTGGAGGTGAAGAAGTCCCAGCACAAGTATGTCATCGGCCCCAAGGGTAATTCCCTGCAGGAGATCTTGGAGAAAACTGGAGTCTCTGTCGAGATCCCACCCACTGACAGTAGCTCGGAGACGGTGATACTGCGAGGCGAGCCTGAAAAGCTTGGGCAAGCATTGACTGAAGTCTATGCAAAGGTATTGACTGGATGGGCCAGGCCTCCTTTGAAAGCCCCACAAATACATCCCTGGGCACTGACAGGTGGAGGGGGGTGGTCTCTGTCAGGGTGTAAGAGATGCAGCTTAGAACTCAATAATGTGGGTGCAGCATGGGAATTGGAAGTGAATTTTTGTGAAGGCCTCTTCCAGTCTGTCCATCAAACAGCTTCTCTGTCTCTCAGGCCAACAGTTTCACCGTCTCCTCGGTCTCAGCCCCCTCTTGGCTTCATCGTTTCATCATTGGAAAGAAAGGACAAAACCTGGCCAAAATAACTCAGCAGATGCCAAAGGTATGGATGAGCTATTAGCTTAGCACCAGTTAGTTGAATGTGGCTTAATCCAGCTCACTCTCTGTAGAGAGAGAAATGTATTCTAGCATGGATAAAACCAGGGAGAAAATGACACAGATCTTGTAATATTCAGGGGAGCTACTAAATTCTACTGCCTTGAACACTTCCCATCCTATGTTACTTTCAAGCATTGAGTCCTTCAAAGGAAGCTTTATTTGTTAGCATTTGGAGAATTGATGTAGCAGGAAACCTGGAAATGCTGAGCTCAGTGAGCTTCTCCCTCATGAGTGAGATGGTATCTGGAGAAAAGCTTGGTAAGGAACTTCTCCAAAGTCCTTGCAGATTCCAGGACAACACCAACACCTTATGGTCTTGACATTGATATGGCCAAAATTGTAGGTTGCCTACTTCTGAAATCATGTGTACCTGTAGTAGTAGGGATTGCTGGTATAGGCCTGACCGACAGCATTGACCTGGCTTGTGTCTTGGAAAATTCTTACTGGTTTCCTTGCCTTGTGTCTCAAGGTTCACATCGAATTCACTGAAGGAGAAGACAAAATCACTTTGGAAGGACCTACAGAAGATGTGAATGTGGCTCAGGAACAGATTGAAGTCATGGTCAAGGATCTGGTAAGTTGGTAGTACTAGTTCTGGTATATAAGAAGAAAGTGGGGAAAGGTGGGGCAACAGAACAAAGATGAAGTGTAGCTCACATTTGTGGATATCTTTGCTGGTTTAACAGAACTTGCAGAAGGCAGGTTATGTTGCAGGTGAACAAAAACCTTGGTTTAGAAGCTTTTCTTAAAAATCACAAGCACATCTTTAGTCTTTAGATACAGAATAGGAGAGGTTCTCTTTCAGGTACAGCTGGAGAGGCATTTAAGTGCTTTTAAATGTTTCACAAGCATGGTGCTCTCAGCTCAAAGCAGAGGAGTGTTCTGCTCTGCTCACTAGCAGGAAGAGTGCTTGTAGCTGGCAGCTGGAGTCAGTGCCTGCACTGGCAGTGGGCACAGGCAGCAGCAGAGGGGGCCTGCCCTGCTTAGCCCTGTACAATTCTTTGTAGATCAACCGGATGGATTATGCAGAAATCAATGTCGACCACAAATTCCACCGACACCTCATTGGCAAGAACGGAGCTAACAGTAAGTGGGGTGCCTTTCTTATCTTTCTATGCTCAGACTCTCTGTGATTAGTCAATCATATCATTGCTCTCCAGCTCAACCAGAGTGCTGCCTCCATTACATTGCCTCTGCCCTTCTGGAGTGAATAAATGGGCAATGAGGTTTTGGGATGGCTTTAATGTCTTGGAAAGTTGAACAGATAACTTTGCTGTGTCTTGGCAGAATTTTTGTGTTTTGAGGAGGTTGGAGAGTTGTCTTTTTTTTTTTTTTTTTTTTCCAAGTTGGTCTATGTGAATTTCATTTTAGAACTCAGCTGGGGGAGTTGAAATCTGCATGGTGAGTTTCTCTCCAAAAAAGAATTTGGAATTGGAAATTAATGAGTATCTTCTAGTCTAAATATGGTGCTGTCTGGGGAAGAAACATATGCCCCACTCTGGCAAGTGAACTATTGCTTCTAGATGCCATAGTATTAAATTGTACAGATTCCAGTATAGCTCAGGTCTTGCTGAACCCCAGGGTGAAGAGGCACTTTCCCCTGATTCAGCTCCACCCTTCTGGCCTTTCCTCAGAGGGTGATGTACTTCTTAAACAGTCTCTAGTCAAGGTTTTTTGCTTCCAAATCTTGCCCTAGCAGAGTGTGTCACAACAGCCCTTGCCTTGCAGTTAACAGGATTAAGGACCTCTACAAGGTGTCTGTGCGCATTCCCCCGGACAATGAGAAGAGCAACCTGATCAGAATTGAAGGAGACCCACAGGGGGTCCAACAGGCCAAGAAAGAGCTGCTGGAACTCGCTTCCCGTATGGTTAGTGGGATGTGATGGCCTGGAGGGCACAGGGTTTGAGTTCTTGTGTTCCCTAGTAACCTTCTGGTAGAGGTGCATGCCCCTTTTGCCCACTGAGCACTTGGATCTCATGACAAGTGCAAATTCCTCTATTCCCTTGGAGATCCCCTTCTCTGTCAATCTAGAGTGAATTATATCTGCAGGAAAAACATTGATGACAAGTAAGCTGGCAGACAGCAAACTGGTAATTACAATTATGTGGCTCTCCTGCTGAACACTCCATGTAAATTCTATTCTCCACAGGAAAATGAACGCACCAAGGACCTAATCATTGAGCAGAAATTCCACCGGACCATCATTGGGCAGAAGGGCGAGCGGATCCGGGAAATCCGGGAGAAATTCCCAGAGGTAAGGCCTTCTAGGAGATGAGGGCTTCAGAGGGCATATTTCCTACACTGGTAATAGACACATGGTCAGTAAAGTCATAAATGTAGTATCTGTGAGTATGAGCAGTATTTTACTGATATGTGTCTGCTCTTAGAACATTTAATACATGTGAGAAGATGGTTCTTCTGGCCAGAGACAGCTGACATGGTTACCTGCTTCCAAATGGGAAAGGAGATGTGCAGGATCCCCCCAACCTTTGCACATGTCTGACATGACAATTCTTGTATTTGTTTGAGTTGACCTTAAGTGACTGTTTCCTGCAGGTTATCATCAACTTCCCAGACCCTGCACACAAGAGTGACATTGTCCAACTCAGAGGTCCCAAAAACGAGGTGGAGAAGTGCACCAAGTACATGCAAAAGATGGTGGCAGACCTGGTAAGGGAGGCTTCTACCTGCTATTCTCTCTTCCCTGTATGGATAACCCTGGAATAGAACAGAGCTGTAGTGGCTTGGCTAGGGCTGACACACCTCAAGATGAGGGAACTGTGGACATGGTTCTGTGTGTATGGGGGCAGGAAAGTAACACCTGTTATTGAAGGGCTATAGGAGGGTGTACATGTCTTTGCTTAATCTTGGAAGTGTCCCATATGGAGAATTCCTTGGGTTTAAGCCTGTTGTCAGAAGCTTGTTTATCAAGTTCCTGGGGTGGAGCCTCACTTGCCAGGATGGTGTAATCTTCAATTCTACCTTCCTTTCTCTCCTAGGTTGAAAACAGCTTTTCTATTTCTGTTCCCATCTTCAAACAATTCCACAAGAACATCATAGGGAAAGGAGGTGCCAACATCAAGAAGGTGAGATATCTTTCCTGTCTTCACTGCTCATTATGGTGACTGCCTGCAGCAAAATCTCATTCACTGGTTTCCCCTGTTCATTGGTAATGTAAAATAAAACCCCCAAGGCTTTTTTTTCTGACATGGGACACCTCTCAAATGATTTGCTGGGATTTTTTTTGTGGCAGATCCGTGAAGAAAGCAACACCAAAATAGATCTCCCAGCTGAGAACAGCAATTCAGAGACAATTGTTATCACGGGCAAAAGAGCAAACTGTGAGGCTGCTCGCCATAGAATTTTGGCTATCCAAAAGGAACTGGTAAGTGAAACAACTGGCCTGTGGCAGATTAGGGACTTGAAAACATAAATATAGGAGTTACAGAAAACATAAATATAGGAGTTATAGGAGATTTAAATATAGAAATGCTTGTAGTGGGGCGCAGCAGGGGAGAGACAGATATGGATGTCGGTCTGTTCTTGACTCTTCAGCCGAAGTTTGTGGCTGCTCATATGTTAGGAGTGGCCAGTCCCAATTCCCTCTGGTCAGCCATTTCTCACACTCAGCTCTGCAAAGCTCCTGGCAATGTAGGAGTTTGAGGGCAAGCAAAGTCTGTGCAAAGACATTGCTATAGCTTGACTAACACCCCATACTGTCCTGCTTAGGCCAACATCACAGAGGTGGAGGTCTCCATTCCTTCCAAACTCCACAATTCCCTCATTGGCGCCAAAGGCCGCTTCATCCGCTCCATCATGGAGGAATGTGGTGGAGTCCACATCCACTTCCCCACAGAGGGCTCTGGCAGTGACACTGTGACCATCAGGGGCCCAGCCCAGGATGTGGAGAAAGCCAAGAAACAGCTGCTGCATCTGGCAGAGGAGAAGGTGAGCCTTGCCTTACAGGGGAAGAAGCAGATTGCTTTGATTAGCTGTTTCTTTTTGGAGGTTGAAGTGGTTCCCTCTGTCTGCATGGAAGCCTTTGGCATCAGTTGAACAAATCCTCTTTTGAGGGATTTGAGTACAGTTTGGATGATTAAAAGAAAGCTGTACATCTTGTGACAATGAGTTCTCTCATGGGTAGAACTGTCTGTAATGCATCTCTGGCCACCCTCATGGTAAGAGTTAAAGCTCCCTGCTTCTGTGGTTTGAATCTTCTGGGTATCAACACCTCTCTGAAACAGTATACTCTGTAGATCTCCTTCACTTTTTTCTTGATCTTTGCATCTCAGATCCAGTTTTTCCATTTCACTGCATATATTCAGAGTTGAGAGCTTTTGATTACAAGACCTTGCTCTGAGTTGTGACTGACTGGTCATTTTGATAGCAAGCTTTCTAGGGCGAGCATGTGAACATGTTCTCCCTGAGAATTGTTTGGTTGCCTCTGGGAGCCTGGCTTGCAGCAGTTGGTTAGCAAATGATTGCATTGCCTTTTGTGTGGATCAGACCCTTCTCCTAGGGAAGCCTCTGCTCATATTCTCATTGGTCATGCTGAGTGTACAGTTAGGTTTTTGGCCCTGAGAACATCTTTGGGGTAGTGTTTTTAATTTAGGACATTGTGTACCTTTTTTACTTTCAAGGGTGCACTGCATCTACCTTGCTTTTGCAGCACTTTGCATGTGGGTGCAGGTAGCACATCTAAATGCTGATTGTTGGTGCTGATGGACATTTTCTATATATTGACATATTCCATGGGTCTCTGGCTCCTTTCAGCAAACAAAGAGTTATACTGTGGACCTCCGTGCGAAGCCAGAGTACCACAAATTCCTTATTGGTAAAGGTGGTGGCAACATCCGTAAGGTGCGAGACAACACAGGAGCCCGCATCATCTTCCCCACCTCTGAGGACAAAGATCAGGAGCTGATTACTATCATGGGAACAGAGGAGGCTGTCAAAGAGGCACAGAAGGAGCTGGAGGCCCTCATCAAGAACTTGGTAAGAACTTTTTCTGCTTTCTTGCCTCCCACTGTGGCCAAGTGCAGTGAGTCAGCATGAAGGACCTGCTTGTCTTAAACCATTTACTGCTCTTTGTGGGAGCTCAGGAAGATCCTTCCTTACCTTGGAGTGAGGTTGTAAGCTGACTGCTGTTGAGTGCAGCCAGCTCTATCACCAGGACAGGTGGAGTTGACTGGCTGTTGTGTGTTGGCAGGATAATGTGGTTGAAGACTCCATGGTGGTTGACCCCAAGCACCACCGCCACTTTGTCATCCGACGAGGACAAGTTCTCCGTGAGATTGCAGATGAATATGGTGGTGTGATGGTCAGCTTCCCCCGCTCTGGCACCCAGAGCGATAAAGTCACCCTCAAGGGAGCCAAGGATTGTGTGGAGGCAGCCAAGAAACGCATCCAGGAGATCATTGAGGACCTGGTATGTTGCTGAAAAACTGTTTCTTCTGTACTCTGTTCCTTCAGCAGTGTCCTACTTGAACCTCCTGTATGACCAAGCTTTATGTGAACAAGTCCCATGATAGTTCTTGGATTTGGACCTTTGTTGTCAACATACAGGGTCTGCAGACTTTAGATCCTGGCCTGGGGGTAGCAGCTGGCTCCAAAATGGCAGTGCTGTATGAATGATTTTCCTCCTCTGACAATCTTCTTGGGTTTCAGGAGTGGAAGTAGGAGACCACTCTTTGATGTACATCTATCTAGACATTAAAAGATTGGAGCCTTCTTGTGCCTCTCCATGTCTGGCCTTGGGCAGTGGTTGCTTTCAGGGGTTTTCTGCACTGTTAGTATTGGCTTTTGGAAGCAGTCAAGTGTCAAACCTGTTCTCTTTTCTTCTATCCTTATTTTTTTTCATTTCTTCTAATGCTTCCTCCTCTTCAGGGTATTAAAGAGTTTGAGCTTTGCTCTCAGAAGCCTTTAATGTCCTGAGCTGAAGGCAACCTTCTTTAAAACCTCTGCTCTTGTCAGAGAGGAACAATTCTAGGAAACGTTCAGTTCTTCTCCTGTCACCCACTATCTTTTCTGACTTCTCTCCGTGTCCATTTTGGATTTCACCATGCACAAGCATCATGTTTTCTGGTGTGAAGGAGGCTGCATCACAATAGAGCAACTCTGCTTTCCCACAGGAAGCTCAAGTGACAATCGAATGCACCATTCCACAAAAGTTCCACCGCTCCATTATGGGCCCTAAAGGATCCCGGATCCAGCAGATCACCCGGGACTACGGCGTCCAGATCAAATTCCCTGACAGGGAGGAAAACCCAGGTATACCTGTGGATGCACATTTGGATGGTAGTTGGGATGATCAAATAAGTATTGTGTAGCCTACATGCTATACCAGTGGGCATGTTCTACTTAAAATTTATGGAGAGAACTGATCCCTGGTGTTCCTGCAGTGTCCTTGAATCTGGGCTTAGGATTAACCTTGTCCTCTTAGGAAGGGGGTTTCAGGAGGTCAAACTGCAGACCTGGGTATTGTGAACATGTCACTGCAGAGTACAGAGAGGACAAGAACTTACCCTGACAAAAAAGGCTCTTTGGGCTTAATGAGGTCTCTGAGCTCTCACTGGTGGCTGAGCCTTAGGATCTGGAGGAGGAAGATGACGAGCAAGGAGGGGGCTCTGTGCATTGAACATGAGGCTTTCCATGTTTTCAGCCCCTGTTGTGGAGCCAGCTGTGCAGGAGAATGGTGAGGAAGGTGGGGAAGGCAAGGAAGGGAAGGACACAGATCCCAGCTCTCCGAAGAAGTGCGATATCATCATCATCTCTGGCCGCAGGGAGAAGTGTGAGGCAGCCAAGGAGGCGCTGCAGGTGTGTGGCTCTCTCAGCCCCTTACTCTGTCAAGGTGGTGATGCTTGGACATAATTTTTGGTGGTGGTAGTAAAAGCTGCTCAGTCCAGGTGCAATTCAAGTGGTCAGTGATGCTGGCTGTAGAGGGGGTCTGCACTGCTCAAGGGAAGCCCCTCTGCTCTGTGATTTAGCCTGGCAGCTTGAATCATAGTGCCTGACTTTGTAATTACTAGTGCTTGTAAGCAGCCCCAACAGCCCTAAAGCATGACATGATAGTTTTATGGAGCACAGCTGGGAAGTGGAGGAGCGGTTGAGGCTGAGTCATTCCAGATTCAGCAGACCTTGCCATGCTTCTATAGTGATGTTTTTCAAGTCTCTGCTAGACTGAAGCTAAGGATATGAAAACAAACCTGTCCCACAGGTGGGGTTTCAGATGGCTTGTTTCAAAAACATGCAGCAGGACATTTCAGTGTTCTCAGCTGTCCTCTCTTTCTGTCAAATTTGTATCTTGACTACAAGGGAATGTACCTCTGTTCATCAACATGTTCCTTTGGGCAAGTATATGGAAGCTAGAAGACAGAAGTTTTTCCACTTGTAATCTGTGTTCCATCCCCTGTAGGCTCTGGTTCCTGTCACCATTGAGGTGGAAGTTCCCTTTGATCTTCACCGTTACATCATAGGCCAGAAAGGAAGTGGGATCCGCAAAATGATGGATGAGTTTGAAGTAAGTTGTTGCCCTTCCTTCCATATCCTCTGTCCTGGAGAATCTGTAAGTGACCATGTTGGGGCTTTGGACAGTTACAACATACTTGGGTCTGCTGTGGAATCCTAGGCTCCATAATAGGAAAATGATCCCTGTATGTTTTGGACCCTGGATCCAGGGCTTGGTAGGTTTTGTGCTGAAGCTGTACAATCAATGTTGATGTTGTGAGTGTTGCATGACTTGTTTGGTGTCTGCAGGGATTCCTCATCAGTGTGAGAGTTGTTTTCCTCCTGGGCCCAGGGAAACAGCTCTGCTGTGCCTACCAATTCAGGAGAATTCTCCAGAGCCTCTGGGGCTGATGCAGGTTGGCTGCAGTCAGTGTTGTTGAACATGTATTTATTTCCTTGCCTCTCTAAGCCAGTACAGGGGCTGAAGAAAGAGAGTTCTGTTCAAAAATCATCTAGAAATGGTCCCAGGCAACTGACTCCAGGCTTGATGGCCTCCAGAGGTCCTTTACAACCTCAGCCATTTTGTGTTTTTAGGCTGCCTGGGTGGGAGCTGGTCTTGGTGTCAGGGGAGACTAGGGAGCTGCCAGCTTGCAGTCAGAGGCATCACAAGTGATACAAATGAGCGGTGATACAAAATGATAATTGCTATTTGTTACTCAGGTGAACATCCAGGTGCCTGCTCCTGAGCTGCAGTCAGATATCATCACAATCACTGGGCTGGCCACCAACCTGGACCGTGCCAAGCTCGGACTCCTGGACAGAGTGAAGGAGCTGCAAGCTGAACAGGAGGATCGGGTAAGGCCTGTGCCTGTCCTTCCTTCCAGCCAAACATGGCTTCAGCTTCTGGGTCAGACTTCTGGAACACATCATCTTTTAGGGGCACCCTTGCCTGCTCTGTGGGTGCGGAATGGGTTACTCAAAGGTAGCTCATTTACCATGAACTGACAGGAGAGTTTGGGTATGCAGCTTTGGACTGCCCAGTTCTCTCTCACACCTTCATGTACTTTTGAGATGCTGGTGGATGGGAATCTCCCTGTGCTACCAGTCTCTTTACCTATCCTCTCTGAATCTTTATCACAGCTCTGAATAATAGATTAGGGATGAGTTGGGTGGTTGGTTGCTGTTTGCAGTTTCCCCCTGAACTTGGTGAAAGCACAAGACTCCAGTGGATGGATGGCTTGGGTGCTCAGGCATGGCTCTGCAAAATCTGTTCCATGGATCTCAGAAGCCAGAAGGAAATGCTGTGACTTTAGTGGACATGACTGAAACAGCCATGGTGTGTTCCCTGTTCTCATTCTGCTTCTCCTGTTGCAGGCCTTGCGAAGCTTCAAACTGACAGTCACTGTAGATCCCAAGTATCACCCTAAAATCATTGGGCGGAAGGGAGCAGTGATCACCCAGATACGCACAGAGCATGAGGTCAACATCCAGTTCCCTGACAAGGATGATGAAAGCCAGGTGAGAGATCAGACAGAGTGCAATGATGGCTAGTGGTTGTGTCTGAGCGTTTTCTCTAGAGCTCTGAACTCTGTCCACTGCCTTTGGATAAGGTGGGTGGTAAAGGGGATAAGGAGGGAGAAAGCTTGCTTGTGAGCTTGGTCTCTCACACATCTCTGTGCCCCAGGCCCAAGACCAGATCACCATTACTGGCTATGAGAAGAACGCTGAGGCTGCCCGGGATGCCATCATGAAGATCGTTGGTGAGCTGGAGCAGATGGTTTCTGAGGATGTGACCCTGGACCATCGTGTTCACGCTCGCATCATTGGTGCACGTGGAAAAGCCATCCGCAAAATCATGGATGAGTTCAAGGTGAGCAGTGGGGCAATGCCACACAGGTCAGGCTGGTCTGGGCCGCCACATTGTCCTGTGTAAAGAGCTTGGTGCTGAGTGAGGCTCACATCTTGTGTTTTTTGTGTCTTGTGCCTGTTCAGCATCTTCAGCTAGAACAGACGTGAAAGAAAAGCCAGTGCTGCCCTGCCCACCTTCAATTCCACCGTATTCCACCTTCAATTCCAGCGTATGAGCAGCATCCCTGGCCCAGGGCACCCTGCTGTGCCCAGGGTACCTGGGCTGCCTGGACACCATGGTCAGACACCAGCTGAAGCATCCCCACACCACCTCAGCTATGAGTGATGTTTCTCTGGGAGCCAGGCCAGGAGCTTTTCCTGTTTTGCTGGAACCCAGACAGAAGTGGAACCTGGGAATGCTTCCTTGGTGCTCTGGACTAGCCCTGCAAGCAGCACTGAGTTCTGTCCCTCTCTGGGTTTTTGCCCTTTTGCTGCGTTTCTTGCAGACAGGGTCCCTGCTGATCTTGAGAGAGAGGAGGAGGTGTGGTATGTCAGCTACTCTGATTACTGGAGGTGGGCAGCCAGGCCTCTTGCTGGGAGGCTTTGCAAGGAGGCTGTCTCCAGACCCCCCAGCTACTTGAGTTCAACTCAGGGAATTCCTCTAGGCCACTGTGAATCTCCTTGACTTTGGGAATCATGGCATATTCTCAGAGCTGTGGATGTGGCAAGGTTGGCTGGCTCTGGGAAGGTCAGGGACCTCTGCCCTTCTAGCATACGGCATCAGCAGCAGGCTTTACTGCAGGGGCAGCAGTGAATGTGAATACTGAGGGATGGGATTTTGGAGACTGGCATTTTTATTAGGATCAGTTATTGAAACAAACTGGTTCCCAAATGAGCAGCCCTTGGGTTTGGTCCTGTCTTGTTTAGATTTCTGGCACCCATCTGGGTGGCAGGGTGTGAGAGAGCAGAGTGCTTGTGCATGGGGTGCACTAGGCCAGCTCTCTAAAGCAATTGTCAGCCAGGATTATTCTGTGGCAAACACAGAAAGCTTGCTGTGCTTTGTGGCGGTGGCTCAGTGGTAAAAATGCTTGCAGCAATGTGAGGGCACTGTCTGGAAATGCAGCCACTCTCCTGCCTCTGCTGTAGGAGCTGCTCAGAAAACTGTGAGCTTCTGGGAGTGGGAGCAGCAGGGGCTGCTGGAAATTGGGTCCTTACTACAGACTGCTCTGCTTTCCTCCCCAGGAAACTGGGCAAGCTTTGGGGCCAGCTATATATATAGCTGCTCACCCCTCAGTGTCTGAGCTGTGGAGGTCTGAAACAGACTTGTGGCTGTGAACAGACAATAATTAGGGCATCAGTGACAGTGATCTGTGATTCCATTCCAAGGGTCATGGGTAGTCTCTGGCATTTCAGATGTGAAGATAAAAGTCTCGTGCTGTTCTTGTGTTACAGGTGGATATTCGCTTTCCCCAGAGTGGAGCTCCTGACCCCAACTGTGTGACTGTGACAGGACTCCCTGAGAACGTGGAAGAAGCTATTGATCACATCCTGAATTTGGAGGAGGAATACGTAAGTGTTCAGCAAATCTGTGACGGGGCTTAGCAAGAGCTTCCCCTGCCACAAAGCTGGATGTCTGAGCTATGTCCATGTGGTGTTTTTTTCACTGCATCGGAGAAATTGAGCCCTGTGCCGCCTCCACTGCAGCTGTCCCTCAAACCAGCTGGACTTGCCCCCTCTGTCCAGGAGAGGACATTGAATGAGAATGCTGGGACACCCCAGGAAATGCATGTTCTTGCCTTGTAGCAGCTTGCACCAGTTAAAAGTCTGCACTCAGGCTAGTGCAGACACACCGTTTTTGGTCATTGTAGAACAGGCTGGTGAGTTTGAACAGGTTGCAGTGTGGTGAGATGGAGGAGGTGGGCATTTTATTTCAGTTTGAGGAGCTATCCAGATCCCCCCCTCATTGGTTGTGTTACTGCAGCTTGCAGATGTGGTGGACAACGAGGCAATGCAGGTGTACATGAAGCCCTCCTCACATGAAGAGTCCAAGGCCCCATCCAAGGGCTTTGTGGTGAGAGATGCCCCCTGGGCCACTGTCAACAACGAGAAGGTGAGTGCTGTGCTGCAGGCGAGTGGCATAGGGTGTGGGGACACTTCTGTCTGTGCTGGGGACACAGAGCACTCTCTCTCCTTGGTGACAGAGAAAGCAGCTTTTTGCTGCTCTTTGTGGCCTGAGCACAGGCCTGGGCTCTCCTGTCCAGCTTTCAGAGCACTTTCCCAGTGTCTTGTCCACTCTGGCTGTACCACTGTGGAGTTGTTGAGCAATGGGGGATCCTTAGCAGAAAGTGTTCTGCCAGGTTGTGTTATTTTTAGGGGTAGGGATAGGGCCTGGGACTTGAGACTCTTGCTGAAGCACAGAACTGGCTCAGTGTTTGCAGCTCTGAGTTGAGACAAGTGGCAGCTCATCCTCAGCTGCCCCAGTGCTGCTCCAGTGTCCCAGTTACTGAGCTGGGACCCTTGGAGCCCTTTGCACCTTATCTGCATCTTCCTCAGTGTCACCTCTAGGGTCCTGGGGCCACAATGATCCTTTTTGTCCCTTCCCCATTGTCTCTTCTCCTGGGATATCAATGATGCTGCTTAGCTCAGGGCCTCACCATGTAAGTTTGCAGCAGGGCAGGAACTTAACTTGTTCCCTTTTTGTTTGCTCTAGGCCCCTGATATGAGCAGTTCTGAAGACTTCCCCAGCTTTGGGGCTCAAGTGGCCCCCAAGACTCTTCCCTGGGGACCCAAACGATAATGACCTGGAAGCAGAAATTCCTCCAGCCCGCTGACCTGACACTAACCTGCCACAAATACTTCCTGTCTGAAATCTGACCCAGCGGCTGGAGCACAAATCAATTGTCCCAAGAGGTCTCCTAATGGTGTCTGGAGTGCTAGACCCCATCCTGCTCCCCTCAGCTATCACCGTGTCTAGGACCCACCCTCCTCTCTTGATGGATATTCTTTCCTCCTTTGGAACAAGACTTCCACTCAGATTCAAACACTAAATGTGTGTGTTTTTGTTAGAAACTTCATAATTGACTCCAAGTGGCTAAGATTTGCAGCTTCCCAAGCGCTAGCAGAGCAATCTGCTCTCTTGAGCATGTCTGACTAGGCATTCTCGCCTTCATTAGGAGACCTCCTTTACTGTGGCTAGGAATCTACTTCCTGTCTCATGACCTCAGGAAATAAATTTCCTTGACTTTCTAAAGCCAAAACGTTTGCCCTCTTTCCTTTGTGTTTATCCCAGGCCTTACCTTACCTTTGTAGAGTGCAATCAACTTTTTTTCCTTTTAACTGCCAAAAAATCATTTAATGCTGATAGCTGACTGTGGGGAGAGCTTAAAATAATCTATAAGGTCAGAAACCTGATTTTTAAGAAACAAAACCTTCAATAGGCTGTAGAGACAACAGAGATGGAAGGGGCCAGAACAACGTATGGCTACCCTGGTCAGGAAAACACCCGTGAGCGCAGCGAGCGCACGTCCCTGCGCCGCACTAAGCACAGCCCCGGCCTGCACACTTGACCAGTCTTCCAGTGCTTGATGACAGCCCCCACTCCTTGTTCCCCTTCCCAGCAGTGTGAGCAGGCAGGAGAGCCAGCACGTGGCAACGTGGCTGGATGAGACAGGTTTGGCTGGGCCGAGGTCGCTGCAGTGACACGGCTCAGGAGCAGCTGGTGGGACGCACAGCCTGGAGGAGCTGCAGCCTGCTCTTAGTGCTGGAGCAGCTCTGCGTGAGCAGCAGTCACACCGTTCCTGTTGCCTTCTTTCTACCTCAAACATCAGTATGATGGGGGCCTCTCGATGGTCATGGGTTAGCAGCTACTCCAGCTGTCTCCTGGGCAGCCATAGCAGAAGCGTGGAGGAAAAGCAAGAGGAGCCTTGTGTCTCTGCACAGCTGTGAGAGCTGCTCCAGAGGGAAGCAGAGCATGATGGTGCTGAGGCAAGCTGTGAATTTGTAGGAATGCATGCTGAGCTAGCACAGGGCTTGGCCCCAGGGCCATGGGTGCAGCTGTGCCCTAGTCCTGGGCTGCAGAGGTTGTGTGAGCCAGGCTTCTGCTCCAACAGCATTGGGGGTTGATGTGTGTGCTGAGCCCTCCTGAGACCTTCATCATGTGGTAGAGGGTGATCCATGGTCTGTACTCGGGGCCACTTGCACCTGGGCCCTGCCACAGCTTGCTCAAGAGTGTTGTGTCTGAGCTCCTCCAGCAAGTAAGAGGAAAACCACGTCTTTATGGAGGGAGGCGTTGTAGCGTGGGGTTTTTGTGTGCCCCCACTTCCCTGCATCAGTCCTACAGAGCTTGTAGTCTGAGCCATTCCTCTGTCCCAGCTGCTTCAGCTCTTGGACAAGCAGGAGTCCCTAGCCTCTCTTGTCTAGTGCTACTGACAGAGCACAACTGTGGCAGGCTGAGCTCAGCTGCCTTGCCTTTCCCTCCTTGGGACAGGCCAAACATGCCGATGCTTTTCCTTCCTGCGCCAGCTCTTCTTGGCAGAGACTGCTATGCAGAAGTCAAACCAAAACCTCACAGTGCTCTCCTTTAGTGTGAGAACCAAGTGAAACGGACCATGGCCCCTTTGGGGTGCCTGGTTGCCCCTGAAGGACAGGGTGGCCTTGTCTCCAGCATGGGAGAAGGGGAACTAGGGTGGTACCTTCCCATCTGCATCTGTCAGAAAATGGTTAATACCCTGTAGCTTAGGTCTGCCCTGCATCACCAAGCTTATCACCCCCTCCTCCTCTTAATGCCCCCCTGCCCTCACCAGTTGCACAGCAAGGCTTGAGTTACATCCAGGGCACTCACTGCCTTGGGCTCATGCCCCACAGCCCAACCTTCCACTCTAAAGAAGGTCATGAAGTGATTGTACCTAGTACTGTCCCCCCACCACCCTCCTTCCGCAGCAGACTGTGGCATGTGTCCATTTCTTCTCTTTGACGTCTTCCATATTGTTTGTTTCCATAGCAATGATCCCTTGGCCTTAACTTTGGAATTTGGAGACTATATGCAAACATGTAAAAAGGCTCATGAGTATGGATGACACTGGAATTTTATAAATTCTAAAATAAAACCTGAAACAGCTTGGAGTGTGGTGGATATTATTTCTGCTGTGGGGTGAGATCTGAGACAGCCCATGCTGGGCTAGGCTTAGCCAGGGATTCAAGGACATCAAGTTTGCACACCTGAACCTTTGCTGTGGCCATGCCCTTGAAGGGCTGGGGCTCACATGGCTAGAGATGAGTCCAGGGAAGGGGGTGAGAGTGGGAACGGGGCAGGGGCTGTGCCCTCCTCCTAGGGAAACACAAACCTGCTTGCCTCCAAGCAGCTGGTGCCAGGGATGCTGCTGGTGTAAGGGAGGAAGGGAAGGCATCAGCCAGGGTCCCTCTTGCTTTCAGCCCTTTCAACCAGAGTCTTTTCCAGGCACTGTTCACACTTCATCTTAACCTCCACAGCCCCAGGAATGTCAGGAACCAGCCATGCACTCTCACATCCAATAACCCAAATGCTGGAAGTGGATGGGAGGTGTGGGTTGGCTGCCATGATGAGTCCTTACCCCTGCCCCAGCACCACACTCTGGGCCACCCGGTTGGCCTCAGCAGCTGGTACCTCAAAGGTGATGATGACACCTGAGCAATCCAACCAGCAGCTGCCAGTAAGAGGGTCAGGCTGCCATCCTGGTGCCTCAGTGCTCTGTATGTGAGGGAGCAAAGAGCAGCAGGTACTGACCCAGCTTTCTAGCAGTTACTCTGCTCCCAGCCTGGCGTGCCAGAGCAGAACCAGCCCTCAGGCAGCTTCTGCTGGGACTCAAGTCCCACCCGGCCCCAGGGGAGTTTATTCTTCACAAAAGCTCCTCCCTCCACAATGGCGTCCAGTGACACAGCCACGTCCACAGCCCTGGCATGAGTAAGGGCTCCCAGGACCTCAAGGAAGTGGCTGGACAGCGTGGACCTGGCTAAACAAAATGTTTGCTGTGGCAGAGACAGAGAAAGGCGAAATCCGAGCCTAAGGAAGGAGGAGCCAGCCAGGCAAGAGTGGGCTCCGCCTGCGTGGGTGGTGCCTTGCAGGACAAAGTCCCATGGTGCCTGCACCTAGGTGAAGTTCACGTTGCTGTGCAGACTGCTCTTGTGGATGTACCTGTAGTATGCATGAGGCAGAAAACCAGAGGTGAAGCCTATCAGGAAGGCCTGGAAGCAGGGAGATGTGCTGCAGCAGATCCTGCTGGGGGACACCCCATCCCCACCCTCCTTCATGCCCTGTGCTTCTAGGGTGGCTTTCTGCCTCTCCTCGCCCTCAGCCTGACAAAGCCAGACATGACACTGGTCTGGGACAGCAAAGAGCTGTTCTCTTCCCCCAGTTATTGCCAAACAAGGCCCAGAGCATGACAGCTGCCCACTGCTTGTGGCTGGAGCTGCACCCCGAGCACTGCTGCTCCCCTCATCACTCTACAACACCCAAGTGAGTTCTCCCCCATTCCCTTACTCCACCTGCAGCCCCGCCTCTGCCTGCCCAGCACATGCTGCTGATGATGGCCAGGTGAGTCAGAACCTCCAGGATGGAGAACCAGATGCCAATGCCCCATGCCCACTCAGCCACCGGCCACCAGTGGTCACAGATACACCTGTGGGCATCCAGGCAGATCTCCACCCAGTTACTGAGCAGGTCAAAGGGGTGTGCCAGTGGACAGGCTGCCACAAAGATAGTGATGAAGCCAAAAACCGCCAGACTAGGAGTAAGAGGAGGAAGAGGAGCAGGGAGGGACAGACTGAGATGACAGCACCAACTGCAACATCTCATGGCCCCCCTCTGTGGGGAGCGGGGCAGCCCTTCTCCCTCCAGCCCCTGCAGGCTGCTCAGGCTGCAAGCTCCTTCCTCTGGGGGACTCCTGCAGTTCCTGCCTCTCCACAGCAGCTTTCTCTCTCCCAGATCCTCTCAGCACTCCCCAGCCTGAGGTCAATCCCTATCCATCTCCAGGTACTCTTCATGCAGCCCTTCAAACCCCCAGCAGCTGGTGGTCCAGAACTCAATGTGTCTGCTCCACCGGGGCTGGCTCCTCCTCCTCACCCACCTTCTTGGCTGAGAGGAGTTTCTGCTTGTGCCACCAGCACTTCAGCTTTCTGGAGGAACAAAGAAGAGCCACCATGTCCTCTGCCACTGATCATGCCCTTGGCATCCTGTGTGAGCTCAGGGATGTGGGATTGCCCTGGCAAGCCAGGGCATTCTCACAGGATGGACTTGTCTTTACAAAGAAGCTGTGGGTCTGCTGGTAGGTAAGACCAGCACTGAGAGATAAAAGAAACAATGGGATGGATTCCACTGATTGATGAAAGGAAAAAAATATTTGCCTTTACAAACAAACTGTAGGTTTGCTGATAAATGAAATTGGATACTGAAAGATGAAAGAAGCAATGAGGAAAAATCATTAATCCTATAAGAATTAAAAATTAAAAGGGAGGGTTATACATTAGAGGGGAATCTTAGGTATCAAGCATTCTGGGAAGTCTGTACCTCTCAAGTACCTCAGTCAATGGGGGAAGAGAGAGGGAAATGCTGGGATAAAAGGGAGGTTGCATCCTCCAAAAATTGGAAAGACCCCAGGGGAATGCTCCATGGCCTCTCCCTTTATTTGAATCAAGTAAAAGGACTCCTCTGTCTTCTTTTTGGACATAAACCTCTGGTGTTTGTGGATTAATTTTCCTGACATTTGCTTCCCCACCATGATGATCAGGAGCTCCTGTGCCATCCCCACAGAGTATCCCCTTGGGCTGCCCTGAGGGACCCTCAGCCTGCTGGACACAGCGCTCAGACCCCACACATGGGAAGCCATTCCCACAGCCCACAGCAGCTGGGAAGGGCAGTGCAGGATCTCTCCCACCTGGCACTCAGCTCCTCATTGCAGATCCCCAGAAAGCTCAGGTGTTTCTGGGACAGCTGACACCTGCAGGAGCCACATCAGAGCTGTGAGTGGACACCCCAGGTACTGAGTCCAGGAATGCATCCAGAGCAGCCCCAGGGAAAGAAGGGCTTATCTGGTTCACACAGAGCCCTCTCCTTCTTACCAAGGGCTGATGATGGTCCCAGACTGGGACCAGTTAGCCAACAGCCACTTGACACTGCCCTCAGTCCCAGGCATCCTGTGGCCATACGAGGGCTCCCACTCTCTGATGGGACAGTCCCCCTGCCACAGTGCTCCTTGCCCATGATGGCAGCAGCACTCCCCTCTCCTTTAGCCCTGCCCAACGACCCAGGAACCTGCTTTTCAGGAGCCAGGGAAAGAAGGGGGAAGAGAAGCCAGGGAAGAGCTCAGAAGTAAAATTAAATGGGATCCCACAGCTGTCCATGGGACAAAAGCAATCACTGGGGGATCACTGGGTCCCCTGGAAAGCAAGGAGGCTGCAAACCCCATGAGAGCCCCACAGAAATGCAGAGGGACACCCAGGAGCACTGGGGCACTGTCCCCCTTCGCCAGCTCAGCTGCAGAGGCAGCCAGAGCTGGAGCTGCTGCACAGGAGCAGAGCAGGCTCAGGGTGCACTCAGCAGCAGACAGGGCACCTCCTTCCTCTCCAGATAGTCATGTGCTGTGGGGAGAAGTGACTCCAGCAGAAGATAAAGGATAAAGCTGCTGCTGAACACCTGCTGATGATCCCAGGAGAAGAACACAAACACATCACAGCCCTGCAAGCCCTGGCTCCCCTCCTGTGAGAGGCCCCCATGGCAGGGCACGTCCTCCCCTGGATCCCATAATCCATGAATCAATTGATCCATGAATCCAATTGATTCATGAATCCATCAATCAATTTACCACAAGGAGGTAGAAATCTGGAGTCAGATCATTTGGTACCTTTTCTACGTGTATCCCAGCAGAGTGAAGCTTGTCCAGAAATTTCTTCCTCCAGGTCCTGTGGATGGCAGCAGATCTCTCCTGCAAGTGCCTGTTCTCACAGCTGAGAGCTCAGCTCCTGGGGGATGTTTCCCACACCAGGACCAAGTCTGAGGCAAGAAAAGGGATCTCATGATGGAACCCAAAGCCATGTTTGTCCTGCATGTCTCTCTTCTCCAGGACTTGGTGCTCTTGTGGGGCTGGGCATTGTCTTGGGAGCTGAGGAAAGGACGTGCTTGCTCTGGAGGGGGCTCCAGCTGCTTCTCTTGGGTGTTCCTAGCACAGGAAGCTGGGAGATTTTATTAACAGGACTGAGGACCTGTCTCGTGAAAGGGAAGGGCTGGAGCACCTGAATAGGATGAGTAGGATGAGTAGGATGGTGCCTGCCAGGGCTTGGGGGTCCAGTGCCCTCTGAACATGATGTATGAACCAGCTGCCAGCTCCAGCCATGGAGCACTGGGGCTTTTCCTGTGCTCCTCAGCCTAGCAGACCCCCTCCTGCCCTGGATGGAAAGGATTCAAACTCCAAGCCAAGGCTGTCCTCATGCAGCTGTTGCTGTAGACATTGGCCATGCTCTTCTTGTCTGGGGCTAAAATCTTTTACAGGGCCACACTGTCCTGCTTAATATTCCCAGTCTCCAGCTGAAGAAGGATTCATTCCACTCATTCAAAGATTCAAATTCATGTCAGATCAGAATGAAAACTACCACAAGAGCACATTTTCAAGCACCCCTCCTGTTTTCCTTGTTCCCCTGGACTGATGACATGCCTGTTGGACAAACACAGCAGCAGATGGCAAGTGCTTCCCAGAGTTTTTCAGCTGCTGGAGAGATGCAGTTCAATGGCCTGGATCAAACACAGCTGCAGAGGGACAGCAATACCACACTGCCATCTTCAGTAGAAGCAGGATGTGATTCAGATTCTCTGATGGCAAACACTGTCTGCAACAAAGTGATACCAAACTCTTACCTTGCTCACCATGAATATATCAAAACCAGTTTGTCCCCAGTCCTCTCATGAGCTTGTAGCTGTGTTTAAAGACATGAGTACAAAAAGGCTACTCCCCCCAGTCCCGTGTTGTACCACTGGGTATTTAGCACTGACTCATACCTGGTAATTAACGTGGGTGGGGATCTCCGTCAGATCTTTTTTCACGTTTTTACTGTTGAGCCTTGATCTGGACATGGAGCTTGCAAGGACATTCCTAACCTGAACGTGTGTCAGAGTCAACTGTGGTCAGCAAGTGGCTCACATGTCTTCAGTCTGCTGCAAAAACTTTCTGGTAAAACCTCCCTCACAAAATAAAAACCCACAGGTACACTGAAGGCTCTTGTGTTAAGATTTAATAATAATAATAATAATAATAATAACAACATTTCAAAAACAATGAGTGCATTGTACACGAGACCTGGTTTCAGTGCTTTTTGTTGACTATTTGCCCTGTGTGTGTCAGTGTACTGAAGACCTGGGGTGTGGTGAGTGGATAAAAAACCCCTCTGGGACATTTCTGGGAGGAGGGCAGGGGAGAGAGGGCAGCAGGAGGCTCAGAATCGAACGAAGGTGGCGTCGATCTGCCGCACAGTCGGGAGGGCCAGCATGATTTTACGCCGGTACTGGGGGTCCTTCTGCAAGGGGTTTCGCTCCAGGTAGACAGTCTCCAAATTCTTGGCTCCTTTCAGCTCATCCAGGTCACTCCAGCTCTCAACGAGGTTGTCATTCATCTGCAGAGCACACACAGGCACGTTCACACCCACAGGTACCCCCAAAAAAAGGAAAGCAGTCGTGAGACTGCATCACTGCTACCAGGGCACCACTGCTGCACAGGCTTCATGCTCACAAACACCTTGGCTACAGGATCCTTCTCACCCTGGAACCTCTGAGATGAGCTTTGCTGTCTCAGCACTAAACTCAACTCCTCCACACTGTCTTGGCTGCTGGTCAGATGCTCCACCCATCAGACAGCAGATCCAGTCCAACCACTGTGCTAGGAGAGACTCTGCAAGGCACCAGGCCAGTCTCTACACCATCTCCCCCTCCACTGTGCATTTATGGGCTGGAAATCTTTATATTATCATTTATTTCCACCCTGACATCCATCTTTAATGACTTCTCAGGAAACATTAAAAAAAGGTCATGAACTGACAAGAAAAGCAACATTTTCCTCTCTCCTCTACAGAAATTTCCCTGCAAAAACTGCTCCTACACTCCAGAGGAAATGCCAAGCTCTCTGACTTGGGTTCTTCTCCTGCCTCATTGTTGGCTCAGCAATTGCACACAAAGGAATGACACACAGCTTCAGCTGTCCAACAAGGAAACAAAGCTGCAAGGTGGCCACAGTCTGTCCAGCCCTTTGCTTTTGGATACAGAGCCACTACAGCAATGCCACCTTCAAATAAAATATAAAAAAAACTCCTTGGATTATCTCATTCTACTACAAGTCATCACAATGTTACTTCAACCAAGTCGCTCAGCCTTCAGATGTCTCAGTCCCTCCATGGGGGATGTGCTACTGGGAAACTGCTAGAAAACTATCACAGTGTCTGGGATTTTGAATTCTGTTTACTTAAGCTGTTAAAGGATATTTTTATGTGGCTTCAACTGTGCAGTCAGTGAAAAAAAAATGAATCGGGAGATACAACACTGGTTTTCATTGAGAATTCTGCCCTGCTCCTTTTCAAACAAATCAGTTTTTTTAAATGTAGTGTTGAAGTGGAACAAAGCCAGGAGGGCATTTTCTGCACTCAGCTAACAGATCTCTGCTCTGACAAAGGACTCTAAACACACTGGTGTTTTTTGCAAAGGAATCCAGAGAAGTTCAGCTCTGGCCTGTCCTTTCAGTAGAAGTGCAAACCAGTGCAGACACCTCCTTATAAAACAAAGCAACACCAAAGATGAAGACAGGAGGAAATTGCAGGGGGTCAGGACAGGCCCCACACCAGCCACACTGCACTGCCTCACCTCTGCTGCCCTAAATATGCCATGTTAAATGTTCCTTAACGAGTTCCTTACAGACAGGCATGGCCAGGTAACACTGCTGGCTGTCTCAGCCACACTGCAAGATGAGGAAAATGATCTAAAGAGATCCAGACTCCAAACTCCAGCTGGGTTTCATCTGAAGCTGCTTTCCACTCCTTTTCTCTCAGCATCTGCCCAAGAGTTTAAATAACTCCAAATGACAGACATTATACAGCACAGCTCTTATTCTCAGCCTTGAAAGCAGAAACTCTACAAGAGCTAAAGCACATGCCAGATCATGAACATCTGCTGCTGCTTCCCCATTTTTTCACATCAAGAACATTTGTACACAGCTCCCAAACATGGCACAGTGCTGATGTTTCAGCACAGGGTATCTCTGAATTTCCTGACCTGACTTAGGGATGCCAGAGAGCTCAGCAATCCAGGGTGCCAGAAAGAAACAGAAGCAACCCTAAGCTGTTACTTGCCTCATAGGAATGGAGCCAGAAGTTGGTTTTGTTTTCTTCATGTTTATAACACCATAAACATACCAACTCTGCTCTGAACAAGCTCTGTGCTTCCCCTGGTACCTGTCATGCTCACTTACAGAAAGTAGAGCTGCAGAAACAGGTCATGTGGGGCTGTTTCATAACCAACCAGAGCATGAAGGCAGGGCCCATTTCCTAGGCAGACACAGGCTTCTTACCACTCAGCAAAGCTCTGCAAAGAAATTTTTAAGCTCTTCCCTTTCCCTAGGGGAAGCCACCACACACTCTATCCATGCAGACTGTCAAGACCTTAAAGCTGATCACCAGAACTAGAGGAGCTCCCTCCAAGGCACACATGTCCATATGCTGCCTCTCAGAAGGGATTCCCTCTCTGTTGCACAGAGCACTCTGGGGAACAGCTCTGGCCTGTGCTTACCCAGAACTCCTGCAGCTCTGTTAGGTGACTGATATTCTCAATCTTCTTAATTCTGTTGGCTGCAATGTCCAGCATTGTGAGTTTATTCTAGACAAAGCAAACACAAAAACATTAGATCTGATTTCCTTTCATCTTCTCTGTGCCACTTTTTCCAGGCCCAGAGTTGGAAACTGTCAGGAGCAGACACATTATTGCCAGCTGCTCCCATTCAGCTCAACTCTTGCTGCCCATATATAACAAGGAAGATTGTTTTCAATTAAGCTGGGCTACTGACCCCCAGAAGCCATATGACAAAAATGAAGACAGTTACTGGCTGGATGGCAACTGCTAGCCAAGGGCTCCTAAAAAGGGCTCACTTTTTAAAAGAGCCAGCTTTCCTCAAAGTACATCAAGAGAATTAAAAATTGGATCCAAAGTGTCCCCTTGAGCAAACTCTTAGCAGCAGGAAACTCAACAATTTTAGAAAAACTTTTGCTGGGTGAGAATGAAAATGATACAGGCTTCCATTAAATCCATCCCATCCAAAAAGACAGACATGTACACTGACAGGAAGGCAAGCTGCATGCCATGGCTGGCCTCTCTTACTCCCAGCTCCAGTTTGTCCTATTGAAAAGCACTCATGGTTATCTACCAGCTGCTGTCTGAAAGGCTGCAGCAGCCAGCCAGCTGTGTCCAGGAGCCTTCTCATGGCTGAGGATCAGCCAGACTACTGCTTCAACCACATCTCCCTTCCCCACATCACAAAAACAATTCTATTCCAGAATATCTGGAGGATCTTTACCCACACGAGATACTTTAACATGCAACAAACACTTGGATATTTGTTAAGCCACTAACACAAGCAGCTCAAGGCAACAATTGTGCTGCAGAGTCAGCAAAAGCCTGCTCACATTGTTCTCCAGTCCCTCGATGACTTCGATGCCGTTGTGGCTGAGGTACAACTCCCGCAGATTCACCAGGCTCTGCAGCCCCTCAATCTTGGTCAGACGGTTATTCTGGAAGTGCAGCAGCTGTTCAGTACCACTCCAAACAAACCCAAACCCATGGGACTCACTGGGGGATAATCATTTCTCTAAAGTATGGCTGGGAAGGGGAAATAATCTGCTTGGGCCCATGCTGGAACCCAGAAACCTGGGAGTTTTGAGCTTTCTGTGCTTTCTGGCACTGACCCCCTGGAGAAAACTGCTTGTGACATGAGGCCTTGGAGAAGACTCCAAATTTGAGTGATGGAGTTAGAATCACTGGTGTGTAGTTAAATAGAAGTGTGTGCTTTCACATGGTGAAGGGTTTTGGAATTTGGGGTTTTTATAATACAGTAATAGGTATGGGACAAGATGGAGGTTCTTGGGTGCTGTCTCTTTCTGTCTTCTTCCTTTTTCTTCATGATTTCAGGCAGTAGTTTCTGGTTGGACAGTCAGTGCTGCACTGAGGGTCACAGGAGTTTGGTTATTGGGTCAAAAGTATAAATAACATAGGTATTAATTCTCTATTGGACTGTTTAGCTTTAAAAGACCTTGTAACTAGCTGGATTCACCTCCATTTTGCTCACTTTTAGCTGGTAGCTAGAAGTGCTGCAGAACTCTCTGTACTTTAGATAAGATTTAACAAACAACCAAGTCCAAATGAGAAAATTCATCTCCTTTGTGTTTTAATCCTGACTCTGAGTGAAGACAGAAGAAAATGAAGACAAGCCACTAATTAGGTGGTGCCCATACCCATTACAGGCCTACACTGATCTTGTGAGCTCAACTGTTTGATCTCTGCACCACTGATGCATGAGGAAGTTCCATGGGAGTCCCAGTCTCCAGCAAGAATCAGACTCTGACCTTTCCATGAAAAGTTGCAGCCTGAAAGTTTTTGGCCTGGTGTCTTCACAAACAAAAGGCCTATGCACAAAAATTGTTCATTTTGTAGGTCTTTACAAATGGGGTGGTCAGAGAAGAAGTTATACCACCTTAATCACACTGCACTCTGCTGTAGCTAATTCTTTATGTCCTACAGAATAATGGCACATGCAAGTGCCACAGCAGGTAGTCAGTGTGCCTTGCCAGCAGCTTTAAGAGATACCAGAATGCACAAGCATTGTCATATGGATAAGAAGGAGACTCAGTGAAAGAAATGAGCTGAGTATCTTTAACTCCACCTTTCAAAAAGGAAGAAGCTTTTCAAAAGCTTAAGGACAGACTGCATTCAGCACAGGCTTGTTCACATTTCTTGCCTCTTCAGTAGGAAGGCAGTGACACTGAGCCACTGTCATTGTAAGGACCACCTGGCACAACATTTTCAATGCTATGGTAATACATTAGGAAACAGTGTTCCAGGAAGGAAGTAGGGGATAACATTCTTTTCCTGTTCTTTCTTCCATAAAAATCAAGTAATTGTTTTATAATTTTATCAGTGTCTGTCAATCTCAAGTAGCATGAAAGGATGAAATAAGACAACACAAAGAATATCACACTTCTTCCAGCACAGGAGTTTGACTCTAACACTGCAGACCTGCTAATGGGGGGCTTACAGGAAGGCTGGAGAGGGATTTTTCACAAATTTGCAAATGGGAATGGCCTTAAGCTGAAGGAAGGCAGATTTAAATTAAATGTTAGGAAGAAATTCTTCTCTGTGAGGGTGGGGAGCCTGGCACAGGGCACCCAGAGAAGCTGTGGCTGCCCCTGGATCCCTGAAGTGTCCAAGGTGGGAGCTTGGGATGCAACCTGGGATGGTGGAAGGTGTCCTGCCCATTTCAGTGGGGTGGATCAAGATGGTCTTTAAGGTTCCTTTCTAACCCAGTTCTGGAATCCTGCGATTCATGAAGGGGTGGTTCATGTCACCAAGGCTTTTCAAAACACAACCAGTACCTGTATACTGAGCACAGTCAGATTTGTCAGTGCATCCAAATTCTGGAGCTTGGTGATTTTATTCTTCCCAAGGAACAGACTGTCAAGATTAGCCAAGGTGTCAATGTTTTCAATTACCTGAAACGACCAGAGGAGACAGTGTTATTGCAAAACTCCACCTGGAAGATATGGCTGTCGCTTTGTAGCCACATTATAACCGTGTGGTGTATCCTGTGTAGAAGATGCACATTTGTGACACACACACACAAAAAAAAAATCTGTCCTTAGTGAATGGAAACAATCTGGGAAGAAAAAACATAACTTGTAAATTTAGTCCTGCACTTCAGTGACTGCATAACACAGAGGCAAGTTGTTCAGCTTCTCTGCCATAAGCAAAGTTAACTGTCTCACAGGTATGTGTGTTAAAAGATTTAACTACTGGCTATACAGTCATGGGCAGAACACACCCACACCAGTCTAAGTGATGTACACTTTCTAAATACACATGCTACTGCCAGAATACAGACACTGCACCAGTTTAGCTGGAGCTCAGCCTTCAGGAAGAGAAAATAGGGATCCTGTGAAGCATCAGGGATATTACAAAGGAAGAGAGAAAGCATGAATAGGAGAGTGAAAAAAAGGGAAAAGGGTAAGATTACAAAAGGCTCCTGCAAACAAAAGGAAACACTTTTATTTCACAGGGAAAAGCCTCTGAATTGAAAAACCAAGATGACAAGGATTTTACAACCAGACTTCAGCTCATAGTAAAACAGTAATATGGACACAGACACACTCAGAGCTGTGCTCAGGTAGGCTGTGGCATCTCAGCCTTTCCACATGCTTCTTGTCTGCCAAAATTTCAAATTAGTAGTGCTGGGGAGCCAGGCCACTGAATCCTAGCACCACTTGGTTTACTCTGTCTTTGTGTTTACCTGTGTGTGTAGTAACATAAGGAATAAGATGGACACTCAGGAAAGGTAAGAAGCTTTTCAACCTCTAACCCACAACTGCCAGAAGACTGAACATAAGAATATTAATCAGCTCAAATTTGCATTCACTCCCCCTTCTAGACTATGGATTTAGCCTTGTTTTGACCTTGCAAGAAAAATTATAGATTTCTTGCTCATTGGCAGCTTCTCCAGCCCTGAGGAGGAAATACTGATGACTCAGTATTTTTGTGTCATCTGGCTGACCAGTTCTCTTATGAACTGAGCAAATACAGAGAATCATACGTCAGGGACAAGAGGGACTACCTGTAACTGCTCTCCTGTAAGCGGCACAGATTTTAAACTGAAAAATTCACTAAGTGTACAATAAACCCAAAAGTCATCAGCAGTACAGTGCCAACTTTTAGGATTTAAAGGCATTTCAGAGCAAAGCCTCAAGAAAATCTTTTTCCTAAGCAAGACTGACTGCCATAGCAGGCTGTCAATTGCACCAGCAAATCAAATTCATTTTGCTTTCAATAGGTTTCATGGACTCAACAGAAGTCTGCAGAAAGGTAAGAGAAAACAATTGCTAGTTTTGATAGACTTGGCTCTCTAGCAGGAAGAAACCATCACCTGGAAAAGGAAACACATAGGAGATATAGGAGTTCATTAAAAACAAAAATTCACAAATGGTGATTTAGTAGCCAGGCACTAATGCATGATGAAAGGCTCCAGCATGCACAGAAGAAGCACAGTGGATGCTTGGAACAATAAAAAACAACAAAATGGCAAATCAAAGTCAATGCAGTGCACTTTCAGAAAATGCCAGTATCACTCCAAAGAGCTGAAAACTCTCCAGCCAACATCTCACAGAGCAAACCTACCCGAATTCGATTGGACCCCAACTCCAACATCTGTAGCATCTGCAAGCTGCTCAAATTCTCAATTTTGCTGATTTTGTTGTTGACAAGGAAGAGTTTTTTAAGTTGGGTAAGCCGATCTAGTCCTTCAATGTGTCGCAGAACATTAAAGGAGATGTCCAGGACCCTGAGGTAACACAAACCAAAGGTCTCATCAGTCCATCAGGCATGGATGATTCTGAAAGAGACACTTATAAATTGGTGGGGAATCTCCCTGTCTGCAGAGATCAAGCCCTTGCTAGGCCTTGAAGCTAAAGTCATGAATGCAATTTCTTTTTATCAGAAAATACAACAAATATAACTTTCAAAATACTTCTGTAGTGTGTTAGGAAAAAAAAAAATTCATCTGCCACATGCAGAAGACAGCCATTCTTTTGCCCAGCCATGGAGCTGCCATGGTGGGAGGAAGCCAATCTGCATTTTCCTTGGGAGAGGTACCTGCCTGCAAGATCTGCCTCTGACAGGACCATGTCAAGGGCTCCCCTGGGCAGGAAGAAGTTGTGATGGTGAGAAGTGGGCCAGTCCTGCCCCAGTGGGAACAGTTTTGTAATGCACCTCCAGAGTGATCCAGGCAAGTGCCAGAAACTCAGAAACTTGGAAGGGTACCTATTCCTTCCCTAACTCTTAAAAAAAGAAAACACCAACTTTTCCTGAAATCTCTTGTCATTTTTGCAGGAATAAAAACCTGTAACACAGAATCTTGCTGCAAGAGCAAAGGGGGCCTGAGAGCACCCACATCTGGGTGGAAGCTGCAACCACCTGCCACTGCCTTACACAGCACAGGTTTCATTTCCAGCTGCCTGTCCCTGGGGAGCTTCAGGATAATGAAACTAGCTCACTGCACAGTTTAAATATCAATAGAGAATAGACATTATTCTTCACAGAGCACCAAAATAAATTCTGAGAGAGGCCTGGGTGATAAACACAGGAATAAGTACAGCATGAGTAACACAGTGAGTAGCAAACCACCCCCAACCCAATCCTGGTGATTCCCCTGGACTCACTCAAGGTCCACTAGAGACTCCAAGTTCTCAATCTTCCGAATTTGATTGTCATAGAGATCCAGTTCTCTCAAGGTCTGCAACTGCTCCAGGTTTTCAATGTGCTTAATCAAATTCTGACGGAGACATAGAGTCTAATTGTTGAGGAAAAGTTGAAAAAGAAACAGGAAAACGGATATGAAGGATTGCATGTAATGCCTTTTGGCTTACAGACAAAAAGCTGTGTGTGAGGGTTTCCCCATTAAGTTTTGCTGGGAATTTGTTGGGTTGTTAGTTGTTTGTTGGATTTTGTTTGCTTGTTTTTAAAATACAATCTTTTCTTGGTATACTCCAATTCTACACAAGGAAATATTTCAACCACAATGGTCAAACAGAATAACAGCAGCCTTGAGAGGCTACATAATCTCCATTCATGGAAATACTCAAAAGCTTAACTGAAGAAGCCTTAAGCAACACATTCTAACTGGGCCTGCTTTGAGAGCTTTACTGGAGACCTTCAGAGACCCCTTCCCATCCACATTATTCTATGTTCAGTCTGCTGTGCTAGTCCAGGATGTGTCCTGATGCATTGTCTTTCATGCACTTCCAAAACAAACTTCCAAAATTCCAAGATTTTTATTACTGCTTGTCAAATAGGTAACCATCACCTTCTTCAGCTAAAAATGAAGCAAACTCACTAAATCTCAGCCAAGAAGAGACTCTCTATCTGTCCCCTTATAGGTTCGATCTACAAAATCCCAAATTCCAAGAGGCATTCTCTATTCCCCAGGACTGTTACCTTCACTTTCTTGAGCACCTCAAATCCTTCAATCTTCCCAATTCGGAAATGATTCAAGTCAACATCCTTAAAGAGAAATGGAGGGATTTAGCAGTTGTAAAAAAAACAAAAATCTTTGAAGATCAACCTGGTACTTTGGTCTAAGGAACTGAGAGTCTTACAAAATGTGTAGCTCATTAAAAATTCCCTTCAAAGAGCATTTGTAAAATGGGTTTGGCACATGATTTTACCACCACAACTGAGACACAGAGCCTAAACCTGTCAACTGCAAATGTAGTATCTGCAAAATGCAACAGCCCTTTCCTGAGTTTGAACATTACTAACATTAGAAATCTTCAAAAATGTATTGAGATAAATTCTGGCCTAAATAAAATTTAGCATAAAGTTCTCTTACCTACTTTGCTAGGGCTTAACCAGAACACATTTCCAGTTCCAGGCCTCAGATGAGAGCAGGAACGACTGACAGTTTGAATAACCAGTGGTTCTGTCAATGTTAATTCTGCACTGGCAATCACTGAGGCACTTCACATCTGTGCTGTTCAGCCCCAGATGCTCCAGTTTTGAAAGTCAAAGAGAAACAGAGCACTTCCCCACCCCAGCTCAAACCTTTGCTGCTAACAGGCTCACAGGGTTGCTGATGCCAAGGCACTGGGCTGGGTAAGTCACTCTGTTCCAAATCACAGGGCTCACTGCAGCAAACAGCTCATTGAACAAACTCTCTGAACCTCCTAGCCCAGAAATATCTCTTGCAGCACAGACACACTTTCAGTGCATCTATGACTAATTTAAAATTCTAAAGTACTAACAAAATGTTTCAGCTAGTGATGAAAAATAAAACACCTCTACTTCTAGTCTAAAGGCTCTGAATCACTTCTGGGAAGGATCACAGTAGCCAGCAGCTTCAGAAGAATTAGATCTTTTAGTCAGCTTTCAATACTTGCCTTTGCCTACCTTTGCTTCCTGCTGTATAAAGCCCGTAAGGACAAAAATCTGCCTTTACCTCAGCTTCTGGGTCCAGGCTAATAGTCTCCATGTCCACTGGTGTCTCCGCTTCTCCTGCACGAGAAGCAAACACATTATGAACTTCTGTCCCAGACAGCCAAAGGCAGGACAACAGCCAGCATCCAGAGAGCAAATGCTCCTCAGGAGAAAAAACACATCACAGGCACAGTTCAGACATTCTGCTTCATTAAAACCACGTCAGCTCATTACAGCAAACAACTTTAACAGCAGGATTTCATGCTCAGACACACAGATCAGCACCTTGCCCAACCTGCCTGTGTGGCTGCTGAAAACTCAAGAGTGGGCAAGATGCCTTTCCTTCACACCTAGGGCCATCATCCCTTCGAAGATGCCTCATCCAAAGTGTCTGTGCTCCTCTGACAACACAATAAAACCCTGCCAAGAAGGAATTGTAACTGTCTAATGAGATGACCAGGAATGACCAAGCATCTCAACAACCCCACCCTACAGGGTTTTTTTTTATTAGCACTTCCACTTTAAGTCACTGTTCTGAACACTTTTGCATGCATCTCCCTTTCTTTGTTTGGCTGAACTCTCTACTGTGCCAGACAACACTGTTTATCCCACTGCATGAATTTCCTTGGGAAATGCTTTTATAGCTCTGGAAAACACCCCAGCATTTGCTGTGCTTCTACCACAGCACACGAGGGAGGAAAATTTACTGGAGAAATCATGCTGAATAATTCATGCCCATTCCCATTTGCTGGAGATGGTATGCTGGTTGCATCAATTTCTGAAGAAAAACAAAGTCTAATTCAGCTTTGCAAAACTGACACATCACACGCAAGATTTTTCTACTTCATGTGCAAAGCTTCTCTGGGTGCTACTAAAAACTCAAGCAACTTTAATTACAGTCACATCCCAAAGGCTTTGCACTATCTCCTGCATGTGTGCAAGATCATTCCCTTAACCCAGCAGCAGTGACTGTTTTCACAGCCCAGCATGGTTACAACATCCCTGTAAATGTCAAGTGCTCCTGTTTAACGAGAGTTTCTCCTGATAATGCTTGGCCTTGTAAGTAGCAGTGCAGGCACAAACAGTACCAGCATCACCATTTTTAATGTTACCATCCAACTCCAAGGGTTTGGCAGCCCACAGATCATCACTGACCTTCCTGTATTTGGGCTGTTGCTCTTGCCTGGACATTTAAACAGGAAAGAGACTCACTGAACTGATTCACAGAAGTTAAGACTGAAAAAGCAATCCTCTTTTTTTCTCTTTTAAATAGCACTAATTAGCAGGAAGCAGAAATTATATTTTGGGAATGCAAAATGAGCTGGTAGTTGTGGGGATGTTGAACATCAAGATAGAAATGCCACCAAAAACTGACACACGTACATGTGCCTGTCAGCAATCAGCAGTGAGCAACACCTGCTTTTTCTTATTTTAGTTCCATATCAGGAGCTCTGCACTTCAGCAAGGGAGTAGGATACCCCACCCTGCTGCTATCAAGGCTTTACCTCTTTGACCTGTTGCTTGGGTGCAAAGACTGGCAGTGAGAAGTGCTCCAAGCCAAACAAGCAGTCTTGCTGAATTTACAGCCCTCAGTAACAGTGCCCAGGTTTTTTGAGATATCACATGAAAAAATCCAAATTATGCCCCTTTCATTGAGTCATACTGGCAGTAACTTAGTGTGCATGGTGAAGCAATGTTTTGTTTCAAGTCCTTTGACATTTTTAAAGTTGTCCAACAGTAAAGCCAATCACACACTTGGTAAAAAAAAAATCTTCAGCAAAAAACCCCATTCAAGTAAAAAAAAAAATTCTTTGACTTCATTTGGCTAGCAAGCTTGAATGTTTTAATTTATAAACACTTGATTTAGGTAATGTGTTAAATACACTGTTCTGGGGCCTGTCAAAGGGTAGCTCCTCTTAATTCTGACATATTGCTTTGAGAGACCACTCACGATAGCCAGTGTGGAAAACAGCACTCAAATCCAAAGGGGCAAAACCAAATCATAGAGGATACACACTGAATTCACTAAAATAGAAGAAATTTAAAACTGAACACACAGGCATTGCTGTTCCCAACATAAAGCCAACTGTCATGAAGCCTATGCACTGTGTGTGAAGCATACAGCAGACTGAGGGAGATGTGTATCTGGTATCAGCTGTAAATCAGTATTGGTATGAAAATGTTACATTTTCTCTCACAAAGAACAGAAAAAGAAAAAAAAAGGGAAAGAGAAAGGAGAGAAAAATGATTCTAGCAAATTTACAGTCATTTATATGTAATTTTATTTATGAACTGACTGGTCTTAAACTGACCCTCCTACAAGCACTTTACAGCCAGGACTGCAACTTCCCTTGCAAATTGCTTTACTCCACACTTCTCAAAAGGGAAAAAAACCATCACTCTGGCAGTAAAGTTTTGTAAGTGAATTTTTGTGTAACCTATGCCTGCAAGCCACATGCCTTTGCAGAGGTGGAAAAAAAATCCACCATTCAGAAAACTCAAATTCCACAGTGGGAACAGTCATTACTGAGTTATGTAAGTTCACAGTACCACAAGCTTTTCAATCAACAAGAAGCCTAACTACACTTGTTAAGTGCATATGCATGAAGAATATTATAAATAGCTCAGTTATAAGCTTTCTAACCAGAGGCTCTATTCCTCAGAGAATTAGCTAAATTATGAATTTGAAATTGCAGCTGCTCAAGCTCTTTCTACTTAAGATCTTCTGTGAAAAAAATGTGGAAAACTCATCATTTTCCTTTCAGCTGAGAAACTCAAAGCTGGCCTTGGAAACTATCTCAAATGTTCAGAAATGATTCCTCTGCTTGGTTCCTGCCCTAATTTTCTGAATGCTTACAGTTTGGAAAAAGTAACAATACAGTCATTATATTAAACAGTACACAAATGTAATTCAGCAAACAAATCTGAATGTGTTTTTCTTGCTTTCACTAAAGTACATTACTTCTGAATTTTCTTTCATAGAATTCCCAGGGGAACAATGTGCAAAATATAACCAATCTCCAACACACAGCTAAACCACGCCAGCTGAGCAAACACTCAGGGGTTCCAGGCATGCAAAGGAAAGCTCTGTCTGCTCTGCATGGTTCTATCAATTGCACAGTTTGCAAAGCCATGGCCAGCCTATGGAAGAGCATTTCTTTATTAATATTTAGAGGGTTTAAATTATCAGCAATAAATTAAGACCTATATAGAGTGCATTTAGTTATGAGATTTAAAATTCTAGTAACAATTTACTAGGTTGAAAAATATGTTGGCAAATCCCAATGGGCAAGGTTAAGACGAAGAGGGATCCACTGCAAGAATTAAAATTAGTTTCATTATTTCCCTTCCAGTATCCCAATAATAATAATAACATGGACATCTCTGTCAAAAGAATGATGTTACACCTCAGACTGCACCAAAAGCTCAGCCCAAATCACCACAGAGGGTCTGCAGAAATGGATCTGCTCTGACAAGTTCCATGCAAGCCACAAAAACCCTTCCATCAAACATTCACAGGCTTTAAAGTCTGTCAGTATTTCTACCCCACATTCTAATACAAACCATGAGATCAGGAGGAAAAGTTTAAACCCAAGAGGATTCAAAGATATAATTTTGAGATGTCTTTTAAATTAAAATAATTAAATGGACAGGTTCCTTCAATCCATCTAGAAATAGTCTTTGTTGCCTTCCAAAGGAACCTGGCAATTCTTTAGGGAAAAAACTACATAAACTAAGGTATAATTATGAGAAGCTCCTCATAATAACTTCTAATAAAAATTTCTAGCATCTTTCCACATAAAGTTTCTAAATTTCCATAAAAGAAAAATATGAATAAAGATGGTTTGCACTGTGATACCAAATATTTGAAAGAGAAACAAGGGGGAAGAAAAAAATCAAAGGTCTAATATTAGTGGTTCCATAAAAAGCAGGCAACTTTATTCTAGCAAGGATAATGCTACAATTCATTGAAATCTCAAGAAGATGGCTCTAGGGCAGATTCCCATGGATACCCAGCCACCAGGAGCACACGCAAGGGGCTGCTGCAGGCTGTGCACACGCGGCCGGGACTCCTGGAGGCAGTGCTGAGGCTGCCACGGTACCTGCGGAGTTCTCGCCGTTCTGCTCATCCCGCAGGCTCTGCTGGCTCAGCTCTGTCACCAAGCGAACCGCCTGCTTCCTCCCCTCCTCGTCTCCCGACTCCTCCGACTCGATCCTCTTATCAACTGCACAAGACACAGAAAGGCAGAATTAGGCTTTTTCCAGCAGCGGGGCACAGGGGAGGAGCAGCAAGCAGATAAAATAACCAGGATTCACATAAACTACTACGCAGTTAGTAGAAATCCTAAGTTAACTAAATGAAAGGTTTAGTCTTAAATAAAAGGCCTCTTACCCCTTGTTTCTACTTTGATTTTGGATGCACTTTTTCCTCCCATCACATCTTCCTAAAACCAACAATCTGGGAAGAAGACTGGAGGAAAAAGGAAATTTCTTAGATCAATGAAGTGCAATTCCAAAGATTACGGAGATGGAATTAGAACTATTACATTTTAAGAGCTTTTAGGAAAAAAAATCAGTATCATGTACAATAGTACCAATGACACGAAGTGAAGGCATCAATAAAAAATCCTCGCAGATAAAAGTAACTGTCTCCCCAGACAACCTGCCAGATCTCACGTTTACTGAGCCACAGCTCCGGCGGCCACCCTAAGCCTGAACCAGAAGCTCCTCGCTGGTTCCCCCTCAGTATTTGCTCTCGTTTCACTGGGGGACTAAGGAAAACCAGCGCAAACCAGAAGGTTTCTTTCTTGTTATCTTTATTTTTTACGTTACGGCCATCTCCACGACCCCACTCCTTCTCTCACACGGAGCCCCCGGGCATCATGCCATGCGGTAACACACACTGGCCCCCCAACAGGGCCTGGCCCCATGGACAGTGGCCCTCAGGCTGGACACACGGGGGCTGCACGACCGCAGAGGGCCCACGAGCCCCCCCGGCGCGCAGCTGGCATCCACACCGCCCGGAGGCAGCGCTCCAGCAGCCGGCCGCGCCACCCCGACCCCCGCATCCTCCGCCGCAGCCCCGGCGGGCTCTCACCCTCCATCATCTCCTGCGGCCCCGCTCCGCTCTCCGCCGCCATATCGCTCCTCCTCCCACCGCCCCTTCCGGAAACTGCCTCCGCCGCCGCCGCAGCCAATCAGAGCCCGGCGCTGCCGCCGCGCCGCAGCCAATCGCCCGCAGGTGGCGCGCCCAGGAGGCGGGGCAGCTCCCCGCCCACTGCCCCGCGCGCACGCGCGCCGACTGCGCCCCGCCGCCTCCTGGGAGTTGTAGTTCTGTGCGGGAGGGGTGGGAGGCGGCTGGGACCCGCGCCCTCTCCACCGGCGCCTCCAGCCGGTCGAGTTACGCGCTACTTTCGGCCTCGTCCTTCCGCCCACAAACCCTTGGGAGGAGTAGCTATCGCCCTCCGGAACGGCCTTCTCCCTGCAGCCTTCCGCCCCTGGAGCAGGTCGGCCGCGCTGCCTCGCGGAGCGCGGGGCACCGCGTGTGGCGGCGACGGGGAAGGGGAGGCCGGCGGGAGCAACGAACACCGCGGCCCGCGAGCCGTTTTGCCTCTTCCCGCGCTGGTGTCCCATTTGCTGCTCTCCGTGCCACTCTCGCAGCGCCTCTGCTCATTGGGTGCTGTGGCTGCTGAGTCCCGCCTGCCATTCCCTCACGCCCTCCGGCTGTGGCGGGCCGCCCTATGAGGGTCCTTGGCTGTGGCTGTGACTGTCCTGTCCTGTCCTGTCCTGTCCATTCCCTCACGCCCTCCGGCTGTGGCGGGCTGCTCTGAGGGGCCGCGGCTGTGACCGTCCTGTCCTGTTCTGTCCTGTCTTGTTCTGTTGAGGGGTCGTGACCCCGGCTGTGACCGTCCTGTCCTCTCCTGCCCTGTCCTGGTGAGGACCGCTGGCCGCGGGGGCCCGAGCCGCACCCTGGGTGGGAGGGAGGCTGATGGAAAACTTTCCAAGTTACTCAAAGTTTTTGATTTCAAGACCAGCAGAAAGGGGGAGAAGGGTACTGGCTGCGTGCTCTGCAGCTCTGACGGAAAAAAAATGTGGTTGGCGGCGTCCTGTCGGTCACAGGTATGCTGCAGAATGGTCTGAGTTGGAAGGGACCCAGAAGGATCATCGGATCCAGCTTTTCAGTGAATAGTCCGTAGAGGGATGGAACCCTCAGCTGGGCAGGATGCTAAGTCAGCAGTCAGCTCTGGCTAATAACCACATAGACCAAACATAGAGGAGGATGCTCAAGAACGAGCGTTTTGCCGGCACTTGGGTTGGAAAGCATCGTTACCTGCCAGCCCCAGTCCCTGCTGTGGGTCTGACTCTGTGTCCTTTGATTCTCTTGCAGATGGTGGCTCCCTAGGCGTGACGTGACCACCGTGATCATGGCAGCTGAGGCTTACAGCCCCTCTGAAGGAGCCCTTCTGTCTTCATCAGCAGGCTTAGTCCTTACTCACTTGAATGACTCTGATAAGCTAAGTAGATCCTTCTCCTGGGGCAACAAAAGCAGGAAAAGTCGTGTCTCTGGGCTCTGCCAGCTTGGAGCATCACTTCCTGGTGAGCATAGTGTTGTGAGACTGAGTTCCCATGAAGGTTTTGGGCATTTTCAGATCTTCTTCTTCAAATGTAGAGGTAGCAGCAATCAGTATCTGCCAGGATGCACTTGTTCAGTGAGCACCTGAGCCATGCAGGCTGGGAGAGCTCATATGGAAACATTACTGGATAGGTGCTCACAGAACCTTTGAAAATTGTAGTGCAATCACTTGGCACTTTGTAGCCTGAAACATTGGTGTGGACACAGGTGTTTCAACATCACATACTGTGAACAGTTAATTAAGTGGCTTCAACTACTGCAGTTTTTAATAAGGGCTTGAGCACTTACTGCAATTATTTAATGACCGTTTCATTTTTAATTTGAGAGATTTTAAAAACAGCTAAGCAAAAAAAAATTAATTAGTCTGGTTAAAACTTATGTATGTTGGCAAGTTGTATGGACTAAGTTTATGTGTTCCAGATTCAAAAAGATAAATTTATTAGAAGAGTTTCTGTTTTCTTTAGTTTCACTGATTTTATTTTCTTGTAGTTTCTTTAAAAATCTAGAGCATGAGTATTGAGATTACTTGACAGTTGCTTCAGCTAACAGCTTTTTTTTTTTCTTTAATTCATCCCTTTGGTACTCCTGTAGTAGACTGTTACAGCAACATTGCTGACCTTTATCTTTTCACAGGAGACAAGTGGAGCTCTTACTGTTTGTCTTCTCTGACAGCTCCTAACATTTGTTCCAGCAAAATTGGTAACTCATGGGCTCAGTGGGATCCTTCCTCTCTCTCTGCTTCCATTGGAAGTTCTGCTTCTTGCTCCTTTTTACGCACCCCAGCTGTGGAGGAGTCCAGCCAGCACCTCCCAGCTGCTGCACGCAACCCAAACCAAGCCATCTTCACTGTGGATGCCAGCACAACTGAGGTATTTGCAGCAGAACCTTCAGCACTGAGCTCCCCATAACTGGTGCAGGTTGTGTAATAGCAGACTAAAATGTCTGTTTTTCTCTTGTGTATCTGCAGGTAATCAGAGTGATATGAATTCATTTTTGTAGTCTGCTCCAGCTCAGTAGTCTTCTAAAGACCGATGAGTTTATTTCCATTGGAAGTTAGTAAAATACACAAAATAATAGCAGAAGCAAGGATGCATTGAGGACAGGCTGGGGAGGTTATGGACTCCCCATTCCTGGAAATGTTCTAGGCCAGGTTGGATAAGGCTTGGAGCAACCTGGGCTAATGAAAGGTGTCCCTGCCCATGGCAGGGGAGTGCAAGTGGTCTTTAAGGTCCTGTCCATCCCAAAGATTTAATGGGTCTGTAAGAATGTAGCTGTGAAGTGACATGAGGGAAGAAAGGAAGAGCAGAATGTGCTTCAAGCCTTCTTTCTGTAAAGTACCAACCCTGAAATGTGTTTGTGGTGGCACAGGATTTCTTTATCTGCCCCAGTAAACATTTCATCTGCGTTGGGAGAGAAAGAATTTCTCTGTTCCTGTCCTGAGAGGAATCTAAAATTGGGTCCTGAAAACTTTAAAGACCTGTGCCATTTTTTAGCTTGAACTGACAGTTTGGCTTTGCCCACTTTAAAGATACTGAGTCCTGCACAGCTCCAGTGTGCCAGTGACTGGTGTGATCACTGCACACCTTTGAGTTTGGATGCAATTTTGTGGCTTGCCTGGGCTTTGCTTGCAAATACAACTTTGTAGTTTTGCCTCCATGGATGTCATTGTTTACAATTAAAAGAAAGCAGAAAACCTAAAAGGAAAGCAACATCTCAAAACCTCTTAACCAAAAAGGATGTGTGGGCAAGGGATGTCCTAGAATAAGAATCTATAACGAACTCAGAATTGTAAAGAACCGTTTTATTTCCACCAAGAGAAAGGGATATTATAAGACATTGAAGCAGCAACCTGAGGGGGTGATGAGCTCTTAAAAAAACTTCCAGCTTTTATTCCTTGTTTAGGTTTGTTTTTTCTGTTCTTTTTTAGATCCTAGTGGCCAATGACCGAGCTTGCAAGTTGCTTGGGTGCAGTAGTCAGGAACTCATTGGTCAAAAGCTGTCCCACTTGATATCCAAACCTGGTCAAGAGGCGTGGGAAGCAGTGGGTGAGGAGTACCCAGAAACTTCTGAATGTTCATCAATGGTTTCAGGAACTGTGGTACGTGAAATGTTCAAGGAAATATTCTCCACCACATAAAGAGGTTTTGTAGGCTTTGGTTTGGGATTTGATTTTTTTTTTCTATAAAATTTCCTGACATATTTAACTCTTTAGGCATTTGGCAATTATGTCATTTGCAGGACTGTTTGGTTTAGAAGTTTGCAGATGTGAGAATTCAAAGGGCAAAAGATGATTTAAGGAGACACCTGTGAGAACCGTTCAGCTGTCAACATATGGAGTCACTATGACTTGACCAAATCAGAACTTAAAGGGCATTAGACTTAAAAAAATTTCTCAACATGGAAAAAGTCTATTGTGGAAAATTTCCCAATTGTCTGCTCCTTAAAAATATTTTTAAAATTATCTTATTTTGGATTGTGCATATTATAAAGGTTGAAGCCATTGAAATACTGTTAAATGTCTGTGCCAAAACACCGTCGTTAATCCAAAAGAGTGGAATTGATATTTTGCCTAGAATAAGGTTATTTATAAGAGAACTGCATGAGAAAATTGTTTTCTCCATATTGTTTCCTTTTGCTGCTGTTGAGAGTTGTCACTAGAGAATCCTTGGACTATGAGCTCATATTTCTGTGTGTTATTTTTGAACTGAAATTTTAAGTATCTCAGAGCCTTATCTTCCTGAATCCTCAGTTGGATATGGGGTGGGGGCAAAGATCTAAGTTTGATTCAGTGAAACCTGAGATTAAAATTAAATGTCTGACAGAGGCACTTATTCTAAGCTGTTCCAAATATTTTATAGGAGTCTCTGTGTAAGTCATGAACTCATTCTGTCAAGATCATATAAAAATCATAAAAGGCTTGGGATGAGTCTTGCAGACTATAAGATAAATAAACATCTTCTGATCTGGGAAGAATCACCTCCCATAAGAAATTAAACTGCTGTTTTTACAGTTGAAAGTAAGGACTGTGTTGCTAATGGGGAGTGTTCATTAGCACCACGGGACATCCCTTAAATAAGACATCTCTGAGAGGCACTTCACACTAAATACACGGTGTTAGAGTGGTACATTTATTTTTCTGAAGTCTTTATGCCTTTAGACTTCCTGAGGCAGAGAGAGATGATACAAAGGTAACAACATTTTCTGTATTATTTTCAGATATTTTTATCTCTGTATTAAAACTGTTTGTTCCCATAAAATACTAGTAAGTAGTCAAGAAATGCTGGTTTTCTAATAATGATGGGGACGTATCTTGGCTCAGTATCTTACTCCTGTTTGAAATTCCTTCTAAGTAACCAGTCTTAGTAAGTCATGTCTCCATTTCTGCATCTGATGGGAAGGTGGATGTTATTGGCCACCTCAATGAGAAGATCCCTGTCACAGTCTGGTTGAGGCAAATAAGAAGCAAGGACACTCAGCGTTGTGTGGTTGTGCTGGAACCAGTGGGAAGACTTTCAGCTTGTGTTTCCTTCACAGTTGATGTAAGTGTTTTCCTAACAATCAAAGGAGATTGCAATTTGTGAGAATTTTTCTGTGACTGGAAGGTGTCTGAAAGGCAGCAGGCAAAGGTTGCTGTTTGTGAATGTGGAGTGTGTCCATGGCAGGGCCTGAAGGCAGGGCTGTGCATGCAGGACCCGTGCATGGATCTGTGGTATGGCTCACCCTGACAACCCACACAGAAATACACTCTCTCTCCTCAGGGGATATCTTATCCTTGAACAGTGCTGGTTTGGCAGGGGGCTGATACTTTGGGGTATGGATGCCCTTGTGAAAGCTCATCTGGCTGAGGAGCACTGGACAACTCTGCCTCTCTCCTGCAAAGGGCAGGCTACCTGCACAGTGATAGGGGAATTTTGTTTTGTGCTGTGTCTGCTTTTACTGAATGAGTTGTGTCCACCAAAGGACTGCAGAATGAAATTGCCTGCCATTGCATAGATAACTGCAGGAACCATTGTCAAAGCATTGAGTGGACTGTGGCTAAAATGTTAAAGTTTTAACAATCCTGTAAATTTTCCTCCTCAGGGAAAAATTACATCATGTGACCTCCTGTATGCTCATCTCCATGGCTACCCAACGTTGGAAGCAGTAATTGGACTCCACATAAAGGACCTGATTCCTTCTGTGCAGATCCCTCCTCTAGGCAAAAAAATCCCAAAGGTACAGTATGAGCACCAACCTCATTCTTCCATAGCCTTGCCATTCGGAGTGCATGCTGTTCCCTCCTTATGCAACAGAAAAAAGCCTTTCCAGAGAGAAGCCTGATTCCCCTGGAAAAGGATGGGCTGCCTTTTTCTGGAGCTGCTATCTGAAGACTTCCTAACTAGGGATGAGTTCTGCCCCAAGCTCTCACTGGAATCTGTCCTGGTGAAAGACAGTTTTCTCCAATCCTGGCTTTGTAAGACACGGTGCTCTCTCTGTAAGCTCTTTAAGATTCCTTTGAGTTCTTTAGCCCATTTCAGTCATCTCTGAGGAATGAAAGAATATCCAGGTCTTGCAAATGCCATGAAAATGGGCAGATAGGGTGTTGAAGGTCTTCTTATGAATGCCTAATTTATTGAAAAGCTGCAGCATAGACTGGTCTTCATCTTCAGGGTATTTATTAATTAGTTCAACACTAGATTCCAAATCCTTAAGAAAACAGATGTTTATTTTGATATTCACAAGATTGCTTCCTTTTCTTTTCCTGCTCCTTTTTACCTGATAATTCCTGTGTAATTTTATATGAACAGTGCAATAAACCCAAAACATTTGGTTAGTCAGAGATTTTCTGATTGAATTTTGTTTGGTTGGGGTTTCTTTTGCTTTAATTTAGAACCTCAGGATCCAGCGAGCTGCAGGCCGATCCAGGGAGGGTACCATGTTTCCTCTCAGTGTAAAGCTGGAAGTCAGCCTTCTGGAGGAGGAGGAAGCAGCAGTGCAGAAAGATGAGATTCCACAGACAGAAGGCTATCAGTACTCTGCTACAGTTGTGGTTTTCTCCACCATCAGTGGTCTTATCACTGTCCAGTCAGATGGAATCATCTGTGGCATCACGGATAGTTTTGCTTTAATGCTCTTTGGCTATGAGAAGAAAGATCTGTTGGGAAAGGTAAGATAAGTTGATAAGTTGACTGATACATGTGGCAGCATAGCCACAGGCATTGTGAAGCTGTTTTACACTCCTTGCCATCACAAAACCCCTGTGTTCCACATGTTTGGTGAGTGAGGCGTGGGATGACATGCAAATTCCCGTGCTGGAATTGCTGAGACTTGCCGTGCTGAGGAGCTGCTATGGATTTCAAGTAGCCCAAAGCAAGCTGCACAGTTCTGTGTTCTCCATTGGTCATGTGGATCATTTTGCCTGGCTGTGCATGAGAATTAGGTTCACAGACATGGATTGTCCCCATCCTATGAGAGTTGGCTTAGCTTTATAAGGTTTTGTTCTTTGTTTTAGAACATTACATTCCTGATCCCTGGTTTCTATAACAACATGGAAAGAAGCAGTTCTTTGCCTTTACCTCCTCTGGATGATTCCACAGGGACAGAAGGTGAGTGCCTTTTTGAAGGTGTCAGTGCCTGCCATACAACTGGCTCTGGCTGCTGTAACCAAGGGGAAATGAGCAGAGACAAGAGGTTCACCCAAAACATGAGAACTTTCTTCATAAAAGCAATGCCTTTCCGTGCAATTTTTAAATCAACTTTCCACTATAACCTCAGGTAATGAGAATTGTTCACCTAAGATTGAGCTTCTCTCTTTGTTGCCGAGAAGATAAAACTGTATATCCAATTTGGAAATTATAGTGAAAATAGAGAATGATTTGTACTTACATGCTGCTTCCCTCCTTCCCTCCTTCCCTCTCTCCCTTGCTAGGACCCTGTGGTATTTTAAAATGTGTAAAATATAGCTTTTGTGACTATTGCAGCAGAGCTGTAGCTACTTAGGATTAATATTTTAAGGGGAAAATCTAATATTCTGAATTGGCTTGTGCTGCTGGCTAATATTCAACGTTATGGTTGCTGTATTTCAATTGGGGAGGCATCACATATTGCTCTGATGTAGTTTGCATCAAAATTTATCAGAATTTTACTTCCCTGAACACAGCACAAATAAACAGAAGCAAAGAGCCTCGTGTTTCCATATCTGTCTTTCCTGGCCAGCTCTGCCCAACACAGAGATCACCAGTTCATGCTTTTATCCATCTCACATTTTAGGCTGGTTTTGTCTCCTTTTTTCCCCCCTATTTTCTCTTTGCTTTGAAATGCATGTGTGCTGAAACCAACACACACCACTGGAGCAAAGAAGTGTTAGTAGACAGTGTACAATTTCTTAGGTCACTCATTGATGAAATGATGCCCCTAAACTAGGAGTAGTTCATTTCTTCAGTGAGGAAGCACTGTTGGCACTCAGCCATTACTAATTAAAGAATCCAAGTTCTAGATTCAAATCTAGATTTGTTCACTCATTACCATCTCCTGCAGCAATGATACTTGGTTTACTTCATCTTCCAAACTCATGTTTTTCTTCTGATCTGTTGTCACTGGCAAAGGAAAGAACTTCATCTCCTCTTCTTTCAAACATGTTTAGACTCTTTTTTTTATCTTACAGCTTCAGTGAGTTACATAAATCCAGTCCAAACCTTTTCATTATATGAGTTTGGAATGGGCTGTATATGTGTGGTTTGAGGTTTTTTTTTTTAAATGCTGTTTCCATATGATCATTTTAATTTCAATCTCTTTACATTATTGGCATTTTTTTAGGCCTCTGAACTTCAAGTAGCTAACACATGATACCAATATCTGCCCAAGAGCTTTGCTAGAAAAGCAAATTTGGCAGCCCTAAAACATGTAGATCCCTGCATGTGGTGATTTCTCAAAGCAGAGTGGAATGCTTGTATTTTGACTGTTTTGCCTCAATCAAGCCTTTTATACTCAATTCCTTAAGGAAAAGACAGACCAAGGCAGTTCCAAGTTTATTTTTGAACTGTAGCCTCTGAAGCCTAAATATAAAAAGTTTAAATTGGTGTGGTTTTGTTTCCTGTTTGGTACAGAGAGCAGCTTCTTGGCTGCATCTTTAGCACACCTTCTGTCAAGAGATGAAGAGCAGAAATTGGAGCAACAACACAAAGATGACAAATTAATACATGATGAGAATAAACAAAAGAATGGGACCCATTTCTTTTCTCCTCCCTCACCTCCTGAAGCAGCATCCACCCCCACTAATAGGTGAGCATTTCATAGACTGCATATTCACTTAGGAAAATGAAGAGCTGTGATGGCAATCACCAGCTGAAGCTGATTTTTTTCACCTGCTTGATGTCTGTGGGAAGGTGTAGCAAGGGCCTTCCATGCTTTGCTGCCTTTAGAATCTGAGAGCTGTTTGCAAGACAGGCTGAGCTCTCCCTGCTTTAGATTTTTATTTATATCTGCACAACCTACCATTGTAAAGTTACAGAAATTCCAGCTCAAAAGGGGACCAAATGTTTCATCCAGACTAAAGAAGGTCATTAGGCTCTATCTTCACTAATCATAAATAGTGGATGTTTATCTCCTTCCAGCTGGTTTTGCACTGAAGTCAGGTTACCTGGAGGGAATTCTGAGAGTTACTCCTTCTGGTGCTTGGCATAACTGTCAGGTCATCCAAACAGGGTACTGTGTTAGTGAAGTCCAGGCATTTTTTCTTGTACATTTCCAGGTCTTTTTCCTGTTACAAGGTTAGAAATTCTGTAGAAGTACATATCTGATGCTCATGCCCTACCTTAAGATTTTAAGCCTTCCACATTAACAATTCTAGCCTTCAGAAAGTATTTACTGTCCATTTTAAGGTATAGACTATTACAGCACAGCTCTTGCTGCTTTTTAAAGCAGCTGATAATGTCATTTTTGGGCTCTCCTGGTTTACATCTCTCATATCATACTTTTAAGTAAGGATTGTAAGTGCTCTGCTTCATTTTTACTAATGGAAATGTTTGCAAAATACCTTGTGCCATGGGCTTCAGTAAATCCTGATGGATGGAGACATCCATCTCCTGTTGGACAGACAAAGGAACTTCTGTTTTCAGGACTGGAAGCATCCTGCTGATATGCTAAGGCCTGAACAGCACCAAATTGACTTACAAGATGAATCTTGGGCACGATGCTATTAATACCACCAAGGTTCTTTAGTTAATAATGGATGATCAAAACATTTATATTAGCTGTTCTTAATGCCAAACTTGCTGTTGTAGAGATGTTTGTATAACCTTGTGTAAGATATATTAAGAAATTGTCTCAACAGATATCCCTAGACACTTGTTAGTAGAATATTTTAGCCCCAGCCCTGGCCCTGGCCCCAGCTGCTTGGGAAGTGGGCCATCAGAACCAGATGTTTTCTGCTCAAAAAGATGAACAAGTTATACAGACTGTTTGATTTGGGCCTAGAAAGCTGGACCCCTTTTTTGGGTGAACTTGGAGACCTCACCTACAAGTGGATGCACTGCATGGGATTTTCTCAATTGCTGGGAAGGGTTCTCCAGGTCCTCACTGAAAAAAGGCTCTCCCCAGCAATTGCAGACTCTGGATGATGGTAAAGTATTTAGGCAATTGGTGATGGATCTTTCTCAATCACTATTCTTTCTTGTATAGTAATGATTAGATCCATCACCTTGCTTATTTTTGCTTGTTGGTAAAGCTGAGCTGAGCTTATTTTTTTATCAAATGTATCCTTTTACTTCTGTGTTTCCTCAATATTAATAGTGAAATAAGACCATTCTTTCCATTGGTGTCTGTGCCCATTCCATTGCTCCCATCAATTGGCAAAACTCCTACCATGTGTATTAGGGTTTTTTTTTTGGTGGTGGTAAATGGTTTATGATCTATATTTAGAAATTACCTAGAGAAGGAAATTATCCATAGGGAAAGAGTGCCATTTGAGTGTACCTGCTCTTCTTTGGTAAATTTGTCAGGATTTTGGATGCCTGTGCAAACAGCTTTCTGCCTTTTGCTTTTAAACTTGAAATAAAACAATTGGTCCAGGTTTTAAATGGGTATTATACAGTAGGACAGTTTTCTTATGTTGTAATCATGATGTTGCTGATAACTTTGAATCTTTGCACTGAGGACAGCCTTGCTCTCAGCCCACCAGAGCTGGCTTGACACAATCAGAGCAGTGGCTCAGTATAGAACAGTGGAAACTTCAGGATCAAATAATTCTCAAAAGATGCCCTCTGCAAGGCTCTCTCTCTCATCACCTGACTCAGAGCAGTGAGATTTAGGTCAGAACTTGGAGATTCCAGAGAGCAGCAGTCTTAGTGCAGTATCTCCTGCAGTAACTGTTGCCTGGTTGCCTGTTTGTTCCAGACTACAGGACAATCTCAGTGCATCATCCTGTGACCCAGTGGAGCTGTCTGCTGGAGTTACTTGTAACTCACCTGGAACACCAACAGTGGATGAACCATGGCCTGGGGCAGCACTGAACTGCAGACAAGACTTGAAAAGCCACATCCTTCCAGAGCAGGTGACAAAAACAAACTCCATGTGTGATGCAAAACATTCCAGCCTCGAGCACATTGTTGTTGACAACTGCTTGCAAAATGATCCTTCTGCCTTCTTTGCACGTGAAAGAAATACTGTCTGTGATGTTTGCTCAGGAAATAAAACAGGCTGCAGTGCTTCTGCACCAGGACCTGCCACAGCCTCTGAAGATGTGAAAGAATCTCAACTGAACTGTATTTGCTCTGGTCTTGAGGTACTGGGGCTGAATTCTGGTGTCAAGGGGAACTCAGACAATTCTTTAGGTGTTACTGCAGCTTTTGTAGGAGGGTGTTGCTCTGATGCAGTGAACTCCAATATGTTAATTGAGACAAACAGTGCCTTTTCCACTCATCAAGGAAAGCAGCTGCTGAATGGTGTTGCCACAGGAGCTGCTTGTGGATGTTTGGCCTCCAGAAGGCATTTACAAAACTCTGAGGAATCCTCCAAAGCATTTCCTGAGAAACCTGAAACCTCTGTAGAAACTGTGGGGGACAACTCCAGTAGAAATCCCCTGAAAAGCAAAGGTAGGCCTGAAGAACCCTGTCAGTTCCTGGGACAGCAAAATATGGAGATCAAAGTAACATCAACCCCAGTGAAACAAGAAGGGAGGCTAAATCCAGCAGCTCCTTTGGCCTGGGAGATTCTGGAAGGCAGCTACATTGGGAATTGCTGTCATAGAGATGGTTCTCAATTCAGTAAGTGAAACTTTCCCCTTCCTAAACTCTTATTGGGGTGCTCCTTTTCACCCACAGTTTTGCAGAATGCAGGCAGTTCTGGTTAGAAGCTCACAGTGGAGGGGAAGGAAGAAGGATCTAGAAGAAAAAAAATGGTATTTAAGTCCACCCAGAGGGTGTTAAAAAAGGAGGTGGTATAAAATACAAAGTTGGTAGGAAATTAATCCCCACAGAAAAGTCAGAAGTACTCTCAAAACACAATTAAAAATATGAACCTGATAACTTTTTCTGAACAGAAAATAACAACTCCAGGGTGAAACTGTAAATTGCATTAAAATTGTGTAATGGAATTTGTTTCATTCACTCCTTCAGCTGCATTCAGTGGTTTTTGAATAAAATCCCCATTGTTATATAATCTAGAATAACAGTATGAAATGAATAATCACAGTTGGACACTGACAAGTCTCTGCTGCAGGTGGGAACTCTGGAGGTATCTCTAGAATAGCTGTGCTAGTGTCAGCCCCTCTGATGATTCTTTACTGAGCAGGTGTTCCCCTAATTCTGAACTTTTTGTCAGGAGCTCAGAATTTTGTCCTAAAACGGCTTGTTCAACACTAGAGTTACATTCTACCATTTTAATTTCCTCCCCTGTTTCTACAGGCGTACTCTTCGAGGTGAAATGTGCAGAACTGCAAGATCCCACTGTACTTTTCTGGGTCTGGGTGGTGAAAGACATTTCACAGAGCCAAAAGGAAGCTGTGGCAAAGACTCAGCATTTGCTTGCCAGCCTAGCAAACTCTTCCCAGTCTGTTGCTGATCTTTCTACTAAAAGTCTTGGAGAAGTAAGAAATTCTACCTTTGAATATTGAGCATTTCTCTCCTTGTTTGACTGTTAAGCTGAAGCTAAAGTCAAGAAGTTTTTCATATTAATGAGTTGGTGGGGTGGATGTTGCTGTTTCTTTTTTTCCCTACTTTTTTATATATTAAAACAGGATCTCAATTGCTATTTTGTAACACTTCAGGTGTAATTACCTCTCCAGCCTGAACAATGCAGTTCCAAACTGCAGGATGCTCAAGGAGTACAGCTCTCACTATCAGAACCAAAGATTCCTCCTTTTATCTCTTCTTGCAGATGTCTATGTTCTTTTCAGTATTTATTAATTTATAAATGTGATTCTGTGGCTGGTCATTTTTTGCTTCTATTGTAACCTCTATATCTGTACTTAGGCCATCAGATCAACTTCACTTTTTGACAATTCCCAAAGAGCTGAAGATCTTGAAGGATTAAGAGCATGTGAGGGAGAATATGCAAAAAATTACAGCACTCTCAATCTTATTGGCAAAGGCTCTTTTGGCTTTGTCTGGACTGCCAGGGGCAAGAAAGATCATCAGGAGGTGAAGTATTTCTTGTAGCTCTATTGCAATAATAATTTAGGATGAAAGCTGAAAGGTTAGCTCATTCATATTCTGTTAACATTACACGGTCAAAAGCTTCTCTTTGGTAGTTTGGGAATTTTGCTTTGTTTAAACAGAAATCTGTAATGGAAACAGGATAGCAAAACATTTGCATTGATGTTGTCTATAAGTGTTACCTGAGACAACAGGTGCAGAATGAGTTAATGAACTAATGAATGCAGCTAATTGAACCTGTTGAAAGAAGTAGACATTAATCTTAACAGAATTATAGGTTTTAGCCTTCTGTTTCTAAAGAGAATGGCAAACCTCAGAATCTTTATAATTCATAATTCAAGAATGGGGAGTAGATGTGCTGAGATTATGGTACCTCCTCTATTTCAGGAGTATTTTGGGTGCTGAGAGGGCAAGTGCTGTAACTGGTGTAACCATGGGCTGTAACTGGTGATAAGAGAACTGGCTTGTCAAACCTTTAGAATTCAGATCAGCAATAAATCTATTCCATTTATGTGTATCATTTGGCTTCTAGGACTAAATTAATTTAAACACATTTAAATATACTATAAGCCATTCATATTGGATTACTTCCATGCCTCTAGAAATATGAGGCACAAGCAGATCTCCTGGAAATTAACTTAACTGACACTCAAAGGCATGATGAATGCTGTGATGCTGAATGCTGTTGTCTGTGTAGGTTGTTGTAAAGTTCATCTGGAAGGAGAGGGTGCTGGAGGACTGTTGGGTAGATGATCCTGACCTAGGGAGAGTCACTCAAGAAATTGCAATCCTGCAGAAGCTGCAGCACCCCAGTATCATTAAGGTACAGTGGCTTGGAATTGATGCAGTCTGCACTGCATCAGGTGGCTTGGTTGCATCCTGGGTGTCTGGTGTTCCTCTGCAGGGGTGAAGTGTCCTGTACTGAATCTGTCGTTTCAGGAAAGTAACCTGCTTATCCTGCCTTGTTTTGGAGAGGGTGTCACAGCAGACTGTTGCTTGCTACCACACTTTTACCCCAAACTGATCTGAAGATATGATTCTTAACAGAAAAAAGATATTTCAAGATGAGATGCATATCTTGGAAGTGAGATGTCACATCTGAACATGTACTAGTTCAGTAGTTAATCTGGACACATCTTGTTTCATACTCTTTGTTTTGAGTTTGTTAGTTTTGGTTTTGGAGTTGGTTTTTTTTTTGCTCCAGAAAGAGAATTCCTGTTAGATTTAATTCTGCTCCCAGTTTTAATTGTGGACTCTTTCCAAGAAACATTTGTGCTCAGTGAAATGAGATTTTATTTCCGTGCGGGCAGCAGTGTTTCTTTAAAAAAAAAAAAAAAAGGCACTTTTTGAGAATGAAGCACATGTTTAAACAGGTCTCTTATTTATAGGTGCTGGATGTATTTGAAAATGAATGCTTCTTCCAACTGGTGATGGAGAAGCATGGATCTGGTCTGGACCTCTTTACATTTATTGATAATCAGCCCAACTTGGATGAGCCATTAGCAAGTTATATATTCAGACAGGTGAGAGCAGAATTGCTACATGCAGGTGAGAATTGGTTAATGTAAGAACCAGGATTCTGTTTCACTTAATACTGATCAGCTGCTGGACTGAATTGAGTTGTGCTCAATACTTGCAGAACCTTTCCTCACCATTCTGTAGGACTGATTGAAATGCTGCCTGCAGAAACCTTGTTAAGGTTTACTTAAAAACAGCAAAGAGGCCTTTCCAGGACCTTACTGCCTGTGAGGGCTCCCCCTGGAGCCATGGCCCCCCAGCTGTTACCAGGACAGCACACAGACCCTGTCACCCAGACACCATTCATGTAGCACTCACATTTCCTCTGAGGGTTGAGGAAAACTCACAGAAGCTGCCCCAAGCCTACAATAAGCCAGGTTTTCACTTAGTTCAGTGCTTAGTTTAGGTTGGTTACAGGAGTAAAGCGCTCTGCTCTTTAAATCAAGAAATTATCTTGGATTTTAACGGTGGAATAATGCAAAGTAACTCAGGATAGTTTACCGTGAGTCAGGAGCTTGCCTGAGGGCTGAACTGCCCTTTGTTGAGTGAGTTAACCATAGCAGCAGTCCCCAGGTAATTTCCCTTCACGAGTTTTGGAGTAAATTCCTTGCTCTAGGGTATGCAGGAATTGCTGTGTGTTGTGGTAACCCTTCCCCACTCCGTGCTGTGCCCACCTGCCCTCACCTGGGGTCCTGATGGAAGATGGAAGCCAAAGGAGCCCCTTTAGCCTTGTGATGGATCAGCTCTTTCCTTAACCCAGCCTGGGGCTTGTAAGGCCGAATCGTTCTCAGATCTGCACTGCATTTCTCTGCAGAGGCAGATTTGTATTATAAATAGCAACTTTTCTCCCTCAGCCATCTGCTTTTCTTGTTAAAAACAGTGTAGGAGTCAGGATGGTCTCCAAGGTGATATCATTCTGATATTATCCTTAATTATGGCATTAAAGCAGGAATCGTGCAGGAAAAAGAATGGAGTTTAGGAGTGTTATTTATACCAAACTTGGGTCTTAAATGCTTTGTCATCCTGCAGCATGGAAGGCACACAGTAATATCTTTCTGGAGAGACCAAAGGACCCTCCAAATGAAGCTGGGATAAAAATAGAGTAACTTGCAGGATTGTAGCAGTGAGCTCCAATGCTCACAATCACATCCTGACTGCAGCATCCCCTCCTCCTGCACATCTGTGAGATGAAAGCAGCAAAGGCTCTTTAAAGTGTCTCTTCCAAGAGCACTGCAGCAATGATGACAGGCAGGCCTGAAGCCATTTCCAGTTACCATAATTAGGATGTATATCTTGTTTAGGTAGTGTCAAAACAAGCCAAAATGTGACTCTCAGAAAGCTGTGATGCCACATCAATTATCCAGGGAGTCTATGTAGTAACACCTAGTTCTTTCTGTCTCTTCCAGCTTGTATCAGCTGTTGGGTATCTCCACTGTAGGAACATCCTTCACAGAGATATCAAGGATGAAAATATTGTCATTGCTGAAGATTTCACAATTAAATTAGTGGACTTTGGTTCAGCTGCCTACCTGGAACCTGGGAAATTATTTTACACCTTCTGTGGGACAATTGAATACTGCTCACCAGAAGTGCTGTCTGGCAAACCGTATGTCACCCTCTAAAAAGTCATTTTTGTGCCATCACACCAAAAAAAACCCATGTGGGCAGGGCTGGAACAGAGAAGCCAGGCTGCTATGCCATTGGAACGCTGCTAGAGTATCCAACTACAGGAAACTGCAGCGAGAGTTAAGGCACTGCAGTGGCAGAAATCACTGTGAAGGTTCGAGTGTATACAAAGTAGGGCACTCAGTGACAGAAATCAAGTTGTAAAAGCTTGAATATGTAGAAAGTTGTTTCTCAATCTTTTGTCAGGCCTTCTGTAGCAAAAGCTGCTCTTTTAGAGAGGTGGAGTAAACAAGTATTGCTGTTGATAGCACCTTCTCCTTGCACCTGTGCTTTGTATCCTCCCACTCTCATCCTCTCTGTTCTCCTCTTTTCTACCTACTTCCCCATATTTGAATTTTTGCAGTTTGATCCTTGTTCATCTCCCCACTGATTTTTGTACTCCTTGGGACTCAAGGATTCTTCTTTTGCTGCTGTTTTGAATGTGCTACCTAAATCTTGGCTCTCTTCCCTCTTTCCCTCTCCAAGTGCTCTGTACCTGGCAGCTGGTGCTCTCGTAGCTGCTCCACAAGGAAGCCTCCCCATCACAGGGTTGGCACTGCTGTGATTGTACATGCCTGGATGGATCTTGCTCCTGCTTCACAGCTCCTTCCAACTTTCCATCCTTCAGGCAGCTCCCCCTAAAGGAATAGGGGGAGAAGCAAAGCAAGGAGGAGAGGAAATTCCTGCTGGGAATGAGATGAAAGGTGAAGCAAGCAGCTCTGCCCTGGGAGTTTCGCCTCTTACTGTGTGAAGGAACTGGCAGGTTTTCTCAGATGGGATTGAGATAGTTAATAGTTATTTCCAAATAACTTTTGTTTTGAAAGGGCTGGGAAGATGTGTTTGCTTTTCCAGTTAAATATTTACTTGACAGTTTTGGCTGATGATGATGAAGGTGGAGGGGTAAGTTCTTGTCACCAGCTTGTGGAAGTCTGGGTGCATGTTACACATACTCATCAACAGAAACTGGCTGGCTGTTCTGTGGTTGGTTTTATTTCCTGGAGAAGGATAATGCAGACTCCTCAGACACATGAGAACCTTCTTAGAATTCTCACAAACTTCCTATGTTAAAATAAACATTGGAAACAAGGGCTGTCAACACCCTTTTTTTATTCTTTTCACTTTCTTTAGCATATAGCTATGTACTTGCAATCTGAGTTTAGGCAAGCTTATCTCTGCTTATCTCAGGTACCACGGCCCTGAGCTGGAGATGTGGTCGCTTGGCATCACCCTTTACACTTTGGTGCTTGGGGAGAATCCCTTCTGTGAGCTGGAGGAGGCCTTGGCAGCTGTCCTGCGTCCTCCTCACCCTGTGTCACAAGGTGAGCTCTTCCCATTTGCTTTTCAAAAGGAGCAGATCTCTTGGGAAAGTATAAAGCAGTGTTTTTTCACCCCACTGAAAAAATGCTCCCTGATGTGTTCTGTGATGATTTGAAAAGCTGCTCAGTGCAGCAAAGCTTGGGGGATTTGTCATTCTTCAAACATAGACTGTATCTCTCATTCCCAACCTGCCTAAAATCCAGGCTGAGCCATCCTGTGCTGTGTCTGCCCAGGTCTCATGGATCTCATGGCTGGGCTCCTGCACCCTGTTCCAGAGCAGCGCATGACTCTTGCCATGCTGGCAGAGGATCCTTGGCTGAGACAGCCTGTGAACCTGGCAGATTATACCTGGGAAGAGGTGTTTGCCTCTGCTGAGCCAGCTGGGACCTCAGTCTAAAGGCTTCTTCATCTAGGGATGATTTAGAAAAGTATGAGCTCTGTTAGCAGGATAGGTCCCATTGGAAAGTTACCTGCTGATACCCACATATATTCAGTTTATTGCTGTTTTTACCCAGGACAGGTTTCAAAGATGTGAGGCAAAGATTTTAAACTGTTCATAACTTGGAAAATAATTTTATTACATGGTTTTACTTTTTATTTGTAGCTTTTATATCTTTTTGAAAAGCTAATGAATAAATGAATGATAACATGTCTGTTGGTTTTTGGAGTATGTGTGCACAAAGGGGCCTCAAAACCAGACCTGTAATTGCATGATTTGGGTTGGTAGTGTCCTTTTTTCTTAATATCAGAGTCCTGTCTATATTCAGGAAAACACTCCTCCATTTTGATGAGACAGAGATACTGGGAAGAAAAAAGAGATTCAATAAATTTGGTCGAGACATAGGTGACAGGAACATTTTGGGCTACGAGTCAGCCGGGGTCAGGCTGCTTAGGTGGAAGTGCTGGGAAAAGGCAGCAGTTTGGCGGCTGCTGCGGCTTTGCAGAGGCGCAAAAGGACTCGGCTTAATTACTAATTAGTTTTGAATCCAGCTTTGGACTCTGCTGTCTCCATCCAAACACGTAACAACCTGTCCTCACTCGCGTTCTGCAGCCCCGTGCCCCGGCTCTGGCCCCGGCAGGGACGCACCGGAGCGGGCAAGGCGCTGTACCCGCGCTCCGCCCAGAGTACCGGGCTGCTCCTGCCCCGAGCGATCCAGCCCGGAGAGGCCGAGCGGGCCCAGCTCCCACCCCGCCCCTCGTCTCGCTGCCCGGGCGGGATCGCGGCCGCTCCGGGGCGGAGCTGGAGCTGGGCTGGCCGGGCCCCACCTGGCGGCCGCGGCCATGGCGGGGCTGTCGCTGCGCGGCGCCGGGAGGGCGCTGCTGGCGGGCTGCGCGCTGCTCACCGCCCCCGGGCCGTGCCCTCGCCGCGGCTCCGGGGTGGCGGCAGCGCTGCGGGCCATGGGCTTCAGCCAGGAGCAGGCCCGGCGGCTCCTGGCGCTGCAGCCCCGGCTCGGCCCCGAGCACCGCGAGGCGGCGGCGGGGCGGC